>OX438745.1:18438164-19038164 GCA_949316235.1 Oegoconia quadripuncta
TGATTTTTTTTTTAATGACATCGCAATTTTTAAATGCGAATACTTTTGATGAGTTCCGCTATAACAATAGTATCACACACAAGGGAAGTTTATGGTTAAGATACATACGAAATTATTTTTAGATAGATAAGCATTTATTTACATCTATTTACACACATAACAATAATACATATGAACGATCGAAATAAAATAATTAAACACAAGTACTGTAACATCAAATATTATTTGCTTTTGCAAAATTCTTTTGAACTGAAGTAAAATTTGCAATTTCTATAGACTAGGTTCTATATCCCCCTCCGCTCTCCTCCCACTGTAACTCCTGTAAGCCAGGATCAACAGTGGTACGCTGCACGGCGCCTACTGAAGGTAGACGGTGCCCTACGTGACTCTATTGCCACCTTGGACCCCAGACTAATTAAAGAAAGAATTTAAGGGTGAAAAAGAAGGAAAGACAGGAAGTCCCACTTTCCCCCCAACAAATGGGAGTGTAGGTAGCTAATGTGACGCAAAAAGCCAAAGTGGCTAACCCTATGGGGGAGAGAGTCAAGTGAAGCTCGACTTCCTATAGACTAGGTACAGACGACAGCACTATGTCGGTAACAATACAGTGTAAGCTAGAACAGCGACGCTATCGGAAATGTGAACGCAGTGAAACTTGCTTGTACCGTACCGAATGCTTGTTTGGTCGTCATGCGGCCGCATGTCTAGGTATTGCATCTACTATAAACAGAAATCTCATAAACATTTCTAACGATAAATGGACTGCCGCCTTAACAACTTTTGTAATTATTAAATATAGTTTATCTAAACATCCAGAACCTAACATAACAAGATTACCATGTATTATATTTTACGGTGATTCACTAATAAAAGGAAAATAATTATTCACAGATAAGGTAAATCGATCCGATTTGATATTCATACCAAATAAAGGTGGTCTTGGTCAGCGCAGATCAAGCTGAAGATGAATGTTATTCTTGTAATCAATAATTAACTTTAACGCGTTGTTACATTAAGCTGACAACGGCTCAAACCCGCGGTGTGTTCATCACAGCGAAGAAAAACGTTGTATCTCACTGGATGTCAACGGATAGGCATCCCGTCTAAAAGTTGTCTTAAACAATATGTTTACTATTGTCCTCCATTAAAATAATCATTTATTTTACATGAAACATATGGGTTCAAACATAAAGAGGACCTAGAATAATTCTATAGGAACTCCATTCAGCTCGCAGCCGTAACATAGCTATAGTTTTTTTAATGGAAACGATTCGTAGCTTACAGCTGCGAGTCGCACGAAGTGTGCTTATCTTGTGATCTGTATAACTACGCTACGACCATAAAGTTGACTATTGTGTGCAATAATACGCACGAACATTTCTTTACTGCGTACGAGTACTTACACCACTCTTTGTTGTTCCGACTATATCGTTTTATTTACAAAATATTACTAGAGACACGTCTTTTATTTTCATTTAGCCCAAATCCAAATCACATTTACACTTAATATACATAATGTTTTTAATCAAAAACATTTGTATGGAGATCAAATTCATATCGATTCACCTTGAGCGTAACGCAGATATAGAGGCTGGTAGCACATAAGAAGTGCTCTATGTAATACATACGACATTCTTCAACTAAATAACAATATATGGGCTACAGCGCGATAAACAAGGATAAACAAGTCCAGTAAGGATACACTTTTGCTATAATCTTAAAGGCCGTTATTTTTTACACATGGATAGAGTACCAGTGAGTGATAGAATAAAAATGTTTTCTAATAAATCGGTAGCTTGCTTTAGATAATAGTATAGGTATTTAGTAATAAAATATCATCATCTTCAAGCCCTGATCCCAATTTATATAGGGTAATAAAACATAGACTATTAAATTAAAATTACCACTGTGAATTTCATTGTGTCGGACTCCCCTAACTTCGAACTCGTGTAACTATTTTCAAGCAATCGATCAATAACTTCTTTATGTTTATGAAAAATTTCACTGATCGAATCGAATCACGACTCAATAAACTATTTTTCGAAAATATAAAATAGCCATGGGGTCTTTTTTAGAAAATTGTTTTAAGATATCTTAGCATCTTCTACAATGAAGTTTTTTTTTTTTTTTTTTTTTTTATGTGAGCGGCAAACGAGCATGCGGGTCACCTGATGGAAAGTAATCACCGCCGCCCATGGACATCCGCAACACCAAAAGTGTCACAGATGCGTTGCCGGCCTTTGAGGAAGGTGTAGGCTCGTTTCTTGAAGGTTCCAATGTCGTACTCGTTCGGGAAGTGAAGTTCACATTGGTAACTTTAATTTAATATTGTAGGTTTTATAACTAAATAACTATGCTATACCAGGCGGTTAGTCTTAGATCCGTATTAATAAACCAATCTCAATACAAGTCTTGAGGCTGTATCACCCGAGATGCGTCTTAAGAAGTTGACGCTATCTCAAGCTCCGTGCTAATTTATAAACCAATCTTGAGGTCTACTCAGTTGAGATCACTTCTCAAGTATTCACCTCACCGGCGAATGAATGACATTCTAGAGTTTCGTTTATTAATACGCGCACCTCTCAAGTGAGTATTGCTTGAGTATGCACATGCTTTTCAAGTCTCAAGTTAGGTTTATTAATCAATACGTTTACTTGAGACTGGTCACAAGACTGTTCTCAATCTTGAGAATGCATTATTAATACGGGCTTTAATCCTACAACCTTGGGATCTTCAAGGGCAGGGTGAATAGGCATCTATTGACATCGCGTGCTTCATCTTCAGCTACATCGACACTTTTGATTAGGTGAAATGGTCAAACGCGTATCCAATCATAAAAAAATATCTAAAGCAAGCTACAGAATAATTAGAACTAATACTGATGGGTACTCTATCCTTCTACAAAAAACCAGGAACTTTAAGGCCCGTGTTAATAAACCATTCTCAAGATTGAGAACTCTTGTGACTGGTCTCAAGTAAACGTGTTGATTAATAAACCTAACTTGAGACCTGAAACGCGCGTTCTTACTCAAGCAGTACTCACTTGAGAGTTTCACGTATTAATAAACGGAACTCAAGACTATCATTCATACGCCGCTGAGGCGCATACTTGAGAAGTGATCTCAGCTGAGTAGACCTCAAGATTGGTTTATAAATTAGCACGGAGCTTGAGATAGCTTCAACTTCTTAAGACGCATCTCGGGTGATACAGCCTCAAGAATTGTATTGAGATTGGTTTTTTAATACCTAAGTGTGCCCGCCCACGACCAACTTTTTGTAAGACCGATAATAGTATAAGATCCGGCCATAGAAATATATACCCTCATCTGTTATTCGACTATAACAAAATTATTATGTTAGTTAATGAATATATTAATACATTGAAAATGGGTTGCCTAGCTAAATCGCGGGCCAAACGGTTAATTAATGTAAATCCAAATTAATTGTTTTTCAATTAACTTCCCCGATTTGTTATTTATAAAAATCGACCATTATCTGAAAGAACATAACATAAGGAACTGGAAAAATATAGGTTGCCTACTTTCCCTTCAGCCTAACTATGGAGTTGTCATGTATAAACATGCGAGCAAGCGTTATTAATATACCCTCATCAGTTATTTAATTGATTTTTTTTTAAAATTAAACGTTATTTTATTCTCTTTCTAACAGTATAAGGTTGCCTCAGTAAAAGTTTGTCACATGCACGGTTGCTGTGATTTTAGATGCGTCGTACAAGCGAGCTACATTGAATAAATATTGGATTTAAGTCAGATTAAATATTAAAAATGGTATCAAATCCTTTTCACTCACATATTTATTTAATAACAATACATAATTATAATTACATAAAAATTAGAAAATTTTTTTGTTTACATATTTTGATTCATGAATAGCAAAAATATTTTTTAATATCTATTAAAAAATTATATAAAAATTTTCCAATAAAATATTTTTTTAAAAACTTATTCTGCTTCTGATTCGTCAGAAGTACTGATATCAAAATCGAATTCTTCATCGTTATCTTCTTTTGATTCGGTGACTATATCCTCCACTTGTAAGGGCGTTGGGTCCCCGTCAAACCACATTGGCTTCAAGTAGCCATCCAAAAACCAACCACAATCTTCAGGACTTAGATTGACACAACGTGCATTTGTTGCATGAAGCCACATTGAATTTTTATATAATTTTTTAATAGATATTAAAAAATATTTTTGCTATTCATGAATCAAAATATGTAAACAAAAAAATTTTCTAAGTTTTATGTAATTATAATTATGTATTGTTATTAAATAAATATGTGAGTGAAAAGGATTTGATACCATTTTTAATATTTAATCTGACTTAAATCCAATATTTATTCAATGTAGCTCGCTTGTACGACGCATCTAAAATCACAGCAACCGTGCATGTGACAAACTTTTACTGAGGCAACCTTATACTGTTAGAAAGAGAATAAAATAACGTTTAATTTTAAAAAAAAATCAATTAAATAACTGATGAGGGTATATTAATAACGCTTGCTCGCATGTTTATACATGACAACTCCATAGTTAGGCTGAAGGGAAAGTAGGCAACCTATATTTTTCCAGTTCCTTATGTTATGTTCTTTCAGATAATGGTCGATTTTTATAAATAACAAATCGGGGAAGTTAATTGAAAAACAATTAATTTGGATTTACATTAATTAACCGTTTGGCCCGCGATTTAGCTAGGCAACCCATTTTCAATGTATTAATATATTCATTAACTAACATAATAATTTTGTTATAGTCGAATAACAGATGAGGGTATATATTTCTATGGCCGGATCTTATACTATAATAGGTCCGATTTTTACCTCAATACTTTTCTCACCGATATTGTGACCGATTTTTTGTAGGACGTGGGCGTTGAAACATTGCAATCAGTACGTTCCATTTTTCTCCTACAAAAAATCGGTCACCGATTGTCGGCCGTGGGCGGGCAGCCTAAATGATAGCGGTCATTCGTCGAAGTGGACAGACGACCAAGTGTAAACAGACCTCAAGGTCTTGTGAAGGTAATTTAATCACATTTCGCGTCACTTCTTCCGAATGACATGTTAATAGATTGCAAGATCGAAAAATACAGGATGATAAATTTTACTAATCGTGTACCTAATATATTGCACAAGCACATCATCATGGATGATATTAAAAAATATATAATATTAAATTATTCAATGTTGCACGCGATGATTTTAACAGCCTGTATATTTTTTATTATTGCACAATACCAACACCTTTATTGCACGAAATACCTAATTTATAATAATTTTTATTCTATTATTATTTTCATTATTGTAATCTATTAAAGATGCTTCACACGAAGAAGCGAAGCGGTTCATTTACTTCATAATATTCAGTACATTACAAAGCGGATAAAAGTAATATTCAGGGATGTCGACCATCCTCTTATCTGCGCTAGGCTATGGTGTGCCGGATCTCGAAAATAATACACCATACCATAAGTACGGTTAATTTTATCTAATCCTTAGATACAGATGCGGCGACTTAGAAAGCTATAGTTTTGAAATAGGAACGCGTACTACAAAAATGTAGACAATCGAAAAATACATTGTTTTAGAAATTATCTTAACGTCTGACAGTTGGGTGCGATCAAAAAACCGTCAATAAACATCTTTACTAGGGCGCAATGTATCCGCACAAAATGCTACAAATTATCATATTCTTGTAAATACCAGATATTAAACATGACGACCGATTGGTGTAAATGTTTGTATGATGAATACGAACATTTATTCCAGAGTCATGGGTGTGTTTATAAATATTTATGTATGTTTATCCGTTATCTAGTATCCATAGTACAAGCGTTGCTTAGTTTGGGACTAGATGATTGGTGTAAGTGCCCCAAATATTTATTTATATATCTAATATAGAATTGTTCGTCAAAAAAATAAATTGAAAAATGTGATAGGACATTTTAGCGCTGCGGATAAATGGCTGGGAGGTTCGCACGCACTATTCGGATCGCTATCATATTTAATGTATTCAATTAGTTAGCCACATTATCTTTTTATCACGAGAATACTCATAATCCATATCAGCAGTAATCAGTTTGAGGGAAATACATGAATTTAATTATACCTAGATTACAATTTATCGCAGGGCAGGCCTAAATACGCTTACAATATCCACCCTATACGAGTACAGCACGCTTTACGCAGGAGGACTTTGGGTCTCAATTAATGTAGTCATATTACTTTAATAAATAATTTTTATTTTCTTTTTTATTTTTATTTATTTATTTATTACTTTAAACACAACTCCCATTATATTATAATACTATAAATGGTGTGTGTGTATGTCTGTATGTATGTTTGTTACCTCCTCACGCCTATACCGCTGGACAGATTTGGAATTTGGTTGGTAGACAGATTAGGACTCGATTGACATTATAGGCTTTAACATATTATAAGCTAAAATAGCTAATTGACCAGAGTGGTCTGATTGTAACTTGTTAACAATCGATTTATAAAAAGGTTCAATGTTTTTTATGCTGAACCGATTTTGATAAAATCTTCCACGCGGACGAAGTGGCGGGCGGAAAGCTAGTTAAACAATAATTACCTCCTCGTTCACATTTTTGTACAGATTTTACTTGAAAGTGTGCAAATTTAAATGCCGTCAGTAATATTATAATTGTATAGCTAGTATGTATATCGGACAATTTACATGGTTTTATATTTGTTGTGTGATTATTGTTACATATATATTTTGTTCATATTATTATTGGGATAATAAACACGTATACATTAAAGTTACCGTAATGCGCGAGATGCGCGCATAATCTCAATTCTTTGGTTCTGGCAGAATTATCATCGTTGTGGGGTCTCCCTGCAACTTTATGCTGAGTCCTATTCGTTGGCCTGGTACAGGGCGCACATAAATTATAAAATTGTCTGGCTTTTTGTACTTATATTGCTTGTTGTGAATTGTTTCTGTGTATGTACCTTGTATTTCTGTCAGCGAATAAAGTTATTCTATTCTATGTCAATCGAGTTTGACATTAGGACAAAAGTGTAATATACCTCATTTATAAGCGCACTTATTACGTCGTGAATGAATATCTGTGCATTTTAAACCGATTGTAAGCGCGCCGTCATGTAAACCTATTGGCTTCTCGATGATCTATTGTTTACACCCAACTAGACAGAAAGAACAGTTCAATACTACATCCGAAAGGGGGTACTAAGCTGAAAGGGGTTTATTAAATATCGCGAACAGAAGATATTAAACAAAAGCATAATAGATGATTTTTGGTTCGAAAAAAAAATGTCCCTGCCGTTAATGCAGGCGGGTGGCAACTACAATCTCTTATTCCCATTCAAATACGGCTCAGTTTGAGTTAAATAGGAAATACACAAACGCATGTGGATCTCCGTCTAACAGTAAACTGCATGGAAATAAGGCACCATAGTGGCCACCCTAATCCGTCACTTTTGTATAAAAAGTCGAAAAAGATTTTCTTCGATTTTGAAAAATGGTAATGTGAAAAGATACTTAACCGCTTACTACCCCTTTTCAGACTAACCTTGTATAAAAATTCGTGAACATCCGACACACCGACAATTTACACCAATGACCAGAGGGAGAGGTCAGACCACGAGGATCAACGCTAATTTGCGACGAAGTGATCTAGATTGATATCAATTTAAACTTCAACTTTACGCATCGATATTACGACTGATCTTAGCTTGGCAAGAATAAGCTCTGACGACCTTTTTGAACTGAACTGGCAACTTAACATATTTGAAATCGTATCCGCCTACGTGGCTCAATGTAAACAACATAGGATTTGCGCGGATTGTCGCGGGTAAGATGTCATTTTAAATGTCCGCCTGGCTAGCTACCATCATCTTATCTACGTCTGCCTCCAAAACAGCAATGTTAATAATTGCCCAATCAATCAAGTATACTTTATTGCGCAACAAATACATTTGTTAACATTTTCGTGTTCCAGTTGTCAGAGATAAGATAGCCAGTCCCCCAAATAAAATTGGGTTACCGGTCAGTAAGCTTCCACCTTCGGCCTCATCTTCCCTTAACATAAGGTGTGATTGAGGTCAAGTGCTGGCCGTAGTGTATAAAAAGTCTAATTTCTTCAATATAACTTCCTTTAAATTAAAATAGATAGGGTCGATTAGTGTAGGACGACACATGGAAGTACAGAAATACAAAAATCCGTACTCTGGGGAGATTTTATTAATTTATATAAGACCCTATTAATTTGAGATACAACTTAAATTTATGCAACTCGCTCTTTATCATTCGATTTAATCGTAATTAACCTTGTCCTTATTTACATCATAATCGGATTATTTACTTATATTTATTCGACTTGTTGTGAGTTGCGATATCGAGCTAATTAAGGCAGCGCATGAATTTCAGTAATATGCACTGAACTGTACACTCTCTTATAATATAACACAGTAGTGGAGTTAAAAAGCGACTCGTCAAATCGCTATTTCAAAGTTCTACTGAGCATTTATGGAGTCATTGGCTAAAGATAATCTGTCAACGGTAATATTACAAAAAGTTATAATGATAGATTGTCACGTTGACAGAAAACTAGGGATTGTTTTTTTTATGCACGACGGGTTCGTACTTGACCTCAATCACACCTGATGTTAAGTGAAGATGAGGTCGAAGGTGGAAGCGTACTGACCCGGAAACCCCAACACATTTGGGGGACTGACTATCTTATCTCTGACAACCGGAACACAACAATACTATTAACATTGCTGCTTGGCGGCAGATTTAGATAAGATGGTGGTAGCTAGCCAGGCGGACATTTTAAAATGCCCTACCATCAACCAAACCGAGTACTTAAACATGTACCCCGCTGGGGATCGAACCCGCGACCTCCGAATCGTAAACCTAATGTTGTTTACATTGAGCCACGGAGGCGGTTAAATTAAAGAGGTGTTTCTGTCAGTTGGCCGCATGCGGCGAACGAGCAAATGTAAAAGAGGTTCGTCGGCCCACTTCGGCAATCCCACCTCCTCACTCCTCTCCTACAACTCCTACAAACCAGGATTAACAGTGGTACTCGCCACAACGACAATTGAAAGTAGCCGGTGCCCTGCGTGACTCTATTGCTACCTTGGGCCCCAGTAAGTAGCAAAATAAGATTCCCGTACAACAAGACAAGATACATGGGAGTGTAGCCAATGAAATGCAAAGTGCTTGTAAGGCAACCTTCGGCAAACGACTTAAAGATCCTTCGCTTCTTTTCCCACAGACAATTTCCTGATCCGTATTAGTTCTGACATATTGACGGGCATACTAACCCTTTTATTCATAAAAGTTTACAAATGTATAAGCCAGTTTTAGTTATAGTATGTTTTGTCACTTTCTTTCATTACGACATTTCCTCATGAACGACAGAGACAAAATATACTTTAACTGAAACAAGCTTATCGTTTGTAATTTTTTATGAATAAGACGGTAATTCTATAAGCCTTATATTATATCCTATCGATATAAAATTATCTCTCAATAGTATAGCGTCTTATGTATGCAACGGATTTTTAAACGGTTTTCACTAGCTTTTAAGGAATTTCTTCTGGGTGGTTTCTTTATACAAATAATAGTTTATATTTTACTTCGCGATCGGAAAGCTAGTATTCAATAAATTGTATTATATATCTTACATTAAACCTTACTTATTAAAGTATTTAAACAATGAATAAGCTAACCAATTGAAGAGATGTGTTGTTGCGGAGTTTCTTGTCGCTTCTTCTCCCTAACCATAACAACATGTAAAGCGATGTGGTTTTTAAAAAAAAAGCATGTTGACTTTCAATAAGTGATATTTTTGTATCCAATATTGAATAAAATATTTTTGATTTGATTTGATTTAAACAATATTCTGTTACTTTCTATCTCAAGTAGGAAGTAACCTAATATCCGTCGTAGGTCTTCAATGTATTTTTTTTTTCTTTTCCTATATCCAAAGTATATAAGTTATAGTGTTACTGAATATTTTCAAAATAAATAATGTACTTTAAGTAGCTTTCTGATAACATAAATTTAATCATAGTTATTGATAAGTTATTCCATACTTTATAATTTGATTTCATGTTTTATGTTATATAATTTCGAACACAATGACATTGTTGACGAATAAATACAATACAATAAAATGATTAGATAAGACATCCAACTTGATGTGACGAAAAATTTGTACACTGGTATGCAGGTTGAATAAAATGACTTTTTTTAACTATAACACCCTGTACTTGTGTACTATGTAATCTTGCAAATAAATGATTTGAAGTATATATTATTTTTTTTATTGATACTCGTAGGTAAGTCGCTGTATTGTGCGCTCAGTCAATGGAATAAAAAACCCAAAGCTAATCTAACGAGGCTGCCACGACCTTATTAGTACCCAAATTGGGACTATTTTGATATCAAATGTTGACGCCGCTAAGCAATATTTCGCGGAAGACATGGGGCGAATTAAACCCCTTTCAAATTAACCTTCATTTGTTATAGAAAAGATCACGTCACCGCAGCTCACAGTTTACGCTGACCCTAAATTATTCGCGGGAGAAATGGGCCGATTTGAACCGTTTCAAACTGACATTCATTTGTTATCATAAAGGCTACGTCACCGCAGCTCACACTAATTGACCCTCTATAATTCGAGGGAGAAACGGGCCGATTTGAACCAGTTTCAAGTTGATTTTCATGTTATCAAAAAGATCGCGTCGCCACATCTCACACTTCACGCTGACCCTCAATAGTTCGCGAGAGAAACGGTCACTTTTGAAGCCGTTTCAAGTTGACCTTCATTTGTTGTCAAAATGGTCACGTCACCGCAACTCGCAGTTCACGCTGACCCTCAAGGCAAGCCCTCTAATCTTCGTCATGGCTCTATACTATCATCCTATATTATGACGAACAGTCATCAAAATATAACAATTAGTCAGTCTTCGAAGACACTGAAGCTCCTTTAGAAAAATAAATAATTTAACATCAAAAAAGCACGTGAATATTAAACAACAACGTTACAAAATGGAAACTGGTTGTAGCCATTGCCAAGAAAGTTTATTCTTCACGCTTTCCATACATAAACGTCGAAATGAATAAACCTATTTTAATGAAACTTTATACACATAGACTGGACGTATAAAGTCTATACATTTACGAAAGACAATATTTAAGCTAAAATAGAGTGACGTTAAGTTCTTCATAGCAGACAGATATTAAAAAGAAATATTTTGAAAGTGTTATCTACCAACTATATTATATAGACTTATATATGCTACTTATATATATATATATATAAATATATATATATATATATATAAAATTTCATTGGAATCGATTCATTCGTTTCGCAGATTTGTATGTTAAAGTTTATATGGAATTCTACGTCCCGTATTAATAAACCGTTCTCAAGATTGAGATGACCTTAAGCTGACGCTTGCATATTAAAACAGTATTAAAAAAATACTATTGAGACTGAGACGCAATCTCAAGATCGATTTATTAATGCGGTCCTATGGGGAATGAACCATCTTAAAGGCGGTGCCCGCAAGGTGATTTCATATTGGCGTAATGAATTTACCATATGTTCAATACATGATATTGTTTTGAACCCTCTCTACATTCAAGGCGGTGATTGTATTCATCCTGACTGACTACAAAAAAAAACATAATCACAAACAGCTGGCTGAACCAAGGCTGGAGGTCTTTGCCTAACCGCTGTCAGCTGACTGGTCATTGACCTGCGAATTTAATTCGGCCAGAAAACTAGATTTATTATTATTTTGAATATGGAGAAAGTTCAAAACAGGTATGTTTAAAGACATTGTTAAGGAAAATAAACAGCGCTAGAGAAACAATACCTGTTCTCAAAGTCAAACAGGTATAATAGTACAAGGTCATTGCGATGTTTATCTGCCGCTATTTCTCGTATTAGTTCCCTAGTCAATAGGGAGAATAGCTCCTTGAAAATACCACAGAGGTACGTAAAGTTATCGCAAACAATTTACAAAGGAACTTCATTATAAAATTGAAAATTACACCTTTGTTTCCCTAAATTGGTACAATTTTGTACAAATCGCGGACTAGATTTCGGTACAGTTGCGATCAAAAGTGAAACGCAGTTGCCACGAATAACTTTCACAGGAGTTATAGAAGTGGTGGCCTATTGCGTTCGCACCTAAACCCCATCCTCATTCTAACGTCCTCATTGTCTTTCGCATCCTCTTTCTCATCCTCATCCTCTGCCACATTGTCATCCACATCCTATAACCCATGCTAATGTCCTCATTCTCTTTCACATCGTCGTTCTCATCCTTATTGTCATATGCTCATTCTCTGCCGCTTACTATTAGTCATTTTAATATCTTCATTCTTTTCTGTATTGTCATCCACATTCTATAACTCATTCTAATGTCCTCATTCATTCATTCATGCTCATTCTCTTCCGGTTGCTATTTCTGTTCTAATATCGTCATTCTTTTCTGCATTGTCAGTCTCTTCCACATCATATAATGTCCTCATTCTCTTCCGCATCCTATTACTAATTGTAATATCTTCATTCTTTTCCGCATTCTCATGCACTTCTGCATCCTTCTACAATTACTCAGTCTAACATCCTCATACTCCGTAACTTCCGTATCCTTATACTCATCCTTAAAGGCAAGGGAAGCAACCGCGAGGGGCAAAAAAAAACAGTAGTTCACAAACTTGTGTTCATCTTACTAATATTATAAATGTGAAAGTTTGGATGTTTGTTTGTAGATCAATCACGGCGAAACGGATAAACGGATTTGGAAGAAATTTAGTATATAGGTAGAATATACGCTGGATTAAAACATAGGATACTTTTTATCCCGATAAAGTGAGTAGTTCCCGCGGGATAAATAAATTTCCGCAATAAAGTTACTCCACGCAGGCGAAGCCGCAGGCGGAAAGCTAGTGGTACCATAAAATTGTAAGACACGTTGATTTTACGTCTTAAAGCATTAATGTTGAGTCACTTTCAATAGTTACTTTATTAAGTTAATAACCTCAAAAGATGCAATTTACGTCACTATTGACATTTTTAATCAGTATCAAAGTTTTATTAGTGTGATTTGAGATCCACAAGAAAATAATAAAATAAGTTACTTTGATTATAATATGTTTTTTATTTGCGAAATTAAGTAAGAAGTCCTAGAATATCATTGCTAGTAGTAGTATTTATGTAGTAAGTACATATTTTCTGTATTTACGTTACAGTAACCATGCGGTACTGATAATTTTTATGATACTTTTTTTTAAGTACGAAAAAAATTAACGTTGCTGCCTAAAAAATTTGGATGCCGATTCGAAAATCCTGCTGTATATACTCAACGGCCCTAGATAACCTACCATACACACAGATAGCATAAGTATTTCAACCTTCCCACGGTGGATAACTCTTACGCATGCGACGCAAAAGGCAGGCTTAAAACAGCCTTACCCTTCAGCAAACTTTGGACAATCATGTACAGTTTTGATCGCGACTGTACGGGAATAATTATATTTATTCATTCGTAATGTTATTTTGACATACGATCAGTAGCTGCGTCAGCTCGTAGAACTTCGTGTACGCTTCTTGTAGCATATTTCTGAAAAAAAAAAAGATTCTATAAAGCTAAATTCAGCCGAAAATTATGTACTAAAGATCAGAGTAAATAAAAAACTTTTTGCGACTTACTATTGAGAAAATAAGGGAAAATGCAGCATTGGGTAGGTAGTTCGATGCTAATATTTACTTTTTCTCAGTTTGAAAAGGATTTAAGTCGCATAGACCTTTGATTAACTTTACATAATAAATAAATAATAAATATCTTTGGACATACACACAATGCCTTCTAGTTTCACATTAACCAACTATAGGCTTGTGTTGTGGGTACCAGATCCACCAGACCAGTTGTAAATAAATACTTATTAGAAATGCAAAAATCCATAACTCGGGTACACATGTCCGTATTCATCATACAATACATATGCTCTTTACTATTGGTCAAATGTATTACAATATGTCATACCTGCAATTTATACAGAATATCCTAAGGTCATCCTTGTGTAGACAGCTCTCCACCGAGATGAGCGACAAACTCTCCTGGAAGACCATCTGTAGTCTGGCAACATGCTCTTCCATACTAGGATCTCCGTTCTCTATGCTTAGAGCACTGCAAGTAAAGAAATAAATAGAATAAATAAATATCCTTGGACACGCTCACAGCGCCATCTAGTTTCACACTAAGCATAGTTGCTTAAGCCCTGCATTGCCTAGTGGCTTGTATTATGGATACCAGATTGTTGATAAACTACACGACAATGTTCATAACCAGCGACCTCTAGTATCAGTGATGAGCGCCTCTAACTACTACATCAAACAGGTCTTCAAAAGATTGTAATGCGACAAGATCTTCAATATTGAAGGTTCTGACGACTTCAGACCGGGCCACTCTATACCATTAAATTCCCCTTTGTAGAACATTGGTTATTACTCTGACCCTCGCCAATTTTATTTTACCAGAAACAAAGCTAGTACACAGCTACATATCTGAAAAATTCGATAACGGAATCCGTTTATACTTGTTTAATGTGTTAGGTAGTTATCTTTCCACCAAGTATGATCGCTGTATGTGGCACAGATAAATGTTCGAGTAGAATTTTTAGGCCCCCAACATTATAATATTCCAGCCAGGCTAGTATGCCAAATAATTTTGCTACAATGACACGAGATAGAAGCTATGTAGTGTCTTCGTAGAGAGATTGCAATGTGTGCATCCATGCAGACACTATACAGTGTCGATGCTGTAGCGATGTAGCATCCATACAGACGCTGTACAGCATCGATGTAGTGGCGATGCAGCCTCCATACAGACGCGATTCAGCAACGACGCTGTGGCACTGTAGCATCCATACAGACGCTATACAGTATCGGTACAGTGGCGATATAGCATCCATACAGACGTTATACAGCATCGGTACTGTGGCGATGTAGCATCCAAACATACATGTAATATTAGACGACCGATTGGTGTAGTGGATAGTCACCCTATCAGCGAAACCAATGGTTGCGGGTTCGAATCCCGCGAGGGGTAAATGTTTGTATGATGAATACCAACATTTATTCTCGAGTCTTGGATGTTTATATAAATATTTATGTTTGTTTATCCGTTATCTAGTATCCATAGCACAAGCTTTGCTTAGTTTGGGACTAGATGATTGGTGTCAGTGTCCGAAATATTTATTTATTTTATTTATTTATTTATACAGACGCTATACAGTATCGGTACAGTGGCGATATAGCATCCATACAGACGTCATACAGCATCGATGCCGTGGCACTAGCATCCATACAGACGCTATACAGCATCGATACTTTGGCGATATAGCATCCATACAGACGCTATACAGCATCGATACTGTGGCGATGTAGCATCCATACAGACGCTGTACAGCATCGATATAGTGGCGATACAGCCTCCATACAGACGCGATTCAGCATCGACGCTGTGGCACTGTAGCATCCATACAGTACCGATAGTGTATAGCGATACACTATCGGTACAGTGGCGATATAGCATCCATATAGATTACACAGCATCGATGCCGTGGCACTAGCATCCATACAGACGTTATACAGCATCGATGCCGTGGCACTGTAGCATCCATACAGACACTATACGGTATCGGTACAGTGGCGATATAGCATCCATACAGGCGTTATACAGCATCGATGCCGTGGCACTGTAGCATCCATACAGACGTTATACAGCATCGATGCCGTGGTACTAGCATCCATACAGACGTTATACAGCATCGATGCCGTGGCACTGTAGCATCCATACAGACACTATACGGTATCGGTACAGTGGCGATATAGCATCCATACAGGCGTTATACAGCATCGATGCCGTGGCACTAGCATCCATACAGACGTTATACAGCATCGATGCCGTGGCACTGTAGCATCCATACAGACACTATACGGTATCGGTACAGTGGCGATATAGCATCCATACAGACGCTATACAGCATCGATACTTTGGCGATATAGCATCCATACAGACGCTATACAGCATCGATACTGTGGCGATGTAGCATCCATACAGACGCTGTACAGCATCGATATAGTGGCGATACAGCCTCCATACAGACGCGATTCAGCATCGACGCTGTGGCACTGTAGCATCCATACAGTACCGATAGTGTATAGCGATACACTATCGGTACAGTGGCGATATAGCATCCATATAGATTACACAGCATCGATGCCGTGGCACTAGCATCCATACAGACGTTATACAGCATCGATGCCGTGGCACTAGCATCCATACAGACGTTATACAGCATCGATGCCGCGGCACTGTAGCATCCATACAGACACTATACGGTATCGGTACAGTGGCGATATAGCATCCATACAGGCGTTATACAGCATCGATGCCGTGGCACTGTAGCATCCATACAGACGTTATACAGCATCGATTCCGTGGTACTAGCATCCATACAGACGTTATACAGCATCGATGCCGTGGCACTGTAGCATCCATACAGACGCTATACAGTATCGGTACAGTGGCGATATAGCATCCATACAGACGTTATACAGCATCGATGCCGTGGCACTAGCATCCATACAGACGTTATACAGCATCGATGCCGTGGCACTAGCATCCATACAGACGTTATACAGCATCGATGCCGTGGCACTGTAGCATCCATACAGACACTATACGGTATCGGTACAGTGGCGATATAGCATCCATACAGACGTTATACAGCATCGATGCCGTAGCACTGTAGCATCCATACAGACACTATACGGTATCGATACTGTGGCGATATAGCATCCATACAGACGCTATACAGCGTTGATACTGTGACGCTATAGCATCCATACAGACGCCATACAGCATCGATACTGTGATGACATAGCATCCATACAGACGCTGTACAGCATCAATACTGTGGCGATGTAGCATCCATACAGACGCTATACAGCATCGATACAGTGGCGATGTAAGCATCCCTACAGACGCTATACAGCATCGATACAGTGGCGATGTAGCATCCATACACGCTAAACAGCATCGATATTTATATAGCATCCATCGAGACGCTATACAGCGTTGATACTGTGGCAATATAGCATCCATACTGACGCTATACAGCATCGATACTGTGATGATATAGCATCCGTACACGCTATACAGCGTCGATGCTGTGGCGATGTAGCATCCACACAGACGCTATACAGCGTTGATGCTGTGGCGTTGTGAGCATCCCTAGAGACGCTATACAGCACCGATAAAATGGCGATGTAAGCATCCATACAGACGCTATACAGCATCGATACTGAGGCGATGTAGCATCCATATAGACGCGATGAACATCGACACAAACGCAATGGAGGATTGATACAGTCGCACCGCAGCATAGATACATTTGCAATGCAGCATCGATACAGTCGCAATTCAGCGTCGATACAGTCGCAATGCAATAATTACTCAAAATGCTAAAGCACGTTACAGAAGGTCGTTCATTTGCATCGACACCGCAGCGATGCTGAAGTCGATACAATGCGACTTTATCGCTACTGCATCACATGTATCGCGCTTTGCAAATGCGACCAGCAGGTATATGTAGCGATTGCATTCGCACGTAAACGAAACGCGCTAGTGTATCGCTGCCAAAAGTCATCAAACTTCAAACATTTATTTCAACATAAGTCACATAATATCATTTGTTGAATGTCAATTTAAATCTACTGGAAAGCATAGACCTATTTAAGAGTATTACTGCGTATGGACCGGCACATTGAGACAAACAAAACGACACCACTTAGTTGGTGCTAAAACGGGAGTTTGGTACCAATGGGAACTCAATCATACATCGAATTATAAATAATAATAATAATAATAAATATCCTTAGACATACACACAGCGCCATCTAGTTCCACAGTAAGCAACTATATGCTTGTGTTGTGGATACCAGATGATTGATATACTACATAAATACATTTTTTTTTGTAAATAAATACATATTATAAATGAAAACATCCATAACTCGGGTACACATGTCCGTATTCATCACACAAACATATGCCCCTAGCGGGATTCGAACCCGCAACCTTTTGGTATAATGGTCAGAGTTGTTAACCACTACACCAAACAGGTCGTCAATTTGTTCGGGAACTGTCGTATAAATGCTGATTTTTTTTTGACAAAAAATGCATCACTGAAACGTGATCAAAAACCATGCGAGTATCTTTTAAGTATAACAAACATAATATATTACTCGGAAACCTCATATTTTTAATCAATATTGTAACTTTTTCTTTCACTTTTATAGGCTGTGAGCAATGAGCATTCATAAAAAAATTTTTGGTTGTGCGCGGTTTTAGTTGTGGCTAATTATTCTCAGCAGTGTTATTAGTTCTCGCGAATTCTAAGAGATGGCGCTGTTTTAACTACTTAGAAAAGCGCGAAAAAGATTTGTTCGCGCAACCATATCTATAGCATATAAATCAATAAAGGAAATAATAACAGGGCTTATTCCATTTATCTGTCAGTCAGTATGTCCACGCTACTACCGCTTCGGACAGGGAAAGCATCTGTAGTAAAGAAGCGGCGCAAGAAACCCACAGGATCATCGTGAACTATCGTCCTTAATGTTATTAACGCATTTAATATATATTTACCCTTTCATGGCGAGTGTGAGCGAGTTGATCTGAGTGCCGAATAACTGCAGCTTGCCGGTCAACACAGACAGGTGTTCGTCTCCTGGTAGCTTATCTTCGATGTTATGCGAAATTCCGAGGCCTGAAGCTAGTTTGGCACTGCAAAGAAATAATTTACAAGATATCGTCACTGAACTTCGAAATACAAACGTGCGAAGAACAGTGATTCGATAGATCATAGTTCCGATATTCTGTTGGTCGACACATTTGTGCAGTAAACTATACAGCGACCTTTGTAGCGAGCGAGCAACATGGGCTGGAGCACCCCATCACTGTTGGTTAGCTTCGGAAGATCGCTCCCGTCTTAGCCTTCGCTGTTACATTGAACAAGTTGAACATACCGAGGAGTTCCTTCTTAAGAACGGACAGTCTCCTCTCACTGGGAGAGGGTACGGGTCATAATCCACCACGCGGACCAAGAGCGGATTTTTAAGCCGCCCCTATTCGCCACCGACTTATCTTAACTTGCTTGGTTTTAACCAGGTTAACAATTTTTTGTAATATTTATGTAAACAAATGGAGAGTTTCTACAAAGAAATAAATAATAAAAAATATTAGTAAGGAAGGAGTGAACTAAGGTGATGACTAGAAGTGATGATTGAAGATTTGATGTGTTTGTTTGACTTGTGGCCTCAAACTCACCAATAACTCGAGAAGACCGTCCACAGCCCCTCAAAAGCATCTATAACAGCAATCTCCCTCCCTCCCGTGCGATCGTCACTCGCCCTGCGCGGGAGTCGTTCTACGGTCGCCTTGGCAAGCTCCATGTATTCAGGAATAATTTGACATTTCTTCGCTATCTCGAGAGATAGCTCCTTGAAATTGGACACTTCGGATTGAGATAGGGATTTCGGATCTGAAAGTTATAAATAATAGGTAAAAAATGTTCATCTTTCAGGAAAAACCTAAATTAAAAAAAAAGAGGATGTGCTGCGTATTTTTATCTTATTGAAGAGAGGGTTATGTTTCTCGCGCGTATCAAAGTGGGATTGTTTATTCCCTCGTAGCAGCCAAACGCGTTCTACAAAACGCGTAATAGAGGCAGACAATTCAAACGGTGAAATGAGGATATAGCATATGTGGCAGGGAACACATGGGCAAGAAGAGCAAGACAAAGAGTGGATTGGAAGTTTTTGGAGTTAAGTACACGTCACTTACCCTTACTCTCGATAGACATAAGCGTATTCTTTAAATCCATGAAAAGATGCTCGATCCTGGGGAAGACCTCGTTGAAAACCGCTATCCAGTGCTTGAGCAGACATTGTAGGACATCGGGGAGGGTCCAGGGTGGCGCTTTAAACAGCACATGTAGCCAGAGGTTGTTGTATTTGGCTCGCATTTCGTTCTGAAAATATCCAAGGAATACCTATATGCAACAACTAAAGAATATGTGACACCTCAAGACAAGTATAGTATCCATCGTAGTATAACACTCTATCAAAAAGTGGTGTCACACGAACGAAATTTTCCGAGTAAATTGACTAGATTAGGCCCAACACATGAGAGAAATTCAAATAACGTAAACAACATTGGGTTTACGATTCGGAGGTCGCGGGTTCGATCCCCTGCGGAGTACATGTTTAAGTACTCGGTTTAGTTGGTGGTAGGGCATTTTAAATGTCCGCCTGGGTAGCTTATCTATCTAAATCTGCCGCCAAGCAGCAATGTTAATAGCATTGTTGTGTTCCGGTTGTCAGAGATAAGATAGCCAGTCCCCCAAATGTGTTGGGGTTTCCGGGTCAGTAGGCTTCCACCTTCGACCTTATCTTCACTTAACATCAGGTGTGATTGAGGTTAAATAACAACTCGTTGTGCATTATTAAAAAAAAAATAGAAAAACAAAATAAATATTAAGAACGCTTATAGCAATTGCCAAGTTCCAAACTAAGCAATGTTATGGATAGGATATGATATAACGGATAAAAATACATAAAACATAAACATCCTTGAGTCGTGAATAAATGTTCGTACTCATCACACAAACATTTTCCATTAGCGAAATTCGAATCAGCAACCGTTGGTTCGAATACCACCAAACGGTCTTCAATAAATAGCCTTACATAAAATAAATAAATAATATACACAGCGCCATCTAGTTCCACACTAAACAACTAGGCTTATATCACGAATATCAGATGGTTAATATACTAAGCCAAAGTCAAAAATGCTTCATTTTGTAGGTACACACGGACTTAAAATAGTCAGATTTTACTTTATTTAAACTACTGCTTGTTCAAAAGGCACCTAAGAAGAACAAGAAAAAACACAAGTTATTGCTCTTTTAAAAACAGGTTTTTATATTACACAAAGGCACTATAACATTTCGTACTTAATGTTGAAATAGCCTGGTAATGGTGTCGATTCGGATGTACACCAACTAAACTAAAACCAGTTTTAAAATAGTACTGTCTCTTTCTCTCTGGAACAGTACGATGCGACGGCACCACTCCAAAACTGGTTTTAGTTTAGTTTAGTTGGTGTACATCCGAATCGACACCAATGTCCAGGATCAACTACACAAACAGTTGGTTTTTTTTTGTTGTAAGTTTTTTTTTTGTAAATAAATGAAAAACATCCATAACTCGGGAACACATGTCTATATTCATCATACAAACATATGCCCCTAGCGGGATTTGAACCCGCAACCTTTTGGTATAACAGTCAGAGTTTCTAACCACTACACCAATCAGGTCGTCAAACCAAATACACCAAAATTCTTTCACCTGTTCAAGTTTTACATCATTGGTAGTAAAAAAATATATAGTATCTCTTACCTCTAAGATATTGGCCAATAAATTAAACATGGTGTTCTCATAATGCTTCAAGCTGGCATACAGCTCCGGATCGGAAGCGGGTTCAGGCTTATTCTCTAACAATGGCCTCAGTTTGTCCAGCCCTATACATTTGACACCGTTAATTGCTGCTTTGTTGCAGAGATTCTTATCGTTGGAAAGTAGAATCTAAAAACATAATAAACATTAATTAAAACTATTTTTTTTTTATGCATAACGGGTTCGTACTCGACCTCAATCACACCTGATGTTAAGTGAAGATGAGGTCGAAGGTGGAAGCGTACTGACCCGGAAACCCCAACACATTTGGGGGACTGGCTACCTTATCTCTGACAACCGGAACACAACAATGCTATTAACATTGCTGCTTGGCGGCAGATTTAGATAAGATGGTGGTAGCTAGCCAGGCGGACATTTAAAATGCCCCACCACCATAAAATTTATTAATTAGGACCACAAACAAGTTCACAATATATTGTCATATACAAAGAAACTCGTGCTAGACATTTGTAACTGTGAACCCAACATCATTGGTCACAACGTAATTAACCTGTAATATTATAATGTGAAGCCAAATACAGCAGACTAAGAAAGAAATTTATATTCAGTTATATTAAATACAATCCACCTATGATGAGTTTTTTGATGATGAGTTGATTTGAGAGATGAGTAAGGAAAAAATAGGAAATTTGTATCGATTCGGGTGTACACCAACTAAACTAAAATCAGTTTTGGAGTGGTGCCGTCGCATCGTACTGTTCCAGGGAGAAAGAGACTACTACTTTAAAACTGGTTTTAGTTTAGTTGGTGTACATCCGAATCGACACCATTATTAGGTAAGTGAAACAGAAGTATTCCTGGCTAAACTTCGAATACGGGATTCCTCTCTATCAAATGAAGGGTCTCCGGATCATATTATCTTCAATTGCCCTAAATTGACCTCTTCCCTATTTGATTCCCTCCCCACTGACATTCCGCGTCCCGTTAATCTTAAGTATTTGTTATCCATGGTGTTTACTCCCATTGTCCAAATTTTAGCATACCACATTAGAATTAACAAGATTAAACTGTAGACAGTAATCCACTGGTGTTGGGCTAACTTGTGTTGTCATTTGTTTTAGACTGCTCAGCTGGAAGTAACATCGCGGCATTTATTTGAACCAAATTTATATACTGTGTCACCTTCATGACTCACTTGACACTGGCAAAATTCATAAGAGTTGCCACTAAACAAACTGGAACTGGATATTGGCGTAGGCGTAGGTAGTAAATTTTTTTTTAAAACCCATAAGCAAAAGTAAAGCGTTGTGTCATTTGACGGTCGCGTTTGTAGCCTATTCCACATAATTACATCATTAAATTAAACAAGTAACAAAGATTAGGAGCAAATATGAATTCCAAATAAATATCGCATGACAGGAACCCTATGAATCCCGACAGTGGCACATCAACCTCCGGCTGGCGCGTGCCAATGATGATTTTGCGAAAAAAAAAAAAATTACCCATGCCAATAACTTCTAATTCAGTTACCCAATATGCCCTATTTTTTCCTTATGGTAAACAACTCATCCGGTATACACAACTATCAGAGAGAGAGACAGAACCAATGATTATATGTTATTTTTGTTATAAAAAACAATATCAATAATTTGTCTTACCACTGACTTTCCTCTGTCAGCCTGCTGTAGACAACAGTTAAGAATTTCGTCATCTGGCAACTCACATGGGTAAATATGTGAGTTTGCATCTCGCAGCGACTGACCTGGAAGATCAATTGATATAATTTAAAAATCCGATGAAGTCTTTCTCGATGGTCAACTCCAAATTGATGTCGATTCGTATGTCCACCAATTAAACTAATCTAAACTAAAACCAGTTTTGGAGTGGTGCCGTCGCATCGTACTGTTCCAGGGAGAAAGAGACAGTACTACTTTAAAACTGGTTTTAGTTTAGTTGGTGTACATCCGAATCGACACCATTGTCACGAAACTCAACTCCGACTTTTCACTGAAACCATAACTGGCCTAATTGTGTTCTATTTTTGCATGACAAATTGTTGTAAATTATTACAATACAATACAAATACTCTTGATTGCGCAAAATAATTTACAATAATTTTTGACGATAAGAATAGAACACAATTAGGTGGTCTTATCACTAAAAGCGATCTCTTCCATACAACCCAGAGCTATGGGACATTTGTAGGTAGAAAAACAGGTAGGGGGTGCACGATACTATTATTATTTTGTGCAAAAAAGAGTATTTGTATTATATTTGTACTTGTCATACTCTAGGATGCCCTTGACTTTGCTTTTAAAAACTACTCCATGTTCTATCAAAAAGAATTATATTTACAATTATTTAAAAGATAACCTACTTCTTATTATCTTATTTCGAAACTAGATTACTTACTGATTCTATTTAGCCCATAATTGAACTGTGATCATTGGGAAACATGTTGCAGAAAAAGGTTGGCAAAATGGCGGCACCAAAATTCGCGAGCGTTATTAAAATGTCACGTGACCAGACTAATTAAATCTTTGTATATTATCTGACGAGTCACAGATCTCGTTATCTACAATTCCAACAGATAGACAGATAGGTACAATGATAGATAAAAAATGTACAAGTATGATACAAAAAGACTGAAAGTAGCGTCAATGCCATCCTGGATTAGTAGGACCTCTAGTGACAAACAAGTGGATAAAGAAGAATAATAAATAAATATCTTTAAACAATAAAGCGTATTTGATTGATTGATTGATTGATTGATCTTTGCACATACACACAGCGCCATCTAGTTCCATACTAAGCAACTAGGCTTGTATTATAGATACCAGAAGGTTGATAAACTACACAAATACATTTTTTTTTTGTAAATAAATACATATACAATGTGTCCCGGAGAGAAGTGACCAGCGGGCGTAGTTTGAAAATTTATACAAAATTATCGATAAATCATTTAAATTTAGAGACCTAACTGCTTTTGTTTTTTAAAAATTGTTAATCCTTTTTTTTTAATAGACATGTCTGACCTTCTGCACTATTTTAGTCATAATTTCTTTGTTTTTACGTCTTTCCCAATTCTTTTTTTTTTAATTCAGTGCTGTTATTATTATTCATCAAATTAAGTTATGAAAATTATCCCAAAACAAATAAATAATTTATTAAAAAAGAAATAAACTTAAAATTCGACCAACAAAACTGTATTTCTTTAAGTTTAAAAATAAAAAAACGAAAAATGTCCCTATAACATCATGTTTTTTTTTAATTATTATGATACTACATGATATTCTCTAAAATATCCTCGAACAATGTTTTATGTTATTTCAAATAAATGTGAACGTACGAGACATTGTAATTGACCTTTTATGCTCCAGTAACTAGATAGAGATAAGTTTAAAAAAATGAAAGTAATGTTTTAAGCAGTTTATTTGCACATTTAAGTGTTTTGTTATTACAATGAATCATTTTGATTTTAACATGATAGTTTAATAATAAATAAAAGATACTTAATTTGTTAAAATGGTTGTTTATTAAGAAAAATCAGGTAATTAATTAATTATGTTTTCAAAATGACCGCCGTCAGCGGTTATGCAGGCCAGGCCAATGAAAATTATCCAAGATGGATTGGCAGAGGCGGTCCAGTAGCATGGCCCCCGAGGTCACCAGACTTGACGCCTCTTGATTATTATTTCTGGGGCTACATGAAGCAAAAAGTTTATGCTGTGCCAATAATTTCAAGAGACCAGCTGAAACAGAGAATCGATGCTGCTGCCGCAGAAATAGCGCAGAATCATGCAGAAATAAGGCGAACTACACTAAGGATGTCATTTAGGGCCCTGGCCTGCATAACCGCTGACGGCGGTCATTTTGAAAACATAATTAATTAATTACCTGATTTTTCTTAATAAACAACCATTTTAACAAATTAAGTATCTTTTATTTATTATTAAACTATCATGTTAAAATCAAAATGATTCATTGTAAAAACAAAACACTTAAATGTGCAAATAAACTGCTTAAAACATTACTTTCATTTTTTTAAACTTATCTCTATCTAGTTACTGGAGCATAAAAGGTCAATTTCAATGTCTCGTACGTTCACATTTATTTGAAATAACTAAAAACATTGTTCGAGGATATTTTAGAGAATATCATGTAGTATCATAATAATTAAAAAAAAACATGATGTTATAGGAACATTTTTCGTTTTTTTATTTTTAAACTTAAAGAAATACAGTTTTGTTGGTCGAATTTTAAGTTTATTTCTTTTTTAATAAATTATTTATTTGTTTTGGGATAATTTTCATAACTTAATTTGATGAATAATAATAACAGCACTGAATTAAAAAAAAAGAATTGGGAAAGACGTAAAAACAAAGAAATTATGACTAAAATAGTGCAGAAGGTCAGAGATGTCTATTAAAAAAAAAGAATTAACAATTTTTAAAAAACAAAAGCAGTTAGGTCTCTAAATTTAAATGATTTATCGATAATTTTGTATAAATTTTCAAACTACGCCCGCTGGTCACTTCTCTCCGGGACACATTGTATAAAAGAAATAAAGTGGCAGTGAATTTTTTGCCGGATGAGTTTTTTTTACCGTAAGGAAAAAATAGGGAATATTATAACCTTCTATTTCACGTTTGGCATAGTTTAATTTCTTTTTTTCAAAACCATCAACGAATAAAAACCTATTCCACATGTTTACATCATTAAACTAAATAAAAAAGAAAATTCGACGACCTGTTTGGTGTAGTGGTTAGCAACTCTGACCACTGTACCAAAAAGGTTGCGGGTTCGAATCCCGCTAGGGGCATATGTTTGTGTGATGAATACGGACATTGTGTACCCAAGTTATGGATGTTTTTATTTATAATAAGTATTTATTTATAAAAAAAAATATATTTATGTATTATATCAACCATCTGGTATCCACAACACAAGCATATAGTTGCTTACTGTGGAACTAGATGGCGCTGTGTGTATGTCTAAGGATATTTTATTTATTTATTTATAATTAGGTGAAAATACGAGGTCCAAATAAATTTAGCATGATAGAAACCCTACGAATCCCGCCAGTTGCATATCAATCTAAGGGCATCGCATTCGTTTTGAAAACGAAAAATTAAGTTTTCCGATTTAAGTTGTACTTGAAAATAAATCTAAATATTTTTTAGATGCCGGCATAATTAAGTTAGATTAATATAATTTCTGTAACTCATTTGTATTATAGAATAGAATAGAATAAATTTATTCGCTGACAGAAATACAAGGTACACAGAAACAATTCACAACAAGCAATAAAAGTACAAAAAGCCAGACAATTTTATAATTTATGTGCGCCCTGTACCAGGCCAACGAATTGGATCTGACTCAGCATAAAGTTGCAGGGAGACCCCACAACGCTGATAATTCTACCAGAACCAAAGAATTGAGATTATGCACGCATCTCGCGCATAACGGTAACCGTACGGGACATTGGTAATTTTACTGTAATGCTGTATGTGAAAGACTGAATAAATAAAACAAATCTTGGAAGAGCTCCTACACATTTATTTACCTCTGATCCTGTTGCTCTCAGGCAGAGACTTGTAGAGGTAGTCCATGGCTGCTCTGGCGCGTTTGCATATAGCACCATTTCCATTATTGTTGTCTTTGAGCCGATCCAGTTCGTTGATCACTCGCCACGGCACTAACAGCGTTGGTTGTTCACTGTATCCTTGAAAAACATGGAGAAATTACCCAGAGGTCTTCTGTGTGATCCGGTTACCACCTTATCATTTTTAGATCTGGTGGTAAACATCAATGCCAGTGATCTTAATTAGGTGAGAGAGCCAATAGAATTACAGATATTGACCTAAACAAACTATAACTTTTCCTTAAAAAAATGTTAGATCTGAATTGATAAAATACTATTCCCATTAACAAGCTATATTTTTGTAGTTGTAAAAGTTAGTATAGTAGTTAACATTAAGTTGTTATCGCGGTCTTGTGTGTAAATTGATGGGGTGACCATCGCACCTCGCTATTTTTTCTTTTTGTGCATCTAATTGTCGTTACAACCTCTCTGCCTACGTCACAAATTGGCTGCTGAAGGCGGCTCAAACCTGACTTTGAACCCATGCAATCTCCCAAGTGACATGTAGAGATCTCAATGTAAGTCCAGCTGGTCTTTACGGAGAGAGCGGAACGCATATTCACCGCTCTGTGGAGACCTTCAGTGGACTGCTGAAGTACCTTGATACTTGCCTTTTATCAAACTAATTTCAAATCAGTGCACGTCTCTTTAATACTAAGATCCGCCCCTTTCGCTTTATGAATTTTTTTTTTTATTGCACTGGACAGAGACATGTAGCAAAAAATATTCTTTATACATTTTGCCCAGCAGTGGGACAACACAGGTTATTAAATTAAATATATGCACAAAATTTTCGCACTTTACCTCAATCACACCTGATGTAAAGTGAAGATGAGGGTGAAGGTGGAAGCGTACTGATCCGGAAACCCTATCTTATTTGGGGGACTGGCTATCTTATCTCTGACAACAGGAACACAACAATGCAATTAACATTGCTGTTTGGCGGCAGACTTTAGATAAGATAGTGGTAGCTAAGCTAGCCAGGCGAACATTTAAAATTCCCTATCACTAACCAAACTGATTATTAAACATGTACCCCGCTGGGGATCGAACCCACGACCTCCGATTCGTAAACTCTATGTTGTTTATATTGAGCCAAGGAGGCGGTTTACATACAGTCCATTAAACATCATCCATCATTGACATTTAATTTCTTAAGTTATATTTCCATGTCTCATAGGGGAATTTTAATGAATAAGGAATTCACCACACGTATAACAACATAAATTGTTGTGTTCCGGTTGTCAGAGATAAGATAGCCAGTCCTCCAAATGTGTTGGGGTTTCCGGGTCAGTACGCTTCCGCCTTCGACCTCATCTTCACTTCACATCAGGTGTGACTGAGGTCAAGTACCAACCCGTTGTGCATAAAAAAAAATTATTGGGAACATTACAAACAGCCATAACAATATATATTATTGATGGGATGGGAACAGTATCTTTGGTAAGATCTTCAAAATGATGATTCACAACCTGCCTGTCCCATGTGTCTGTAAGGACAAATTCTCCCATGAAAAGAGAAGCAATGATATACATACATTATGTCACAACCGTATTCCCAAATAGGGTGGTCAGAGATGTCCCAAACAATAATGTAGTTGATATAGTTTACCTTTTATATGTGAATTTATAACATTTTTTATAACATCCAGTTCATGAATAAATATGTTTGTGTCCACCACTAATTCTATATTTTCGTTACTGCTTACATTGTCTCTCATAGGTACTGGGTGAGGCAAATTATGTTTTGTCTGAAAACAAATAAAAAATGAAGTGTTTTTAATTGCGTTTATAATCGTTTGAAGGAATTAACGTTTTAATGGTGACAGTGGCAACTATTTTTTTTTTTAAGCAATTGACCTCAATCACACCTGATGTTAAGTGAAGATGAGGCCGATGCGTACTGACACCCAGAAACCCCATCTTATTTTGGGGCCTGGCTATCTTATCTCTGACAACCAGAACACAACAATGCTATTAACATTGCCGTTTGGCCGCCGACTTTAAATAAGATGGTGGTAGCTAGCTAGGTTGACATTTATTAAAATGCCCTACCACCAAAAAAACCGAGTACTAAACATTTACTCGGCTGGGGATCAAAACTGTGACGTCCGATTCATAAAACCCATATTGTTTACAATAAGCCATGGGGGGTGGTTAACGATGTTGTTGTAATACCAGGGTGGTCACTGTTTCACACATATTATTAACCTAAATAGGAGTAGATAGATCTATTTTCCTTACACACTAAATTCGTTAAGGAGTACAAAAACAGATAAATATTTTGATTAACTGTGATCTTTACCACATAATATATATGGCTGAATTTAGCTTGTAAAGAAAATCAATCTACCTACTCAGAACTATCATTATTATACATACCTCTCTAAAATTTTCTACTTCCATTGATTCATTTATAAACTTAGGCATTTTACTTTTACATAAAAAACTACTATCTATTTCCTTTGTGTTCATTGCTTCATTACTTAGATCAGCTCGTAACGCTTCCATACGTTCCTTCGCTGATGAAAATGTCTTCAAATTTGAGTCCTTTGTTGAAACTTTATAAGACAACTTTGATTTAATTGCAGACACAAGTTTGCTAGCTTCGGAGAACTGAGGAGGTGTGGCCGGATGCTTCATTGAAGGATATTCAGCTGTCTGATTGCAAATACCCTGTTCAATATCTGCAAATGTATCTTTTGGCTTTGTTTTATTACAAAACTCTTCAGGTAGTTGAGCTTTCATTGACGATATAATCTTGTTGGCTGCAAAAAATTGGGATGGAGATGGAATTGATTGAAGACTGTCACTGCTTGGGGATTGAGTTGTGGAACATTTTGATTCACTTATTGGACTTTTTAATTCCAATCTTGGAACCTTTTGGGATTCATGCTGCGGTGTTTTTGGACTGAGTTTGTGTTTTTGACAGACTTTGACTGGAGATTTTTCAGACTCTTCTGGTTTTGACATTTGTACTTCAGTTGCCAGTTGTGACCGGAGTTGTGCCAGTCTCGTGTTTGCTAAGTTTTTGGCTGGTGTAGGTTTAGAAGGGCTCTCATTTTTATGTGATTCTGAACATTCAACAGGAGTCCTCGTTTTGCTTGGAGTCAGTTTTCGTCTCTCTGGTGTCGGAGTTTCTGAAACAAATAGAATTTAGAAAATATAATACACCATTTTTTCCAAAACTCTTTTCTTATTGTGTATACTGTTGTTTGGTGTTGATCTATAAGAATATTACTACATTTCACAATTCTTTTAGTTTACACCATTAAGATAAGGTATAAACATAACATGGGTGGGTGGGTGTTTATTGTTAATTGTAGTTAGATACTGACAAAAATTAAATGCAAGAACAGATATACCCTGCTTCTGTTTCTTCCTTGTAAGACTATCATCTTTGCTATCGCTTTTCCTCTTCAGGGTTTTCTTATCTTCTTTATTCTTCTCCTGCGTGTTCTTCTCTTTCTTACTTCTCTGTTTGGGCTGCATTTTTTCTTCAGCCTTGAAACAATGAGGTGTGTACAAATTATTGATTGAATTTATCCACCATATAGTTAAGGATCGATCAACGTTAACTTGGTAAGATAATACTTAAGAACCTTGGATTCCAATTCGGATCAGACGAGTAACAATAACAAAAAGAATGTTGAAACTAATTACGAAATTCACCTGTGGTTCAGTCCAAGATGATTTTCCGGTTTTCTTATTAAAATAATACTTCCTCCCTGGGTTTGATTTAGACCTACATAAAATCCATCCTTCAGGCAACTTTTGAGTGTTATTACTAGCAGTATTCATCACGAATTAAGTAGAAATATTGATGGAAATTCATTTACAAATCGTGAAAAGATATTTAGTACAATAATTCCGTTTTGACAAATTGTTAGGCAGCATAGACAATTTATTTTACCAACCTACCTCTCTTCTATCATTCATTCTCTATTATTGAACGGAAAGATGGGGGCTTATTACCCGCTCATTGCAAATCATAATATTTCGGACCAAACTTTTGATTCAAATTCAAAGCACAGCTGATCTCTCTATGTAAAAAAATTGCTTTCTCCGTGGCTTTTTGGCGAGATCTCGGCGAGTGAAGTTGCATTTTTGTTTATAATTCTTATAATTTGTGTAATGGCAGAATATTGTTCAGCAAAAGTTAGTGATTATTGTGCAGCAAAAGTTAGTGATGGTGTACAAGGGAAGGGAACTGTAAATTAAAGTGCGTAACCAACCTTTCGGGTTCCCGCAAGAAGCCGCCAAAATCTTTTGTAAAGCATTCTGCCATTCTAAAGAATGACTTGACTGTGACTAGACTCTGTATACGCTAAGTATACGACGAATTACTTATTTTGATTGAGACTGACTTATAAACTGAAGAAATAAGAGAAATAAGAAAAATAAGATATAGCTGTATGGGCTATGATCCCTTTGCCTTCTCTAAGAGGAATGAATAAAACAACAAAAAAAAGTGCTTTCTCCGTCAAAAAAACAACAAAAATATATTAATCTCGCATAAAACTCGGAAATGCCGATTTTATCTTGAGAAAATGGAAAGAATAGTGAAATTTAGTACTACAATTCGAAATAACTGGAAAAAATCTGCATTTGGAGTATTTGCTTTGTACTATGGCGGTGCAATGGCCAAAGAAAAATATGAGTAAGTTCGTCCTCATTGCACTTGATTACATCAGTACTATAATAATCTGTGCTGTTTTGAACCTTAAAAGGCTACTAAACTTAAAAGATTTTTATTGAGTCATATCATATTAGTAGGTATAGTTAGACCATAAATGTACAGCAGCATCATTGGTGCGAGGCAACCTGCCTGCTAAGGTTTCCAGATAGGAAAACCAAAATATCTGGACAAATTTTAAAAAGGTCAACAGGTTACTCAGAAATATTTAATTTTATTCAACAATTAAGACTGACTGCCATCATTGTTTACATTTCATTGGTTTTACAGACTCCACCATTTTTTTGATTATTGAGGAGTGAAAAGACTAATGTTTAAACAATTTGTATCCAAATTCAACCTAATAAATTGCTCAGCTTAGGTATATTAAAATAAACTGTTTGTCGGGACAATTTATATTTTGTCCGGAGTCTGGAAATCATGTGAAATTTCGGGAGAATCCAGACGAATCCCAACCATCTAGCAACCCTACTGCCTGCCTGCCCAGACCATCACAATTAGGGCGGATCCTAAAAGTGGTGGCCAATCATTTCACAGGATAGATTTTTTTTTTCTAATTTTGATTTAGGGACTTTTATACAAAGGGTATACGCCAATTCCATCGTACCTCTTACTGACTTAATCTATTTAAATCTAATTCTAGCGAGATACCGATAACTTCACAAAGGCAAATAGACTCCAGGCAGCATTAGATTTTGGATGAGCTATTATCTCATGGAATATTCCCCCATTTAGTCTATTTAGCCTCTGTTCCATCATCAGTGTCTTTCGTTGGTGCTCGTTCCGGACACATTCTACCAATATATGGTGCACATCTTCTACAATACCACACACCTCACAGTTAGGAGAGCTGGTCTTTTTCATGAGATAGCCAAACTTGTTTAGTGGCATGTGTCCATACCTAAGCCTACGAGCTAAAAAAATATAATTTCTATTCACAATGCAATCATGATCGGCAAACCAGGGTGTATGGGGGGGGTGGCTCTGAATTGATCGGTACCAGATTCCCTTAGCTTTAGATCCATTTCATTTTTCACTTCAGAAATTCGTTTTTGAGTGTTACATTTTCTTCTATAATTTTGTAGACCTTGAATCCTCAACATCAGAAACATGTATATTGGTATGAACCAATGTCTGTATCCTTATTAATTAGTTGGGCATAAAATATAGTATCTTTTTTTATTCTACAGTATTAATGTCCTTATGCGAGCAGCATGTAAGGAAGCAGTCAAATACGGAGACGCCATGATACCAATGGAAAGAAACCCGACATTAGTAACCGTTATACTTAACCCTGTAGCCAACAAGAGGAAGGCTAAGCAGGACTTTGAAAAATACTGTGAACCACTCCTACACTTAGCTGGATTGCAAGTGGACGTAATACAAACAACATCTGAGGGGCATGCAAAGGAGCTTGTGGAAACTCTACATGGTACGGAGGCAATTATTGTTGCAGGCGGGGACGGCACACTGTCTGAAACAGTTACAGGTATGTTCTGTTCATGAGTTGTCATTCATTCAGTTTTATTATGTTATAATGCACATTTACTTAGAAGTATGTATTTATATTAATGTATATAGGGAGTTCAGATGGGCACGAAAAACAGCTAGGTACTAGAACTGTTTTACCTACAAAAAATCATACCTATATAATTTTGGAGTAATAAAAACCAGTAGAGTAATAAAAATAAGAGCATTCACAGATTTTGGATAGACTGCATTTTCACATAAAACAAATCTAATCTCATTTGATCCTCTTAATGATAAGGAACATCAGTGTCTATGCGGTCAACCAACGTGAATTAATCTAAACTTTAGAGCTAGTATCCCTATCCCTCAATATGAGAGGGCGGCAAACGAGCATGCGGGTCACCTGATGGAAAGCAATCACCGCCGCCCATGGGTACCCGCAACACCAAAAGGGTCACAGATGCGTTGCCGGCCTTTAAGGAAGGTGTAGGCTCGTTTCTTGAAAAAGTATCATATTATGGTCTCACAGAGGTGAAGGTATTAGAGCTCTCAGATTGCAAAATTTTCCCATAAATTTAAAGAGATATTAGCGACTGTAAGGGACCGGGCCAGAAACATTTCAGTTGCATATTTTAGTTTGGATTGAAAAGAAGGCATTATATGTACCTTAGTTAGGGATTTTTTTTTTTTTTAAATGCAGTATACAAGCCCATTTGAATTTTATGGGGCACATTGGCCCTGTAGAAGCAGATTCTCGATATGTTGTGTATTTGGAGGGGCTACCGCGCCAGGCTGCCACTGCTATCTTAAATCTAACCTAACTTAGTCTAATTTCTTATCAAAGAGGTGCATTAAAAATGAAGAAAGTACATATGCTCAGGAACAGCAGTATGGTTGATTGATGCATATCTCCCAAAGCCTTCACTGCCTGTTGTTTTGTTGTAAGAACCTCTACTACATACATAATAAAAGTTATGTTATTCTTTGCTTTCACGCAATCTACAATCATATATAATTTTGTTTCCAGGTCTACTCCGCAGAAATGATGGTGCAAATCAGTTTCCACTTGGTATCTTGCCTTTAGGACGTACAAATACTCTCGGAAACACAATGTTCCCTGGTGGCAAAGGCGTTGAAAAAGTTAAACAACTCATAGACGCGAGCATGGCAATAATTAAAGGGAACACTATGTGGAAAGATGCTATGAAAATTGAACCTATTACTAATGAAGAAGAAACACCTACAAAACCTATTTATGCTATGTCATCAATAGAATGGGGCGCATTTCGAGATACAATAGCAAGAAGAGATAAATACTGGATCTATGGGTCTCTAAGAGAATATGCTGCATTCCTATTCAATGGATACAAACCCTCATTGACGTGGAACTGTAGCGGTACAATGAAGTATACTCCACCTTGTATGGGCTGCAACAACTGTCTGCAGCAGAAAAAAGAATTGAAGAGAAAATGGTTGTTTTTTGTACCAAGCACTCAAGCGGCTCCTCAATATGAACAAGCAAAGTTCGTTAATCCAAACTGTTCAAACTCTGAAGAGCTCTGCTTCAAAACTTGCGACTTTAAAATTCGTACACCAAATGTAGAAAAACTTGCTCCAATACCGTCTTTAAATATAATTTTAGGGAAAAATAGTTATTCTTACACGGAATTTGTGTCTGAAGGCTGGTCTCGCTTAAAAGGGAGGCATTATGATGTAAAAGTCATTCCTGCAAGAACAATAGAACTGTTCCCTAATGAAGTGGAGAAAGATGTTACTATGGAAATAGATAAAGAGGAGTTTGAAGTGAAACATGTCAAAATTACTTTGTTACCTAAAGTAGTGAAATTATATTGTAAACCCGAATTATATAATAATTAGTGAACATTGTAAACATATATTTCATTATTTATATATTAAGAGATCACATTCGTAATTATTCATCGTCAGGAACCATGAATCTTATCAACCTACCATTGAATAGGTCTCTTACATCATGCTTCCAGACAGGAAAACTAAATGAAAAATTTTAAACATGAATGTATTAAGTTTATTACAAAAGGTTACAAAATATTCTGTCTAGTATATTCCCAAACAAATATTGCTGCTGTTACATGAACATTTAAAGATCTGACAAAACCTTGTTGAGGTATTTCAACACAATGGTCCATTAATGGCAGTAAATCCCCAGGGATGCCTTCTTTTTCATGACTGCAATAAAAAGAAATGCTTTTTTAAATACGTCAATATCGAAGAAACTCAAATGAATCCATGATTTCATTTCTTTTTTACAGATAGAAGATAGATTAGTAAAACAAAATCGAAAGTTCTCTGGGATATGTCCACTATCATGGTTCATTTACACTATTCACAAATTTACACGAAGTAGAGCTTAGGGCACTTCCTCCCATGAAAAGCGATGTAAGTCCCTTCGTGGGAGCGGTGTATATCCAGTAGTGGACTTTAACTGTTGATTTATTTTCACGCAAGATCATAAAGAAACTACACACCCCAGGAGCAACAAAGTCTTCTTTGGAAATTTAAAAGTCTGTAGTGGGGAGCTAGTAGAAGTCTGCTCTGCAGCAACCACCACGTAGCCTTCGACCTTTTTGCTCATCAGATAGTCTTTAAGACGTGGCCCTGGACGCACTTCTTCGATGTTCACCCAGCGTTCCGCCGATACACTGAAATTAGATGCAATAATTGTAGTTGAAAAGAGGCATTCTTCTATCATCAAAACAGCTCTATGTCCGCAAAGGTAATCGATTCCTTAGTTACAATTGAAACATTTCTGATTGGAAACATGGTTAAGCGCATTGTAGTCAGAGTGTTGCTTAACGAGGCAGACTTTGATTTATGAGCGGAATTTCATATTTTTAAATGCCTCGGTAATTTTTGAAAATGTAGTGATAAGTTCATCCTTTACTGAGGCATCTTCGGATATAAACCTCTTCTTCGTGATGATGGACACATAATCGGAGCTTCGTTATACCCACTTGCTTTAGGTGTTCTTGAAGAAAAGTTCATTAACAAAATACCCTGGAGATTCAAGACGTTCACCAGCAGTTGTTGCGTTTGATATTTGCGCCCTAGACCATGTTGACCAACCGGTCCAACACTCACCTCAATGCTCTACTGGAACTTTGCTATTTCCCCCATAACAAAAACGTAGTGGAGTCTTGGTTTTATTGATATCCTGCACTGTGTTATCACGTTTAATATTATGGCAGAGCAAATGTCCCGAGGTGAAAACTAGACTTTATTCCGTCTTCAGCATAAAGCACATTCTAGATAAGACAGATTTTTTCGGACCCCCGATAATCCAGGTAAATGCTACTTTGGTTATGTTCACACCACAGGAGCGGCCGATTGTGAAGAGAATTTCAGTTTGTACGCGAAAGTTCCAGGTTGTGCTTATTGTCAGTTTCGTGTGCAGTTCCAGAAATACCACTAGCTCACTTTGGGCAGGTGACTATACGGTTGATGTGAACACAACTATATTCTTGCCCATGTCTACCTGGATCGAACTCCCCGGAGGCTTTTATCACACTTTAAAAAGCAAAGGAAAAGTGGAATTTGAGTCGACAAGACTAAAAGATAAAGCAGAATTATTGATATTGCTAGATGACAATAAACGCACGTTCACTATGATGTGCTTCTCACGTAAGTAAAATTGATTAATGATGAAGTCAAAGCATTCATTACTTCGTGAGGGAAACCGAAACCAACAAAAGCTAGGGTAAAATCTCCAGCAATGAGAGATGTCCCAACTTCGCTAGGTAGGAAAAAGGGTTTTAAAAAGAGACGTTTAGATATCAGTCACTCCAATACACAATTCATACAAGAAGCGATTAAAAAGAACAACGTATTAAATGTATTCATTCACTTACCGCGAGCGTCTTCAGAGGACATCGATTACATTAGATGATAAACCTCTCAACTCCAAAAAATCAAAAACCTACCTTGCCGAGGATGTATCGGGTATCGACTTGGGCAAGATTGGGATAGTTCGCGTGCAGCTCAAAACCAACATAGTACCAAGCGAATATGGCATTACCACAGAGCTTCTAAAACCTGATCGAACTGTTTACTGGTTCTTAAGAGGTATGGATGACTTCCAAAGCATACCTTAATCCTTGAAATTGCTTATCTTGCAAATGTCTCAAGCTGTCCACTGCGTAAGTTTTAACTCCAAAAACTTCACTGGTTCTGGCCATTCCTCCCAAGTTTGGCAATTTATCTATTAGTGACGCTACCACAATTAATTCACTTTGACTTTCTCTCTGAAAGAGAATGTCGTTAATAACAATAAAGTCGTCAATGTAGAGGCTTAAATACAAGGTTAGTTGGAAGGTACTACGCCAAAAGGGGGTTCTCAGGTATCAAAAGTGAACAAATTTCCATGGTTCAAAATTTTAAATTTGAACAAAAAATTTCGCATTGATGACATGTCGATGGATGGACCACGGAAAAAAATAGATGGATTGTGTGAGGGATGATATGTACGAAAAGGGCGTAAATGATGATGTAACGGCCGATAGAGGAGAATGGAAGAAAAAGGCGTGCTGCACCTGCATGATTATTTTTTGCTAAATAACATAGTGTCAGAAATAAAAAGGAAGACCATGAATTTTAATAATTGATGTGAAATTTGGTTCAGAAAAATGAAAAGGTGACATTGCCGTAAGGACATACAACGGACAGTAACTTTTAAGCAAAATGGGGCTCCTTCTCATAACAGTCACAGAACAAGGGACTATCTCAATGAACACTTTCTTTCCTGGATCGGGACAAATGGACAAATAAGATGGCCGCCGGGATCCCCAGATCTAACCCCGTTAGAATTTTTTATATGGGGATATGTAAAAAAAATAGTTTTCAAGAACCAGTATGAAGTGTCCACGAGCTACAGGCAGAACTTAGACGTGTTATTCTAAATATCCACCACAACATGATCAAAAAATCGACAGGGAGCGAAATAATCAAAAGAGTGCGACTTTGTATTCAACATGATAGGACTCATTTTTAACATTTGATAAATTAAATTGATTAATGCAGAATGAAAAATGATAAAATTCATAGTCTTCCTTCTACTTATGACACTATGTTATTTAGCAAAAAATAATCCTTATGATGAAGGCTTCCGATCGGTATGATAAAGCTACATGGTAATTTTTTTTTCTCGTGTAGCGGGTTCGATTCGCGGTTCAACCATGTAATTATTTAAAAATCTATGAATGCAGTTTTAAATGTTTTTTTTTTTTAATTAAAATAATGTCTTCTTTCAGTAAAATGTTCAATCTACAATATTCAAGGGACTTTCCCTCTATGTGGCATAGGCGTAGGACGCCCTGTATATCAACGATTTGTGAAATAAACATAAAATTCCAGTGTCCATAATCACCGTCGATGCTTTCGGTAGAAACGTATTTCGGTTGATTGAAATATGTTTGTTCTGGTTATAATTAATTTTGGTAAGGAACATTCAGACAACAGAATCTAATTACCTTCTTTACAGTTTTATAGTATACATCAATATCGCTCATGTTTTTCCATGGGATATACTTCTTTTGTATTGTTCTCGCCATGTTTGCATTTTCGAAAAGTTTATTACTCTCAGTCTTACTATTCAAATAAAAATATGTAAACATATCCTCGTCTGATTTATTATATGTTATCCACTCTTTCTTTAAATCATTATCATGATCTGCTATAGTGAGGTTTTCATTTATATGTTTTAAAATAGTTCTAATATAATTTTCATCAACGCACTCATTGCTACCAATATCAAGGTATCGAGGCAAAAAATAATAAATAAAGCATGGTGTTAAATTACTGAATATATCAAATGTATTAAGGAAGTAATCTTCTTTGAGTTTAACAAAATTTTTGTCATCTGAGCTTTCAGCTAAAGTCTTTTCAATAACTTCAATAATATTTGTATACTTTTGTGAATTAGATTTATTCATTTCTATAAGCTTCGTTGCCAAATATTGAGAGTACAGTCTCATATTGAAAGATTGGCCCATAGTGTGGGATAATAATAAGTCCATTACAAATTCAAATTCTTCTTTCTTGAACGTGCCATTCGCAATTTTATGTTTTAACAACCAAAACAATATAGTCAACTGTGACATCATTGGAATGTTTTTAGATGTAAGCTTCTGCATGTTTAGTTCATTTAAATTTTCTTTCTGAAATATAAAAATAGAAGTTAGCACATGTTAACATTCATACATAGTGGTTTCCCTCTTGCGTAAAAACTGGCTGTACTGTTCTTTAGTCACATAGGCAGTCCGTATACAGTCAATCACGATCATATAGCTCTGATCGATTACACATTCAATCTTGATCTTCAGTCTGTGTATCGTAACCACCGCGTTAATACCGGTTGTAATGGATTTACATAAAGTTAAAGCTGTACTATCTCTAGTTTTAGCCCTAACTTTAAAGAAAAGAGTTCGAAAAAGGCGCTGGGTTACTCAGGAGAGAATTGTACACTCATTTAAATCTGCTAAAAGAAATTCGACTAACGGCTGAAGCTGACGATTATAAAAACTACTTCAGGATGGGGGAAAAATATTTCGATGAGTTGTTGCAAATGATATCCAAATACATATAACCAAACAAGATACTAGTACGAGAAAAAGTACTGCGATACTGACGGGATCTGGCGCCTACATGTTCAATCTTGATCACGATCAGCGGCTCGCGATCTTCATTTCAAAATATCTAGATATTTTGTGATCAGATGCATCAATCCGTCAATCAGCTTCGTACATTATCAATCTGGATCGTGATCATTGATTTGATCACAGATCGCGATCGAGATTGACTGTGTACGGGCTGCCATAATGTTTAAATCGCAAAATGATAAAAGCTCGCAAAATGTTAAAAGTGTAAAATGATCAAATAGCCCAAAAATACGGTTTGACCTCGGAGAAACGAATAACCATGATTTTCTTGAAACATTTAATAAAGTGTTGTAAATGTTAAAAAAGTAACAATTGCTAAAAATTAAACATTTGTAAGAAACGCAAGTACCTAGGTACTAAGTAAATAACTATAGGGAACTGTTCTGTGTTTGGTGAATTGAAGCAACGCAAATACTCTGTAAACTGTTTAATTCTGAATACGAATGTACAGAACATGGATTAATTATCACGGTTACAGGAAAACATTACAGGAACATGTTTGAACTTGCATCGCAGTGCAACTCTTACAGAGAGAGAGAGAACGCGGCAGACGGTGTTGTCACCAGTGCTACAAATAGCGGTTTGGAGTTTTAATATTTCTATAAGTGCTAACTAAATAAGACTAGTGCGAGGTGGATACATTTGCTTAAATAAGCTAAAGTTGAAAAATGTGTTTCTTTAAAAAAAAATGCTCAATTGATGGGTATTTTTTTAAATTCAAAACATTTAGGGAAATTATTGTCACAAAATATTCGTTCACTTTTATTTCTTTTAAGCAATGCAGCTCGACGAAATTTTCAGCTAAAACACATGCATGCCCCATGCTTAGTTATTATTTGCTTATCCTTATCCTTATGCTTATCCATCAATAATTTAAATGTGTTTAACAAAACTCTACCTAATTAATTTTCAGTTAGTATTTATTGTTATTAAGATACAAATTAAAAACAGGGTTTTCTAAAAAAATCTAGACTAAGAGCTCGTTTTTTTTTAGGATTAATTATTCAAAATTACATCTCTAATATAGGTACCTCTATAAGATAGCAATTCGATCGCAACGCGTTCTGATTTTTGCTCGCGAAATAAAATGCTATCTGCTTAGTTTATTTTAAATACAATTATTCAGAACTTTGAGAAGTCGTAGAAAAACATACCTACTTTTTGGGATATCTCAGCATCTACACCATTTATAAATACCAAGATTACCAAGTAGGTATTAGGTAAACTTGATGTAGTTACTAGAAATTTGATGTAGCAGTAAGTAAATATAAGTTTATTTATGATGAAAAAATAACAAGAACTTTAAACAGCATTTGTGATACACTAAGACCAAGAGAATATAATAAATCACCAACTCACCCTCATAAATAGATTCAGTGATATATACCATTCCAAGCATATTCTCACACTTGGTTGATGTGGTAGCTTCCCCAAAAGGTCAATACACCAAGATAGAATGTTATTTGCAGTTATTGTCTTTAAGTTCAATAGCGAAATAAATATCAAATGTTGTATACCAATCAGAAGTAATCTGTGAACCTGAGAATTTTCATGATATCTTTGCTTGTTCTTTAATGTCTCTTCAAGATTTTTTATGACGAATGTTGCGATAATGTCATACATTTCTTCATTCGCGATTTTCGTTAAGATAGATATAGATAAGAATCGGATTTCAAAGTTAAAGAAAACGTCGTTATCGACACTGTGGGGAAAAATCATAAAATCTGTTAAATATGCTGTGTTCTAAATTATGATAGTTGATGGATGACAGAATGATTTTAGATTTTTATTATAATTTATTTATTTTCCTTATTAACCTATTGAATACTTACGTGTCCTTATTTACTGCATACTTTGGGTTGAGTAAGATTTGAATAGCTATGTTTTCAGCAATTCTGAAATTAATATTGAAATTTATTATTGTTTCTTAGAGAATAATTAAAATCTTTACAATTTAAATCATATTACTTACCTTTGATCTTTCCTGGGCACTGGTGAATAGAGTAAAATCTCGCAAAGCACATAAATTATTTGCCCATATTCAGAAATTATATCCATATTGTTCAGTTCTCTTACTAAATAAAATAATGGAGTGTTTTTAACAGGCCCAATTTCTATTATCTTACTACAATAAAATATAACAATATTATTGTACATAGCCTTCTTCAATAAAACATCCTGAGTTATTAAATTTACAAATTCTTCAATGCATGGTGAATATTGGTTGTTAGATTTCAGTTCCTCAATCTCTCTCCACATTCTGTCGATAAACTGTATTATATCGAAACTTGACTCTTCATGAATTAACAGTATAGGAAGAACTTTGTTCATAATTTTAAGAATCCATTTCAAACAACCATAGCCACCACATTCTGTAACATTTTCTATAAAATTTATTATTTCTTTAATGTTTCTCTTTATTTCCCTTTCTTCTAGTAAATTGTAAACAATTTCACAAGACTTTCCATTGAAAACATTTCTTAATCTACCAACACTCTCCTTGTTTTGTATATTTTGATATTCTATTGTATTTATTCCTTCTAAAATCTGTGTTAAGTTCAGCATTTCATGGTTGTAATGTGTAAGTAATATTAAATTATTTTGTAAAATATCAAGAATAAATACACAAAACAATTTCTTATCTATTTCAGTGTTTTTATCTTTTAGTATTAATACAGCAGATTGATACATCTGAAGTAAAACTTCTGTGACATGGTAATTGTTTAGAATAGTAGACATTGCATTTAATCCATTAAACAGCAAGTCCATGTCTTTAATATTTAAGACGCGTTCACTTGCTAAGAGAGTCATTAGATATTGTATTATAACTTTACATCTTCCAGCAACAAAATGGCTGATTTCTTCGCAGTAGGAATGCTCCTGTTTAGTTTTACTGAACAAATATATGAAGAACAGTACTTCATCCAGACACTCAGTTGTGTCAGAATATGGTCTACTGATAATATCCTGGACCTTGTCAAGGTTTTTATCTATGCTGCTTAAAAAAAGCATAATATCAGTAGTGTTTTTATAATCAAGATATAATAGAGCAAAGTCAATATTCATGTAGGAATGAGTTATTGCAATAAAAAACTCTGAAATTTCATTATCATCTATTCTGGCATTTTTGATTAGATTCATAAATGGACTTTTATCTCTAATTTCAGATGAAAATATCCCTCTTTGAAATGACGAATACATTTTGAGTAACTCTCTCCAATGAAGATTTTTGCAGGAATTACCAACAAAATATGATATATTAATATGCACAGCCTTTCTCATTGGTATGTTATTACATGGTAATTTCAAAATATCAATAACTGTGTTTGATATATCTGTAGGTGACATTATACTACCTAATTTTAATTTTATCTCACTGAGTATAACAGTCAAATGGTATAACGCTACAGGTGACCACATAACTTTTGCTATACTTTTAAAAATATGAACAAAATTGTCGTCTTCAAAGGCTGATATTAATTTTTGCTTCAAATTTTCAATTTCTTTCGGATGATCATATATATTTACTTTATTAAGGGCTTCTAATAATGTTAAGGCATCACATTTATTATCAATTCTTCTCTGCAAACGATATTCAATGCACTTTTGCCTGACTTCAGTGTTATCATGTTTCAGGCCTATGTTAAAGGCACAGTTGATCCAGCAATTTTGTAAGTTGTCTAATGTGTCTATCAATTGTAAAGACGGTAATACGATGTTACTTTGCTTTTCTTCCAAACTCTCTATGAGAATAAAGAAATTATCCCACAATTGTTTTAACTGCTTCTCATTCTTCAATTTCCAGGAAAACAAAGTGTATTGTTCATCATTAACAAAAACTTCTTTTTTCATAATTATCAAGCAATCAATGGCCCTCTTCATGAGGTAAAGAGATAATTTTCTCACAGAGGAATCATTGTACGATAACCCAGATAAAAGTAAACTCCAGAATTCATATTGTAACATAATTTCAGACTCCAATTTCACATTCCCTTTGCTATCTGAGATTGGCAAATAGAATTCCGATAGACAGCTCAGAATTCTCAAAGTATTTTCCAGTTGTTCCTCTTGTGATTGCTTTAAAAAATTCCATATCCTACCAAATATATCATATCCATTGACACCCGCAAACAATCTTGGTACTGTGCTTGTTAAAAAATATATTTTCAGCTTATCATCAGAACTTGTTAACACGTTTTCTAAAGGGGTTTCTAGAAATGGTAAAAATATTTTTTTACCACATTTTATGGTTGAATCAATAATGCTTTCACAGAGCCTGAAACAGTGTCGTATTTGCAATGTTTTTTCATCTTCGCTATTATCGATAGATATGCCATGTGGATATTGTAATGGTAAATATATATCTGATGATAATATTTGTTGTATCAAATGTTCCGATTTACTCACTATTGTAACTTTATTAAGGCTCAGTACAATATTTATAATTTTGCATACATTTTCGATGTTGTCTGTATGCACAGAGCTTATTAGTTTGACAATAAAGTTGTATTCGTCTTCATTTTCACACTCTGTGTCTTCCTTCACGTTAATAAGGTGTTTATATTCCAATAAATAAATGGCACTGACAAGATGTTTATTAGTAAAAGACTTTCTTAGCATTATGCACTTTAGTCGAGAATCCACAAGGTCTTCGTCTAAATCCAGTAAATCCATAAATGATAAAAAATCATCGGAATTCATTATATTTGAGGTTAGTTTTGTCGGGATCTTATTCTTCCAATCAATCAATGAATTTCAATCCAGCGAAATAATAACATAATACACTCCATGTCATACATTCTCTTGCACAGATTACTCAGATAATGTCTAAAGATATATCTGTCTATATCTCTCTTGGTAGGATAGAGAGAAGAGAATAATAGCAACTACTACTTTGTAATTAATTCATTACTAGTTAATTACTAAATTATTAAAATAACTAAAGGCTTTTTGGCGGGAACTCGGCGAGTGAAGTAGCATTTTTCTTTATAAGTCTTAAAATTTGTGCATTCTAACTTTTGAAGCTTAATAATGGCAGAATATTGTGCAGCAAACGTTAGTGTTGGTGTACAGGTGAAGGGAAGTGTAAATTAAAGTGCGTAACGGAGCTTTCGGGTTCCCACAAGAAGCCGCCAAAATCTTTTGTAAAGCATTCTGCCACTTTACTGAAGAATGACTTGACCGTGACTAGACTCTGTATACGACGAATTACTTGTTTTGATTGAGACTGACCTATAAACTGAAGAAATAAGATAAATAAAAATTTTCACTCGTAATGTCCCTCGACAATGAGGTTGACGGTTGCCATCCTCAAAAATAAGAAGAAGAAGAAATAACTAAATTAAAATTATTTAATTTAAATTATTGTTGACTTCACTTTCGTAGGATAGTCTAAGTCAGGGGGGGCACATTTCAAATGTCATCAATTTTCATAGCAGACTGCGACCTCTGAACTGCGGTTGACGAACTAACCGTTATTAGTGTTCTGTGGCAGCAGCCGCCATCTTACCGGTGGGTGATGTCATGTCGAGCTCTCAGTCAACGTCGATTTCCTTTTGAAAGTTTTTGTAAAAGTTCAGATTTATGTTAATTTATTGTTTGTTTTTGTTATACTTGTTTTTCATAGCTAATTTAAAGAAATTAGTTATGAGAAATAAAAATTTCCTCTTAAACAACAATACCTATTTCTAAACCCAGTTTCTACCTATATAATCAGTGTACGTAGGTATGTATAGATATATATACGTGGCAGCAGCACTGTCTATACATGCAAATTTTTGCTTTGGTCTACCTATATACATCCTATATACTGCTTTAACTTCGTTTGGGTTCACTCAAAGAGCAATATAATACAGAGTAGCTTCACTCCACTCACTCACTATTTTTTTTAATTCCTCGTTCGTTTGAAACTTTCGTAAAAATAGGTGAGGAATATAATATAAAAATACATGGCTACGAACTAGCAGCCGCGTATTGTAGACAAAAGAAAAGAGGGGGTTCATGTATATTACTCGGAAGGGGTAGTGGTTCTAAGGAATTGCACTTCTTTGATAAATACGTGACTCCAAACTCTTTTGAATGCTGCGGGGTTGAAATTCCTAAGTGCAAACGCATCATAATCTGTATCTACAATTCCCACAAAAAATATGCAATGTCTTTCCTCAATAAATTAGAAGCAGTTTTGCATGATTTATTTAAGAAATACAAAAATAAAAAAGTAATAATCACAGGGGACTTTTTTTTTTTTTTTTTTATGCACGACGGGTTCGTACTTGATCTCAATCACACCTGATGTTAAGTGAAGATGAGGTCGAAGGTGGAAGCGTACTGACCCGGAAACCCCAACACATTTGGGGGACTGGCTATCTTATCTCTGACAACCGGAACACAACAATGCTATTAACATTGCTGCTTGGCGGCAGATTTAGATAAGATGGTGGTAGCTAGCCAGGCGGACATTTTAAAATGCCCTACCACCAACCAAACCGAGTACTTAAACATGTACCCCGCTGGGGATCGAACCCGCGACCTCCAAATCGTAAACCTAATGTTGTTTACATTGAGCCACGGAGGCGGTTAAACTTCAATATTAACACGCTAGAATCTACCATTGCATCTAAATATCTTGCAGATATTGCAAACATGTTTAACCTAACTACACACATTAATGAACCAACTAGAGGTTCATCGTGTCTGGATCTCATCCTCAGTAATATAAAAAAAGCGGAGAGCCAGATCATATCACTGCAATTATCCGATCATACCGCCCAGATGTTGAGTTTTGCAATGAAAGGTAAACCGATTACTATCTAATACTGGTATGTGCATAGACGTGATTATAGTAATGACAATGTAGTGAAGTTCCGAAATTACTTAAAATCAATATCATTCCAAAATCTATATAAGGCAACTAATCTTAACAATGCTTTTAAAGATTTCCATGAGTTAGTGTGCATGCTTTATAATCAATGCTTCCCTAAAATAAAAATAAAAATTAGTAACGAAGATAAAGGACCCTCTTGGGTCTCTAAGGGCCTAAAAATAAGTTGTAAAAAGAAAAGGGTACTTCGTTTTGAGTATTACAAAACAAAAATAATAAATATGAATATTTGAATTATTGTCATGTATTAAGAAAGTGTATATTTAAAGCACGACGGTTAAACTATAACAAATATTTAAAAAGGAGCAAAAACACATGCAGATCATCTTGGAATCTTATAAAAGAAGAAGCAATGAAAAGTGAGTCGACACAAAATATTGAAAAAATACAATTTAATAGCAAAATAATTTCGGAACCTGAAAAGATATCTTCGACATTCAATGAATATTTTATAAATTTCACTAATACAGCTTCATGCAATGACAGAAACGAAAACAACAAATCAGCTATAGAAATGATGAAACCGATAGTAAATTCATTTTTCTTGAAACCCATGGAAACAAATGAGATCGTTAATATAATACAGTCACTTAATAATTCGAATGCCTGTGGATATGATGGAATATCCACAAAAATAATTAAAAATTGTAAAAGTGAATTAGCTCCAGTTTTAACTCACCTTGTAAACTTATCCTTTGAAACTGGGATATTACCAGGCATTTTAAAATTTTCGATAGTGAAACCGCTGTTTAAAAAAGGTGACAAAACTGATATGGGCAATTATCGTCCCATCACTTATTAAAGTAAATTTTTTGCCAAGATTGGTATTAACCAATCTTGGCAAAAATCTTTGAAAAAAGTATGCACAAGCGACTGTTGAGCTTCTTTAAAAAATTTTACATTATTAACAATTCACAGAACGGTTTTCAGAAAGGAAAATCAACAACACTAGCAGCCTTTAACCTCACAACTAAGATATTAAGACGGCTGGATAACAAAGAGCTTGCGACGGTGTTGTTCTTTGACATGTCAAGAGCGTTTGACTTTGTTATGCATGAGGTATTAATAGGGAAATTGGAAAAATGTGGTGTAAGAGGCCTTGCGTTATCGTGGTTTAAGTCATATCTGCAAGATAGACAGCAGTGTGTAGAAAATAATACATTAGATCACAGAAAAACGGTATTTGCTTGCCAATCCAATTATAATCATAACGGCTTCGGCGTTCCGCAGGGAAGCGTGCTAGGGCCTTTGTTGTTCTTGATATATATCAATGACTTACCTGCGGTAACTAGACATCAATGTGTCATGTTTGCTGATGACGTATCAGTTATGGTAACTGCGAGTGGAGATAATTCAGAAATGCATGAAACTGACATTAATAATACTGTAAAATCAATAATTTCTTGGCTTGACATTAACAATTTACATGTAAATTTGAAAAAAACTTCATATTATATTCAATTTATTACTAAAGGACGAAACAAGACTAATCTAAATATTAAGTACAACGAGGATAATATTCAGGAGACAGATAAAACTACTTTCCTTGGGATATTATTAGATAAGGATATCAATTTCAAAGGGCACGTCGAGAAAGTGTGTAAAAAAATAAATAGATTTGTCTATGTACTGAGTAGACTAAGGAAAATTTCATCCCAACAGGTGGCTATGTCTGCTTACCATGGCTATGTAGCCTCGGTCCTAAGATATGGTCTCCCAATCTGGGGAAATAATTCTGAAACCATTCGAGCATTTAAAACACAAAAAAAATGTATACGTGCTATATGCGGTGTAGGCCCTTATGGCATTTGCAGACCGCTATTTAAGAAATTATGTGTTCTAACTTTACCTTGCATGTATATCTTAGAAATTTGTAAATTCGTAAGGCAACACCATTACTTATTCAAAACTGCTCAAGAAGTATATCCGAAAAATACCAGAAATCCCAATAGACTGGAATTGGGTCATTGTCCAAGAACAACTCTGTATAAAAAGAATTGTTACTGCATGTGCATAACGATCTACAACAAGATTCCTGAATATATAAAAAACCTGCCAACAAAAATCATGGTCAAACAGTTAAATGATTGGCTTTTAAACTACGGCTTTTATAGTATTCAGGAGTTCTTAAACCATACGTAGACAATGGAAACTGTAATAATTAAATCAAAATTGTATTAATTATATAGGTAATGTGACTATTAATTTTGTATAATGTATTAATGAATATTGACACAAGATTATTTATATTACATTATTACATAAACTAGGTATAACAATATTGTAAAATTAAATCCAAGCTGATATGTAGATATTAATTGCTACTAAAGTTGACATTTATAAAATAAAATTGACATTAGTTAGGCATTTCAAATTGACAGATGTTATTAATATAGTATGACTATATGGCTTGGTTTGATTAATATGATACCTAGTAATAATGTTTTTTAATAATTAAATTTTTTAATCATTCAATTTTTAATAATTAAATTTTTGCATGTCAGTAATGACTAAATGTGTGATACAAACTATTCACCTATATAACCTGTTCCCGACCACATTTAGAGCAAATAAATATTTCATTTCATTTCATTTGAAGAATTGGTAGACAAAGGATGCTAGTCTATACATCTTAGTCTAATGTCCATTTCTCTTCCATGCATTTTAACTAAATCATGCGTATTTCATTCACCTTAATTATTCCAAATAATTGGGTAGGGATATTGATATTCATATCATACCACACAGTCTTGTCTATTCAGTCGTACTTTTTTTAATATTATATCCCTAAGGTTTGGAAGAGTAGCTTCAATAGAAAAAGAAAGTACCTATACGTCGGTCGCCTGCCGAAAGACTAGGCACCCATTTTATTTGGCAAGTCCTGAAGTTGTTGATTTGTTTTTTCTAAAATTAATAATATAAGAATAATGATGACGTTTTCGTCCTATAGTTTAGTTTTAGTTTTGTTGCTTTGTAATAAAAAAAAACTATATGTACAATACTTTTGTTGGGGGCTTTTTGGCGGGAACTCGGCGAGTGAAGTAGCATTTTTCTTTATAATTCTTATAATTTGTGCATACTAACTTTTGAAGCTTAATAATGGCAGAATATTGTGCGGCAAACGTTAGTGATGGTGTACAAGTGAAGGGAAGTGTAAATTAAAGTGCGTAACGGAGCTTTCGGGTTCCCACAAGAAGCCGCCAAAATCTTTTGTAAAGCATTCTGCCACTTTACTGAAGAATGATTTGACCGTGACTAAACTCTGTATACGCCAAGTATACGACGAATTACTTGTTTTGACTGAGACTGACTTACAAACTGAAGAAATAAGAGAAATAAGACATGGCTGTTATGGGCTAGATCCCTTTGCCTTCTCCTAGAGGAGAGAATGAAACGAAAAAAAGAAAAATACTTTTGTTGTATGAATGAAATCAACCGGTTCTATTCCTTGCTACTATATTGATTTTTCAAAAACAAGGAAGAAGAAAACTTCTCTCTCTGATTTTTCAAAAATCTAATGTTACACTTTTAGTTTTCATCAAAATCGGCCCTGAGATTTTTTTGAGTACTTTCCGCTATTCCATAAATATCATATTAGACAGCTAACTGGATGCTCTGCATGGACTTATTATTTAAACAGGACTGATAACTATCAAAAGAATCATTTAGGAAAATGATCACTATATCAACGCAATAAGGTATTAAATTGGATGCACCATACACAAAGGCAAATCCGAGCCGAGAGAGATAGAAATAACGGAGGCCGTGTGTCTCGTTCTTACATCTTGCCAGCAAAAAAAATGATTATGATCAACAGTTTGGGCTACTCAAAAATTCCATTGAAACACTTATTTTTTATGTTATTTTAACAATTATAAATAAACAAATAACATTCGCATTAATTTCTTTTCATATATTCTTAAATCAAACAGAAAACATACATTTTTATTTCGATTTTGTTATTTTTATGGTAACCCTGAAAAGCATGTCATGTCATGGCGGTTCGGTGTGATTTTGAATTTTCTTTGCATTAAAAGTTTTTTAAAGTATTTGTTATATTATAACAAGTAAAAGGAGTAAAATGGTGAAAAAGTGTTGCGTTTATACTTGCCCAAGTGAATCCTATGGTGGTTGCAACATATCTTTCCACAGGTAAGCTAAAAATAATATTTTTGTAAATCAAAGAAGTAGGATGCCCATGAATTCTTGAAATGAGTCGAAATATGTCAAATATGTGTGATTGACTAGGGTCCTGACTGTTGTACTATTATTGCAGTTTCCCAAAAAATGAAGAAATGCGAAATAAATGGCTCACGCCGGCTAATGTCAAAACGCCAAAGTTTTTTGACAAATATTTTATTACAACATTTGTCCCAAGTAACAAATATATTGTGGTCACCCTGTTAGACAGAGACAAACGGCCTCTACGTTACACATCCTGCTCGGCTCGTTTTGTAATAGTTTATTAGTCCTGTTTAAATAATAAGTCCATGATGCTCTGTTTCTGAGTTCGGCAGAGGAGCTAGACCTACGATGCTTGCATAAAACTTTTGTAATAACAGATTTAAAGGTAAGCGTTTTTGCAGTTCTCCCATTTCATTTTGTTTTTAATAGTCGGGTTTTAGTTTTTAAAACTTTTATTTTATTTTCAATAACCGGGTATATATATGATAAATTGATAATAATATGATTAAACGTTTTAAAGTGAACTATAAAATATTTGTGATCCAAGTTATTAAACCATTTAATCATTCATATACTTAAGTGTTTATAGACACTATACATAACTATGCCGAATGAACCGACCGAAGTTGCGTGGATGAATTTACGTTCCGATCCGACGTATTCGGTTGATATGACACACCATAAGCACACGAATAAATAACAGAGTGGAATGAAAGTTTCCTGTAAGAGCCCAAAATTATTAAATTTAAAACAAACTGCAATTTAATGTTTACAATCTACATGGTCGAATACGTTCAATGGAATGCGTTTAACGCCTCCTCGAAAATAAAAGTCACTCGGGTTTTTTGGCGGGATCTCGGCGAGTGAAGTTGCATTTTTCTTTATAATTCTTATAATTTGTGTATTCTGACTTTTGAAGCTTAAATTTTTCTGTTTGGATTTCGAATTTTTCTTATATTTGACTGCCGGCAACACTATAATGATTGCATTCTTATTTTGTATGCTTGCTTGCTGCATGCTACAAAAACACGTTCTACGTCTGTGTCAAAAACAACATCTGGACAAAAAAAAAACACCAAAATTCATAGAAAATTCCTCCATTTGTGAAGGACATTTCAGTTTTTCTAAAAAATTAGGATTCTAAATTATCAGGAATTCTTAATTCTTCAATCTTCCTGTTTTGGAGGAAATTTGACGTGAAGACAATGGACGACAATACATCGAGCGATGACGAAATTAAGGATTCACCTCTCAGCCCTAAATCAGGTGGTAAGAAGCTGAAATTAAATGACGGGAGCTCACAGGATAGCCTCAAGGATGCAGGTAACTTCCCCGTGCCTCTGGGATATCAGTACAAGATTCTTATGACGTAAAATTTTTGTTTAAATCAATTTTGTTTTTAATATTAGCATCGTCAAGTAAAGGGGAGAAAGATGACAATGTAGACAGTGGGGTGTCTGCGGACAAGTCCGAGAGCACTAGTAGCGATGATCATGGCATTGGGACCTCAGAAGGTCCTTCGAACGAGGTAGTCACAGTCGCGCCTTCGAGTAGCAACGTTCGAGCCATCTTATTAAACATCCGACGGCCTAAAAGAGGAAGGAACTACAGAAAGAGGAAAACTCCCGATAGAGACACTGACAGCAGTGACTCGTCAAGGGACTCTGATGATTTCTCAGTTGCAGAGAGCGTGCCTGCATCGGGGCATGTGAATAACAGCAATTCAGATGCAGATTCTGAAGACATTCAGAGGTTTATGTCCACGTTTTCAGATAACTCACTCAGTAGGTAGGTACTAAGGTATTCCTTTGTTATAGCATGCCATAATAAATCCACAAGGAAAATAACCAAAGTACATGTAAGAGTAGATTAACTAATGCTACTTATATTAATATTTCTTATAGTCTTTGCCTTGGAGATATTTGACATTAAAAGAATAATGTAATGTTGCTGAATACCATGAGTGCTCTAATAAACTAACCATAACCATTGGACATTACATTGTAATATGTATTCAAATATGAGGCTGAAACTTTAAGAAACACATCTATCATCATTAATCTCCTGTAATATAGAACACATTCTTTCACTTCCCTCACTGTCACCTGCTTGAACTGGTAGTTATATAACTCATTATACCAAGTTATGAATGCAAGAAAATGATAAAATAGATGTTTAACAAACTTAACCATCAAAATTGAGGTGTTCAGGAGATGCAGGCATTGGATTCTGGGGAGGCACCTAATCCCTCAACTGAGTAAATAACATGACTAAATAGAAGTCTTTAAACTTTGCATATTAATATTTATTACTTTTATAGACCACATCAATAGAACTCTATACCTAGTGTGGTCTATTCTGTTATCTTTATGTAAACAGCATGAGTCAAACATTATGCAATCAAATATACATCATTTTTATTAGCTAGTAACATTACACAGAGACAAGGGTTATACTCCAGTATTTTTTCATGTCCCCTAGTATATTAATTTATAGGTGATCATTAGGAATTAACAGTATATATCGCATTGTAGTGTTTATACGTATATGTCCACTTGACTATTTTTTATATCTCCGGATAAAATGGAGTAAGACATATTTGGCACTGTTGAGAGCAGATCGATGCACTTTCTTTTGTTTGAAGGTTAATAATATTTGTAAGCCATCTTAAATGGATATTTGGTTGACCCATTTTCAAAATATTGAACATCAAGTTTAGGATCAACTGTTTGTTTGTGTGTGGGGGCGGTATTTTGTATTATATAGTATTTTCCGTTCAATTTATGTGAGCTACTATTTCAAACCTAAGGGATTCATCATGAGTCATGAGCATAACAGTAGGTACTTATTAGAGTTCCAGAGGATCTACAAACGAAACTACTTTTCTATGTATTACCTTTGAAATAGAGGTCTGTACAGTTCGTTTTCTTGTAAGTAATACACATGTGTTTAAGAAACTTATTAGGTTGGTAAGAGTAGTGTCAGCAACCCACTACGCAAAATAGGCGCAAACTGTGTCGAATTGCAGAAATAAAGCCCGCTAAAACCTTTATTCCGAAAGGTGCATGCCCACTGATTGAGGAACACATTGGAAAACGTAGTTTCAGAAATGCATAAAGATTTTGTAGAAGTTTTCAAATAATTGTACGGAGTAATCTCGTGAATTTCAACATTGAAGTATGATGAGACAATTAAAGCTGAGTCAATACGCTGTACGTTTGGCTCAATCAATTTTGGGTAAACCTGGATCAATAGTGGCCAGATTATTATATAATATGTTTGTATCTTCTCATCAGTGAATCTTGGTCAGGGTACGATGGGTCATGTCTAGAAGGACTCAAGTCCCTAAATGAAATAAAGATTATAAAAATTAAAAAAAAACATTAAAGTTAATTGTTTACAATGTCAATCTGTATAAAATATAAATACAACACAAAACTTAAATCTGTGAACAAAGGCGGATTTCTTTCAGTCTAAGTCTTAAAGAATCGTAGATTGGGCGTACATACTTAACTCTTTTTATTCAAAGTCACATTAGAATCGATACCATTGTCCCTGGTTTAGTAGATTGTGATCTTAGGCCGGGCCTTAAATTCAAATAATTCTAAATGGTGACAAAATTGTGTAATGGCATATGACATTGAAGACTTATCTCGAAAATTACAATTATCATGACCTCAGACATTGATAACAAAGATGAAAACAGTGTGTGTTACCTAGTTTATATAATATTTTGTTAATGACCTTGACCGATCGTCGGTGGCTCAACAGTTAAGACACGGTCTCCCAATTTGGGAGGCCCGGGTTCAATTCCCATACAATTTAATTAATTATGTGCATTTTATCCGACTGCTCTTAAACGGTAATGGAAAATATCGTGAGGTAACCTGCATGCCTGAGAAATAAAAATTCTAAGGCATGTGAAGTCCCCAACCAGCATTGGGCCAGCGTGGTGGACTATGGCCTATTTCCCTGCAGTGGGATGTTTACGGGCTGATGATGATGATGACCCTGGCTTATCAAATTTCTTGTTTTACTTATTTACGAGGGCGACACTAAAAATTTTTAGAACTGGCTACTTTTAAACGATATAATAAAAAATAAGCTGAAATTTTGAAAATGGAACTCTGACAATATTACTGTGTATGTATTTCATTCATTTGTTATTTGTTTTACGTTTTTGGCGGCAAATGGAAAATTGACTGTCAGGTCAGCATGAATTTAACGCGAGAAAATTTTCGTGCAATTATTTTTATGACTTTCGATGTCATTTAAGTCAACAAGAAAGTTATTGATAGACTTCGATTGGCCTTTCACGATGAAGCCCCTTCTCGTGCCACTGTTTACAACTATTTTAATGAGTTTAGACGTGGTCGCACTAATCTCACCGATGATTTGCGTGATCCTTCTATGGCAACGACCGAGGATTACATCAGTGTTGTGCAGCGTATGATAGAGACTGACAAAAGAGTGACTTATCAACCGATTCGGACATGCTTAGGCATCAGTATGAGTCAGGTGCACAAAATCCTCCATGAACATTTAGCAGTCAGGAATCTTTGTGCCTCATAATTTGACAGAGGCCCAAAAACGCCGTCGGAGGTGACTCAAATGTTGTGTTCGACATACTTATGGGTGACGAAAGCTAGATTTACTGTCATGATCCTGAAACTAAAAGACAGTCTGCTGAGTGTGTGTTTCCTTCTGAGGAGTTGCCAACTAAAGTGAAGAGAGGTCGAAGCGTGGGAAAAAAGATGGTGGCCTCGTTCTTCGGAAGGACAGGTCATTACGCAACAATTGTTTTAGAGAGGATCGAAAAACTGCAGAGTGGTACATTAACAATTGTTTGTCACCTGTCTTGGAAAAAGTTCGGGAGAAACGTTCTCGCAGTAGGATCCTCCTTCACCACGACAACGCCACGTCGCCTACCGCCAAGCAAACGATTGTATTTGGCGAAGTCAGACATGGTATTATTGGGTCACCCGCGGTATAGCCCCGACCTCGCACCTTGCGATTTTTAATTAATCCCGAAAATCTAAAGAAAAAATTCGAGGAAAACGTTTTATGGACGCCGAGGCAGCAGTGGCTGCGTTTCAAAAGGCGTTTCGAAGAAACCCCTAAAGACGAGTGAGCAAAGTGCTTTTCCCAGTGGTTCCATCGGATACAGCGATGTATTGATGTGAATGGACGCTATTTTGAAAAGATATAATAAAACTATAACTTACTAGTTTCTTTAGTTTTTCATTTTCTAAGAAGTTTCAGTGTCGCCCTCGTATGTTCAAAAATGTTATTACAAATTACTTTGATTCTGATAAAGCTTATCTAAAAAATAATTTGTCTAATGTCACTTTTTCTCTGATCCTTTACGCCAGCCAAGGACTACTAAATCTGTAAGTACTGAATTTTGATTAAAAATAAGTAACTGGTCTTACCCCGCATTTACATAGGGGTGGGGTAAAACTAAGAAAAACAAAGTGAAACAATGAAAACTCAATTAAACTTAACAATGAAAGTCACCGTTAACTTAATCATGTGTTTCCGAAGCGCCGCGGATCGGTGCCAGAATTTCGGCGACATGCTACACATGCGCGCTCGCGGTAATTTTAATTACATTTGGGTTAAAGGTCGTGACGTTATGTATGTATGAATCAAGCTTCAAGCCATGGAAGGTGGGGCAAGCAATATTTAAGAGCTACTAAAATTAGAGTTACTGTCCTGGATTCGTGAGGTTGTGGTATCGACAAAAATACGCTGCTTTATATTCTGGACACTTTAATCAATTTAATAAATTTTAGATTTACATGGTTAACGTTCGTTCGAGGATTCTAATTATATTTGGCGTCAGAGTCAGTGTTGCCAAAGCAACGAACAGAGTCGCGTTTCGTTTCACGACATCCTCTCAACGGCAAGGGGAAAAATGTGGGGCAACCCTGGCAATGTCAGTTTAAAATCAATCGTCAATACAAAAAAACGTAAATGGCTAAACTATCACATCACGGTTGCATTACACTATTTATTATACAATAAAAATGTCCAAATAAAATAATAATTACCACAATAATATGGTAGGCCCGCCTTTGTATACATATACAACTTTACATGCTACCATAAAAATTCCATAAAATGACAAATTATTAAGCTACATAATATTGCAACAACTCCTTGTCATACATCTCATCAAATTTAATTTATATTCCACAAAATGTCCATCAATAAGTTCTCTATTCTATTTTATTAGTAGTTCCAAGTACTTGGCTATACGATAATGGTCTCAAGTTGACTATTGAATTATTATTTTGGGTATTTACTCCAACATAAGTTTGTAGAGGCACTGTCATAGTCGTCGTTATCTCTAGTTGCTTAGTGGGTGCAGGTTTAAGTAATAGTTTCTGTGATTTTCTTCTTAATATTTCTTTACATACTTGGCAGCCCTTATAGCTCGTATATATATTTTATATACATATATTATTTACTTATATTTATATACTTACCAAACACTCTACACCCTTAGATGGCAAAAATTTACTTATTGTACAAATTATATGGGGAAGACATTGTTGTCTGTAACACAGTTTTTAACTACCACAGACAACAAAGCTTCAACAGTTGTGTAATTTATTTCGGTTCAATAAAATATTGTTATTATTGTTATTGTTATTGTTATTGTTAATGTTAAATAAAAAAAATAAAAAAAATAAAAAAAATATTATCTTTGGTACAAGATTTAGTCCACATTACCTGTAAGGCCTCATACAGTAGTTTTTTGTATGCCCATACTGCTGGCATCGAGTACACTGTGGAATGGTTGTTTTTTCTTTGGCTCCTCGATACGCACTTTTTGGTGATAAATGTATTTCATATTCTTAAAATGCTTGTTGTTTTCGTGTGGCATAATGTTCACAAAGAATATATCCAAGGGTTCTTTAGTTTTTAGTTTTATTTCGTAAATTATAAGAATAATATTTAGAATCATCACGATATACAATTATCGCCCATTTACAAGGTGTGCTAAATATATTTGACGACCTTATTGGTGTAGAAACTCTTGACTGCTATACCAAAAAGTCGCGGGTTCGAATCCCGCAAGGACATAATAATATGTTTGTATGATGAATACAGATATGTGTTCCCGAGTTATGGTGGTTTTTTATATAATTGTACTTATTTAGGAAAAAAATGTACTTGTGTAATTTATTAACCATATACAAGCCTAGTTGCTTAGTGTGGAACTAGATGGTGCTGTGTGTATGTGCAAAGTTAATTATTTGTTTATATCCTACTTCTGATGGTAATTTGATTTATCACCTAAATATTCGTTTTGGAAGGGTAATTTTATATGTAGATGTAATTATAAATAGTTACGACTTTTCTGAAGTCCACTAATTTTGTTGTATTCGGAAGCTCTAACTATGCGCTCGTATTTCTGATCTTTAAACATGTCGTCCAATTTTCCGAAAGCAAGGTAAATTGAAAATTAAAAAAGAAAAACAAATTAAACGTGATATTGAGTAGGTAATTGACAACTTTATTAATAATATATGAATAAATAAATACTTTGGACACTATCACCAATCATCTAGTCCCAAACTAAGTAAACCTTGTAAGTGTAAGTAAATCTAGTATCCATAGGGATACTAGATAACGGATAAACATACATAAATATTTATATAAACATCCATGACTCGGTAATAAATGTTTATATTCGTCACACAAACATTTACACGTCGCGGGAATCGAATCCGCAACAGTTGGTTTCGCTGACAGGGTCACTATCCACTACACCAATCGGTCGTCAAATTATTGTGTGTAATGTTTTTTTAAGAATTGGCCTGTACCCAGCACTGGGTGGATGTCGGCTGAGAATGATAATGAAGGTTTTGGGGTCCATATTACGTATTAAACATAACGGAACGAACCATTATTCAATTTTCCTCTACCGTAAAGAATTTGGGTCTTATCATGGATCAAACGCTCTCGTGATCTGCACATATTAGCGAGATGAGCAGGAAAAGTTACGCCTCTACATTCCCTAAGGCGTTTACAGAACTTCTTGCCGATTAGCACCAAGACTATGCTAGCGCAATCACTCTTTCCTTTGCTGGATTACCGTGATGTGGCATTTCTCGACCTCACTGAGGAGCAGCTCGTTTTTATCAGATACTTCTTAGAAAGTTTGATCATATATCGGAATTTCGAAACAAGCTTCACTGGCCCACCAGTTCGAAGAGAATGAAACGTACTCTTTCTTATTTACAAAATCCTTTTTAATCCCACAGCTCCCTTATACTTACGCGAACGATTTCGTTACATGTCGGACGCTAGCGGCGACCGTCTCCGCTCAAGTAATAACCTCAAACTTGCATTTCCTGACTACCTCACTCACTCGTACACCAAATATTTTTGAGTGCAATTTGTGAGGCTATGGAACCAGCTGTCGGATGATGTTAGAAAGTCCGTATCTGTGGCTATATTTAAAAAGAATATAAAAAAATTATGGAGTTTCGAGTCCTCTTAAGTCAGATGTCATTTATATATATTTCCATTTTATATACATACATAAGGTCTAACAAAATTAACACGACAAACGTTGCCAATAATTGAACTTACATGACAATAAAATAATATATTCATTAAAAAGTTAGCCTTAAACATTTTGTTACCGAGTAAAAAAATTAAATTTATAAGTGCAAATCAAAATACAAATTAACAGACTTACTTCATTTTGATTGTACCCTGATTTATCAATGAGAAAAAGCAGACAAAAGTTCCACAAGTCCGGCTTTGTACACTATTTCAATTCAATGTATTGTGTGTGTAATTTTCTAGCGTTTAGGAACACTTTGTGGTCCGTTTGTATAAAATTCAAGCTTCTAGTATAACGCAATGAAAAGATACGGCTTTTCAAAGCATTTTTTTTAATTAAAGGTACATGGTGCTGCCCCGTAATCTTGAAATATGGCCTGAATTGAAAGATTACATTCGAAAATCCACCTTCAAATTAATAGTCTACACGACAAACTGTTATTTTCGTATTGGGTTATCGGTTAATTTCATATCGTCTACTTATTTATTTATTTTTACAAATTTTTACTTATTTAATATTTTTCGAACAGTACATCGGGCACTAACGCCAGTTTTATAGAGGAGGAGATCCACTTGCCGTCTGAGACCAGCGAAAGCGAGGATGACGATGTATGGAACGGATCCATTGATCAATTAAACGAAGACAAAAGAAAACCGCCCGATGTTCTACTCAAGCCGCGGCCTAAACATAACCACATCATATTGCGAGGTAAAATATTCAATGATGTAATTAATGCCATTTAGTTAGACGAAAGCTTCTCTTTACACATATACACATACACATACACACAGATACACAACGACGCGTGGAAACCTTTCCAGTATTCATAACCCTGACACTTGGAACTGCGGCGGAACGCGCAGTTTGATAGAAGGAAAAGAAATTATCAATTAATCAATCAGTCAAATACTCGTTATTTCACAATTAACAAAAACTACATACCTAAATGATTACAGCGTATATCATTAATCGTACAAAAAGTCAGCTTTAGCGCTAACAGCGATTTCTTCCAGGCCGCCTGCGGAAGGTACGGCGCAGAGAGTTCGGCTGAATACGCTCGTAATGTTTCGCATGTAACCTACGACACACCAGCCGAGATTACGCGCGTAATTCCGAACCTTTCGTCTAGCGACTGTTTCTGCGAAAACGCCTTCAATGTATTTTGCATTACATTGCATTGTTACGCGACCCAATTTTCGGCCAGCGTAGTTGAACGTTCAGCGCGCGCTTTCAAAGCGAAGAGTGGCAACGTCGCGTTTCTGTTCAGCAATGTCTGACCTCTGTCTTTCAGTACAAGTGACTTTTGTCTCTTTTAGTGACCACACCGACACAGAACACAACGACGCCACGTATTTTTCGTTGCGTAACGCGCTGAACTAGACGCCGCGTACCGCGTAATTGCGCGTTTGGTGCGTCATGCCAACCGAATACTACGACCGATAATTCAGTCGCCGAATTGTCGGCTCAGTACTTTCCGCAGGTGTGCCCCTATGCTTATGGGTAAAGATACAAGCTACCAATAAAAGAGGTTTGCACTAATAGTCGCAATACGGGGGTATTGTATCAGCCATCTGGTATCCACAACACAAGCCTGGTTGCTTAGTGTGGAGCTAGATGGCGCCGTCTGTATATGTCCAAGGATATAGTATATATTTTTCTAGTTAGTAATTATTGTGTAATGCAGAGATTAAAATACATAAACTAAACTTACAAACTGTAATTACATAATTTAACTGCACATCAAATAAAATATCTTAATATCTTTATTGTACACAAAATTTTACAGAAGTATGCATTGTATATAAAATGTACAAAGGCGAGCTTAACTCCGATAGAGTTTTCTACCAGCAAAACTTTTTTATATTTTCAATAATAATATTATACACTCAAGGGCACATTTAACCGGCCACTTACATTTTTTCAATTCCCTTAAAATTCAGTCAAATTTCTATGAATTTTGTTCTAATATTAAATAAAGTGGAATTACACGAACATAAATGAAACATGTGTAAGTTGTGAAATGGTTTATTTAAGACAAAAAAAGTAAAATGTGATAATGGAATTTTCTTACAAAAAATTTAAAAAATGCAAAAGTCACTTTAAACGAAAAGTGTACCCTAAATTGACGAATTAATAATGCGTATTCCCTCCCCTGGCCCTAATGACCTCTTGCAACCGATTTGAAAGTCCATCCATTATGTCTTGGATGTCGCTCTGCGGAATGTTTTCCCACTCCTCGACTGCTGCAGCTCTTAGCTCACCGATGGTGCTTGGAGCTGGTGAACGACTCCGGATTCATCTTTTGAGGTTATCCCACACGTGCTCTATGGGATTCAGGTCAGGACTTCGAGCTGGCCATGGTAATCGCTGAATATTGACGGCGTCCAAGTACTCAGTAACAACTCTCGCGGTGTGTGCACGGGCATTGTCGTGCATTAAAACAAAATTATCGCCTATGAATGGCGCAAAAGGTAGCACATGTGGTTCTAGGACTTCTGTCACGTACCTGTGAGCATTAACACTGCCCCTCTCAAAGATTACCAGCTCTGTACGGGCGTCGTAAGATATGCCACCCCATACCATTATGGAGCCCCCCTGGTAACCCACGGTTTCGACCACAGCACATTCAGCAAACCTTTCTCCGCGGCGCCTGTACACGCGCTGACGTCCATCAGGACCTCGTAGAGCGATTCTTGATTCATCTGAGAAGAGAACCATCTTCCATTGTTCCGAAGTCCAATTTGCATGTTCTTGGGCAAATCTAAGCCTCGCTCTTCTGTGAGTTGCAGTCAATTCTGGGACTCGAGCTGGTCGAAATGCTCTCAGATCTCGCTCTGCTAACCTTCTTCTTATTGTTCGTAGGCTTACACTCACATTTCGAACTTCGAACAATCGGCCACGAGCCTCAGAAGCTGTTGTGAACCGATTTCGCAGAACATTCGAGACGATGTAACGATCATCCCTTTCCGATGTACACCGTCTTCGACCTTGCCCTGGTCTTCTTGTATAGGAACCGGTCTCTCTATAACGCCGGATGGCATCTTGAATAGTGGTTCGTGGATATCCAAGCATTCGTCCAATCCTACGCTGGCTAAACCCAGCGTCTGCAAGTGCCACAGCCCTAGCTGCTCCAGCTGCGTCCAATGGCATTTTTGGGTGTAAACGTAATCACAACACCCTAGAAACTTCTTTTTAATCAAAGAAATGGTATGACAAAGTCTTAAAACAAGTGTATCCGTTACACAAACAGAATAGCAAGGATGTCAAAATGCGACTAAACTGATTATTGTTGAATAAGAACCAAAAAAGTGAATACACCGCGGGTATAATTGTTTTGTTTAATGCAGATATACCCACCATCAAGTTACGCCTAGCAATAAAATCGTAAGTTAACATAAACAAACGATATGGCTTAAGATACGAGTGGACGGTTAAATGTGCCCCTGAGTGTATTAACAGACTACCTACCATCTCTCAATATGTATTAGGTCTTTGCCTATGAAATTGGAGTTTTTTTTCTTCGTTAATCATGTACCAATTCCTCCGATTTTCAAAACTATATCCAAATTTGTTCTTTATTTGGAAAATGGAATATTATTTCAAGGTTTCACATGAAATATTTTTTAATTTCTGGGCTAAATCACGTAATAAAAAAAAATTAAACAGAGCTCTTTTCATGTGCTTCCCATATAATTTCTTAGATTTGCTGCAAGTTTATAAAGCGGTTACTTTTTTTTTTTTTTTAATTAGAATGGGATCGCTCTTGACCTTAATCTGGACTAATGTCGAGATAAGGTCTACGATGGAACGAGCTTTCCCAGAAGATGCCTATTTAACCTGACTTTAAAGAGCTGCGGGTTATATGCGATTGGAAACACAGACGGAGGCAATGCGTTCCACTCCTTAGCCGTGCGCATGAGAAACGAAGACCTAAAACTTTTTTAAAAATTAACGCTGTCTATACTTAACTTAATGTTATCCGATAATACATACTTTAGCTAAATTAGGATTTGCCGTTCCCAAAAAAAAAAATCAAATTAGTGGTTAACTGTGCTGATGGCACAATTAGATCTAAGTACTTAATGTAAGACAGTTATAAGTACGTATTGGTGTCGATTCGGATGTACAACCAACTAGACTACTTTCTGATGACACCTCCTTGCTTGTGATGACACCTCCTTGCTCTTCAAAGTTAGCAGACGACAGAAAACTCTTGACGACGTGAATAGTGCTATCTCTAAGGTGGTTGAATGGTTTACGTCAAATAACGTACTTCTTAATGAAAAAAAAAACCGAATGCATTAAATTTTCTCTACCTAATGTCAAACAGGTAGCTAGTAGGTACTATTTTAATAAAAAACGAGGAGTTGGAGCTTGTGGAAACTACTATATTTCTAGGTATTATGTTAGATAAGAAAGAAATCAATATATTAACTTTGGCATCGCAAAATATTTACGAAAACTTAATGTACATGAGAAAGAATCTGCATTTGTTTAGAAAAAATTGTGAAATAGACTATGTAAATACAAGATATAAAAATAAACTTGCTGTCCATAGCAGTCCCTTACACAAAGTCACTAAGTCATTGAAGGGACAATGTATACGCTTTTATAATTAGGTTTCGGTAGATATTGAAAATTTGCCTTTTAATAATTTTAAAACAACGGAAACTATGTGCCACAGACTATTATAAAATTTCTGACTATCTGGATGATTAACAAGCGTGGACATGAACCACTCGTCAATATCCAGTATATTTTATTCTTGTTTGTCGAATCATAACAATTCTTTCAAATTGTATTTGTAATGACTTATTAGTACGTAGAGCGGACAGAGAAAAGGTTTTAATTAAGTAGGTAAGTAAATACTTACTTAAATAGGCGAGCCGCAATCAATAAGTAAGGTCAAGGTAGATACCTACCTACAGTTCTCGAGGCGTAAGATCAGCTTTGCATTTGTGTGAGTGCACACAGATAGAGATACGGCTTGTGGCGCAGCGCGTCCCGCGCATTGTTTAAACGCGGCCTGAGGCGCGGCGTGTCCTCTGCGCGTCGCTTCCCTGCCGCGCACATGCCGCACTTCACCTCTTGTACCGCTAGCAGCTTGACGTCACTCACACAAATGCAAAGCTGAGCTTACGCCTCGAGAACTGTAGTTACCTTTCATCTGCATCCACCACATCTCCAACCACGTACTCTGCGATCTATCCAGCCAATCAGCTCAATTCATAAATCTATTCTTTTGACGTATTATTGCAATACATCCGACTAGAATTTTCAATTGTTTAGTTAGGTCAGTCCATACAAAATTATGTATCGACTAAAATTAAGTTAATTTACGTTTGACGTTTCTTATTTTAGAAGATATTTGGTCATCCCGAATAGCAAAAATGTGTTTTGAAGTAAGTTGAATTCGATTAAACTAAAATAAGTCAAGTCCTGTCAAATTAGTTAAGTTTGTAATTTTCCGAATAGCAAACGTCATTTGACTTAACTAAACCTAATTTTAGTGTAGTTTAGTCTAGTTGGTGTACAGCCGAATCGACACCATTGTGTTTAATAATAAATTTAAAAAAAAAATGTTGCAAAATTTTTGGTTAACTGTGGTACCCCATGAAGTACCCGAGAGCGTTTATCCCGCACGGCATTCTTTTTCCAAAGTCCAAATTTTTCGAAATGAATAGTCCGACCGATTCTATTCTTTATTCTTTATTGCAAATAAACACAAAAGATACAATTGTCAGATACAAAGATACAAAGGTGAGCTTATCTCTAAGAGAGATCTCTTCCAGCCAACCCTATAAGCGGTTAGAGAGTGTATAACGGGGAATAAAAAAAGGCGTACAACGCAATGGTGATTAAGTGATTCTAGTGAAATTTTATAGTAAGTAGGACATAGATCTAAAAAGTTAGTAGATTTTTTTTTAAAATGATCATTACTAACTTTTCAGATGTATATCCTGGGGGGTCTACTCTCTGACGACAATAGCTTCGGACTGTCGTAACTTCGAACTTTTTCTTTTTCAGTTTGCTGTGTCAATTTACCAATCGTCATTATTTTACTTTTGTTGTATATAGTTGGCCATATGGCCATAGAAGTTATGACGGTACGCGACGAATGTCTGAAGTTATGCAAATAAAGGATACTTAGCAAAAGAAGAAGTCAGCAGTTACGGCCGTCCGAAGCTATTTTCGTTAGAGAGTAGACCTGCTTAATAATACGTACAAAGTTTCATTAGAATCGGTTTACCCATTTCGGAAAATTTGGACTTGAGAGTTTGTATACTTGCGACACAAACTCTCAAAAGCTTAAAATGGAAGTTATACCAGAATTTGGATTATTCAATTCATTTTTTTTATGCGCTACGGATTAGCATTTGACCTCAATGACACCTTATGTTAAGTGAAGGAAGATGAGACCGAAGGTGGAAGCTTAATGACCCGGAAACCTCATCTTATTTGGGAGACCGGCTACTTTACCTCTGACAATCGGAACACAACAACGCTATTAACATTGCTGTTTTGGCGGCAGACTTAGATAAGATGGCGGTAGCTAGCCAGGCGGATATTTAAATGCCCTACCACCAACCAATTTCTAAATATGTAAGCCCTATGTTGTTTACGTTGAGCCACGGGGCGGTTTTCATTAGAAATGAGTAATACAACCTGTTCATTTTCCAGAAATAATAAACCGGGAGATGGGGCTGTCATTTCCCTACGGTAAAACGGGGAAGTACGACGTGATGTACGAGCGGAGCTTTTACGGGTCGCTGCACGTCGTCTATAGACTTAAGAAGTTGCATCAGTTGCATAAGCATAAAGGCTGTGTAAATTCTATAAACTTTCATCCTGAAGGTGAGTGCAATAACTATTATTTGTTACGCAAATGATGACAACTAAAACACGTAGAATTGTACCGGTGAAGTTCCACAACAAAGTACGGTCATAATGGTGAATTTTTCGGATGTATACAATACCCCGAAAAACGTTTGACCGAAGAACGTTTGATCTAAAGCCGAGTACATTGCGTAGTTGGTTATAATAAAAAATTTTAACGATGAACAAACTCCGCAATGTACTCGGCTTTCGATCAAACGTTTTTCGGGGTAGTATAATTCGATATACCATTATATATACCATATGAGGAATAGCGGAAAGTACTGAAAGGAGTCTCGGGCCCGATTTTTTTTTAAAATCAATATTCCTAGCCAGGTATCGAACTCGTTGATTTTGAAAAAAAAACAACACCCTATATTATTTCACCATTCGATAGTGTCGCTAATAAAGAACGAATTCTGGGAAGTAATGACATACGGCAAGCTTTATCGTGGAAATTTGTTTATCCCGGGGGAACTGCTCACTTTATCGGGATATAAAATATCCTATGTTTTAATCCATAGTATATTCTACCCCTATTTTTTTTTATGCACGACGGGTTCGTACTTGACCTCAATCTCACCTGATGTTAAGTGAAGATGAGGTCGAAGGTGGAAGCGTACTGACCCGGAAACCCCAACACATTTGGGGGACTGACTATCTTATCTCTGACAACCGGAACACAACAATGCCATTAACATTGCTGCTTGGCGGCAGATTTAAATAAGATGGTGGTAGCTAGCCAGGCGGACATTTAAAATGCCCTACAACCAACCAAACCGACTACTTAAACATGTCTGGGGATCGAACCCGCGACCTCCGAAATCGTAAAGCCAATGTTGTCCACATTGAGCCAAGGAGACGGTTAAAAATTCTATATAAAATTTCATCCAAATCCGTTCATTCGTTTTCACCGAGATGAGCAACAATCTTTCGCATTTATGTTAGTTAGATTTAATGTCGCTGTTATAATTTCGTTGTGTTAAACTATGTGTTTGTATGACTGTTCCCTCAGGCGAGCTCCTGGCGTCAGGCTCTGATGATACGAACGTAATAATCTGGGACTGGGCGCGTAACACCGTGCTTCAGTCGATCAAGACTGGTCACAAGTCCAACGTGTTCCAAAGCAAGTTCCTACACCTCAACGCTCGGAGCCAGTTGAATATCGTCACGTGTGCCAGAGATGGTCAGGTCAGTCAAAGTCACAATATTTTATTTCATAGAATAAAATTATCACTTGAAAACGTCACTAATTACGCTTTAATATTACATTTATATTTACTGCTCATTCACATAGCTGACCCCCCAGAGAAGAACGAACTAGAAACTCAAAGGTTCAAACTCAAACTCAAAGTATTTATTGCATATCACAGTGGTTCATATATACATACAGTTGTTAGGTACATTAAGTTGTATCATGTGACACCCTGTTAGGGCACAAGCAATTTGAGAGAGCACTATAAAGTACGTGACAATCTTAGGCTTATTATGTATTTACATTTTTTTTTTTGTTACTTACTTAGGTTTTATTGTTTGTATTTATGTTTATATTATACCTTTGCTATAACCTAGGTTGCTCTTTTTAAATAGATTATGGGTTACAATTTGTGATTTGACAATCAGCGGAAAATGCGACGATGAACTACTGGGTGCGACAGTAAACCAGCGCTGAGCTCTTATAAGCACAGCATATAGCTGAGTCGTTTCCCTTTCGCTGCTGCGACACTTATCTGAGTGTTCTGTTACTTTATTTGCCTAACAATTGTTGTATATGTGTCGAAGTGGCGAATAAACAGTTTCTTTCTTTCTTCTTTGTATGAATAATAAGACAGCTATGTCCACGATTGCTTATCGTCCAAATAGTCAGTAATTTTATAATAGCCTTTTACTAATATCAATTCACTAATCAGTAATAATATCAGTTCAACCGCCTCTGTGGCTCAATGTAAACAACATTGGGTTTACGTGTCGTAAGTCGCCGGTTCTATCCCCAGCGGGGTAGACATTTAGTACTCGGTTTCGTTGGTGGTAGGGCATATTAAATGTCCGCCTGGGTAGCTACCACCATCTTATCTAAACTTGCCGCCAAACAGCAATTCCCCTAGCGGGATTCGAACCCGCGACCTTTCGGTATAGTAATCAGCGTTTGTGGTTGCGTACTTGACCTCAATTACACCTGATGTTAAGTGAAGATGAGGGCGAAGGTGGAAGCGTACTGACCCGGAAACCCCAATATATTTGGGGGACAGACTCTGACATCTCTGACAACCAGAACACAACACTGCTATTAACATTGCTGCTTGGCGGCAGATTTAGATAAGATGGTGGTAGCTAGCCAGGCGGACATGTAAAATGCCCTACCTCCAACCAAACCGAGTACTTAAATATGTACCCCCTGGGGACGAACCCGCGACCTCCGAATCGTAAACCCAATGTTGTTTACATTGAGCCACAGAGGCGGTTTGCTTATAATAATTTACTGGCTTTCGCGACGAAGTTTTTTTTCTTTGACCACAGAGGAAATTTTTTTGACCACCGAGACGCCCTCTGGGATTTGGTGCCTGCAGCGGCCGCTCTGTTCGCCCTATGGTAGGACCGGCCCTGACTACACCAAACTAGTCTCTGTGTACATACTGAATGAAGAACATTGACAATTGGTTCGATCGGCAGGTCCGGCTCCTGCAGTGCCCGCCCAGCGGCGGCGAGGCCGTGATCCGGCGGCGGCTGGCCTCGCACTCGCGGGCCGCACACAAGCTGTACGTGTGCGCCGCGGAGCCGCACGTCGTGGTGTCGGCCGGCGAGGACGGGCTGGTCATGCAGTGTGACGTCAGGGCCGAGCACGCCAGCAGGTACGTGTGCCCGCGGAGCCGCACGTCGTGGTGTCGGCCGGCGAGGACGGGCTGGTCATGCAGTGTGACGTCAGGGCCGAGCACGCCAGCAGGTACGTGTGCCCGCGGAGCCGCACGTCGTGGTGTCGGCCGGCGAGGACGGGCTGGTCATGCAGTGTGACGTCAGGGCCGAGCACGCCAGCAGGTACGTGTGCCCGCGGAGCCGCACGTCGTGGTGTCGGCCGGCGAGGACGGGCTGGTCATGCAGTGTGACGTCAGGGCCGAGCACGCCAGCAGGTACGTGTGCCCGCGGAGCCGCACGTCGTGGTGTCGGCCGGCGAGGACGGGCTGGTCATGCAGTGTGACGTCTGAAGAAATAAGATAAATGTAGCGTGCTCGGACGCTATATGTCTTCAATTTAATCAAGTCAGTCTCAGTTAAAGCAAGTCTCCAATCACGGTCAAGTCATTCTTCAGTGGCAGAATGTTTTACAGAAGATTTTGGCAGCTTCTTGTGGGAACTCGAAAGCTTACTGTACTGTGTGTGTAACTGTAATGCCAATAAGTTTATATTTACCTATCTTCGTTACGCACTATACTTTACACTTCCCTTCACTTGTATACCATCACAAAATTTTGCCGTACTTATATTCTGTCGTTATTAAGCTCCAAATTCAGAATGCACAAATTTCAAGAAATGAATCACTCCCTGAGTTCCCACGAAAAAGCCTAGCCCATAGAGACATAATCTTCTCGGACACTAACGTGGGGTATTCCACAGACGTATAAAGAGTTGACAGTGCACATTTACGCAGCTTAGTAGCTATTAAGAACAATGACAACGCTTCTTTACAGCAGCTACATTACCTTAAATTGTCTTATAATTAATTAATGCTATGTATTAATGTATCATTTTTACCGCCTCCGTGGCTCAATGTAAACAACATTGGGTTTACGATTCGGAGGTCGCGGGTTCGATCCCCAGCGGGGGGTACATGTATAGTACTCGGTTTGGCTGGTGGTAGGGCATTTTAAATGTCCGCCTGGCTAGCTATCACCATCTTATCTAAATCTGCCGCCAAGCAGCAATGTTAAATAGCATTGTTGTGTTCCGGTTGTCAGAGATAAGATAGCCAGTCCCCCAAATGTGTTGGGGTTTCCGGGTCAGTACGCTTCCACCTTCGAACTTATCTTCACTTAACATCAGGTGTGATTGAGGTCAAGTACATACCCGTCGTGCATAAAAAAAATCTTTATAAATTTCTTTATAACTTAAATTATTGTATTGTAATGGACATGTCCAAGTCCTCGGAAAATAATAAATGAGTATGAGACCGAAAATAAGGTCCACCCCATTTGGGATAAAGACTTTATGTACGATCGAGATACTTGCCGCCTGATCACTTACAAAAATATTCCGTTGCACGACGTTTCTAAGTAAACCACGCCCCCTTTTTTGTCTGCCAATTACTGACAACGGACACACAGTTACACGGTAACTGCATTTTGTTTATGCATACTGCAGCGCGACTATGTGTGAAGTATTTGTAACTGTGTGTGCGCGTGCAATTATTGAAGCCGGAAGGAGATTAGTTAAAAAATAAGTCTCAGTAAGTTTGTTACACTTGCTTGTAGTTGATGCCGAGCTATTGCGCCATTTTATTTGTGTATAATAACGGATTCTGTTGACCTGTGCTTGTATATCGGACTGTTTGATTTCTAACCTGTTGACTTACGCTCGTTTATTGGACTATACTTTGATTGCCTATCTGTTAACCTGTGCTCACCTACTGGACTATTTAATTGCTTGTGAACCGGCGTATTTTGGAATGGCGACGTCACGCAATTTATATTTGGAAGAACGAAATGAAATAATTATTTTGCACCGAGAGGGACTCAACATCAGCCAAATTGCTAATGAACTTGGAATGTCGGTGAGTGTTTTCTCAAGGTTTTTTTTATTTAATCGAAGAAAGTAGAATAATTAAAAAAGAAGATTTTATATCACACTATTCAATTCACATTGTTTATTCATCATTTCTTTATTTTTAAGATTTTCGATTAATATTTCTACAGAAGTAAATTAGCTATTGTCAAATGGTCGGATTAACCTTTGCATTCCGTTCATTACTTTACAATCCATGTGGAAGTATCTAAAAAATGCTAACCGACATTATGATTAGGATGTTAAGGTGAAAAACGTATAGACTAGTTAGGATCTCAAATTGAAATTACTATTAATGTCAGTTATGTAGGCATGTTAAAAATATTTAAAATATTGAAGCACTATACTTATTGAAAGTAGCTTCGACACGCTTATTATATGATGTAATCTAAAGTAACCATGTCACTCTTCGGCCATAGATCTCTGCGCAAAACATCTCGTCGATTGACTCTATTTTGACGAGAAAGAAGGACAAACAAAAATAACTTTCGCAATTATAATATCATGTGTGATGGAAGATAAATGGTGGATCCAAATAAATTATGACGACCGATTGGTGTAGTGGATAGTGACCTGTCAGCGAAAACAACGGTTGCGGTTTCGAATCCAGCGAGGGGTAAATGTTTGTGTGATTAACACGAACATTTATTCCCGAGTCATGGATGTTTATATAAATATTTATGTATGTTTATTCGTTATCTGGTATTTATAGTGCAAGCTTTGCTTAGTTTGGGACTAGATGATTGGTGTAGGTATGTGTCCGAAATATGTATTATTTATTTTAAAAAATACATAGAAAAGTGACGATTTGTTTTTAGTATTCATTTACTACATTTATCTCACCAATATCATAAATGTGAAAGTTTGGATGTTTAACACGCGCGGGACAAACAAATTTCCGCGATAAAGTAAAACACGCGCGAAGATAAAATGATATGATGATGATATAAAATAATCATTTATAAATTAAAATAAAAAAAATATAAAAATAATTCCAATAGCATCTTCACTGCATTGGTTAATAATTATGCTTACATAATTTTATCTTTCAACGCAGTAGATAAAATGACTTGTTGCGTGCCCGTCCTGTGCTAAAAAGATTTAAAAGATAGCGCACCTGCAAAGTTTTATGGTCCCTTTTGTATTCACTAAAACAGTTTAAAATTGTTAAGTCAGATTTATAGTTATATTGTGTCGACTTTTATGACTCATTCAGAGTTCAAAAGTAATTTACCTACTCGTTAATTTTTTGCAGCGAAATACGGTCCGCCTTTGGGTGCAAAGATTTGAAAGCGAAGGCCACCTCAACGATCGACCCCGTCGACAACCGCTGAGATTAATACAAGGGCCACAGTTGGAGCGAATGTTGGATACCTACCGAGAGCAACCATTTACTCCAACTAGACAATTTGCAGAGGAGTTCGATTGCTCAATGCAAACCATACGAAAAGCATTACATCGTGCTGGTGTTCATCACAGAAAACCGGCAAAGAAAATCGCTCTAACGGAAGAACAAAAATTAGCGAGAGTGCGTTTCGCTAGAAGTTACAGGGACTTCGATTTTACACACGCCATATTTTCCGATGAAAAATGTTTTAAATCAAGCCAACATGGACGTCGACATTTATGGCGTGTGATAAACACTCGCTATGAACCTCAAAATATTCTTCCAAACCATGAATCTGGCAGAATAACTGTAAATATGTGGGGGTGGATGAGTGCCGGGGGTCCCGGAGAACTTGCCTACATTCCAGGAAGGTCAAATGGTCTCACCTATAGACAATTGTTGGAGGATACGATGGTTCCTTCAGTACGCACAGTATATCCACGCGACGAAGTTCCAGAATTTCATTTTTTCCAAGACAATTGTCCCATACACCGTGCGCGGGTTGTTCAGGATTGGATACAAGCAAATCCTGAAATTCGGTCAGTACCATGGCCCTCTCGTTCCCCAGATCTCAATCCCATTGAAAATTTATGGGGCATGATGGTGCAAAGATGGGACAACAGAAATGAGCGAACTAAAGAAGCACTCATCACTCATTGTGACCAAGTTTGGGACTCTATTAGAGGTTCAGATTTATGCGAAATTCTTGTGGCTTCTATGCGAAACCGTTGTGATGCTGTGATAGACGCAGCTGGTGCCGCAACTAAATATTAATATTTGTATCTCTGTCTGGCATTGTAGCTCTAGAATAAATGAACCGATTTCAATGTAATTTTTTTGTTCGAAATAACTTTTGATAGTTCAGCCGTTTTCATGAAAATGATTGTGTGAATTCTATGGATTTTTTTTAAATATAGGTAAAATTTATTATTATTCTGTAAGGCTAAACTGACACTATTATTTTCGTTATTGTAAGACATGTTATTAAATTATATTTCTGTATGCACCTCGTCTGCGAAGTCGGTTCAAGGATCGATTCCCGATCGTTTCTGAGTGTTTTAAGTTATCTGGCCGGAAGACAGCTCACTGAAGGTGTGATATTCCGCTACTAAATAAAGTAATTAAGTCTAAATTCTAGAGCCGCCGGCTACAAAATATGAGATGACTATGCCTCAGTGGCGTGCCCTCCATACAGACAGAAAAGCAGAGCCAACCCTAGCAAATTGTTAGCTTTCCTCTAAATGCATTGTCGGGACAACTGGTTGATACTAATATGGACAGAAATATTCTAAACAGTTGCGAGAATTACTACAATAGGAGTAAATTATCATTTTGTGTAGTATTTTATCTCATTAAACACCAAATTTCATCATTGTGCCTTCCCTGTGACAAAACGCTGTGCGCGCCACTGCTATGTTTTAACTTTTGGTTATAAAAATTTTCATCATCAGTTTATTCTAGTCCACTACTGTATATAAAAGCCTCTAGAATATTTTGCAGATTTTTCTATTTAACCTCTCTGTCGCCCGTTCCCACGCAAAAATTCTAAGGGTCAAGTATCTCGGCGCGCCTGTCATATTTGCGAAGATACCTGCGGTGTTAAAAACGTTTATAGATACTCTTCTACTGGGTGTATTTGTAATCTGTGAAAAGCAATAGCTACGGGAAATATATGGATATAATGAATGAACACTACTACAGCTATAAACAAAAAATCAGAAAAATGTTACGAGTTGTAATATGTTTGTGTTTTATCCATTGTATATAGGTACTGCAATTCTGAATACCACGTAAATGAATGCTATTAAAATAGCTTCGTTGCACTTCCGTACTTTATCAGCACTTGACATTGACTTGACGTATATCATTGATGATAATGGCAATATATGTCATTTTAATTAAAAAGGTTTCATATTGTGTTAGTGGATAGTAAATAGCAAAAAAGCAACTAAAAAGAACAATAACAACATGGAGATAGATGAAGAAATAAAATTAGATTTGATAGTTTCGAAAGACGAAACAATATTCTTATCTCGAAACGAATTTCGAGATAAGAAATATTATTCTTTTACCGAAACCAATTTCGAAAGAAGAAAAAAAATTCTTATTTAGAAACCGGTTTCGAACTTTGGTTTCGGAAGTGGCCGAAGGGGTAGGTATCCCTATATCCACGATATAATTGGTATTTTTACGGAAAGCACAGATTTATTTCATGTTTTTCTTAAGAAACGGGTAATTCAATAAATTGTTATGAGAATTGGAAGCTCTATGGCAGGTTTCTAAGCCCGTTCTAATAAAAAACAGTAGTTGGAATTCTATGCCTATACTCCCACCCAAAGAGGAAAAAATTATTTTCGCAAATACCAGACTAAATATCATAGCTAACATAACATGGCCACAGTATTACAAACTCCCTATTGTAATACTGTGACAAGGAAGATATTGTAATACTGTGACATGGCGCACATTATTGAATGCGGAATTTAATAGAGAACAAGTTCAAACACAGTCCAAAGGAATTGGAACTCTATAATCATTACAATTGAGAGTTGAAAGTCGGGTGTCCGTGGGCACCGATCGGTGTCCGCGAGTGTTGTCGATATAAAATTTTTTTTGGCACCGATCGGTGCCCGCGTCCGTCTAAACGTTAATATATTTTTAATGTAGAAGTATATTTACAAATTGACATTATATTTACGGTTCGAGAAACCAAAAAAATCTGATTTTGTTATTTTTTTTTCTGTTCTTTATAGAGGTTATAGATATTTTATGAGATAATAGACATTAGTTAAAAGTAAAATGTTTTAAATTGGGATACACACGCCATTAGAACATTCATGAAAAGATGATCTTCTAATTAAAACTTACTTATAGTGTTTATATTTGTTTACATTCATTTAATGACGATCGATTGGTGCAGTCCCTTGTGACCCTGCCTTCGAACCCAACCGTCGAGGGTTTCAATCTCGTGAATGAAATGAATACGAACATTTATTCCCATGGATGTTTCCATGGATGTTTATATAAATATTTGTGTATGTTTATCCGTTATCTACTATCCATAGTGACTTTGCCTAGTTTGAGATTAGATGATTGGTATAAATGCCCAAAATATTTATTTATTATTATTAGACTAGATAAACAGTATGTAAGGTATTATTTAATAAACAATTATGATTTTACCAATGAGAGTGTGTTCTTTCTTCCCTACATTTTATTACGCATATTAATAATATAAGAAACAATTACCTACAAGTTTTTCGTTTTTAGGCAAACACAGAGTACTCTTACGCATACCAACAAATACCTCGCTGCGTGTATTCTCCTATTGGTCGGGGGGCGTAGCCGGCCGGCAGCGGCGTACGATCGCTTAAATTGAAAATGTACTTTAAGGTGATCAGGCGGACCTCTTTTCGATCGTACGTAAAAAAATGAGTTGTTTTTTTTTTTTCAGATTATTTCAAGTGAAAGACCGAGGTGTGATAATACCTCTATATAGCGTTACCGGTCACCCCCTGCACCAGAAGGAGTTGCTGGTGGCCGGGAAGGATAAGTACGTGAGGGTCTACGATAGACGACTCTCCACTAAACCATTGGCGTTATATTGCCCTGCAGCATTTGACTCTGTAAGTTTATTTGTAGCCGGTTGATAAAATCTTATCAATCATCAGCCTTGTTATCCTCCATTAGACTTGTAATAACTTAATTATGTATACAGTAGACTTGTACTTTAGAGCTGTGTATATCTCTTGAATGTTGTACACACCTATTAATGACACATATATCAGAACTGTTTATACTTGAACCGTTTGTTATGTGAGTTGTAATATGTGTGCTGTTGGTGTGTCTTATTAAATAAATAAATAGTACATTATTGCAAAGGCCGGGAAATAGGCAATTGCAGGTCGAGTATGAGTTTGAAGGCCGAGCCGTAGGCGAGGACTTCACTAATACGAGACATCTATTTGTCGCTGATCGTAAATTAGATACTTCGCGTGTTCTTTTTTCGAAAGTAATGACAATATTTCCATGCATGTTTGAGGAATAAATCCTTATACGTCTCCAAAGGCACCTCTCACTGGGAGAGGATACGGCCAATGCCGATTGGTGGATTGATGTCAGATTAGTGGCCACCTTACAGTCGGTGTTTATAAGCCGCCCCTTTAGGCCACCGACTTGCTTAACGACTGCCTACAATTTAAAACAACGGACCGACTATCGTGTCCTTCGAAGCACGGAAACGCTCACATTAAAAATACCGGTAGTGGACTGATCGCGCCAGATATGGCTTAACTTTGCTAATCGAAAACGAGCCGCCTCCGTGGCTCAATGTAAATAACATTGGGTTTACGTATCGGAAGGCGCTGGTTCGATCCCCAGCGGGGTACATGTTTAGCACTCGATTTGGCTGGTGGTAGGGCATTTTAAATGTCCGTCTGGCTAGCTACTACCATCTTATCTAAACTGAATATGCCGCCAAACAGAGATAAGATCGCCAGTCCCCCAAATAAGATAGGGTTTCCGGGTCAGTACGCTTCCACCTTCGGCCTCATCTTCACTTAACATCAGGTGTGATTGAGGTCAAGTGCTAAAAGTAGAGCGAATGCGACTGCGCCACGAGTGTACGTACATGTACATCACCGACTTGGCTTAACAAAGTCCATGGCGCTCATTCCGCTTCTCGCGCACGCAACAGCATGGGTATTTCCTTTTTATCCCGAAAGTGAAATATATTTTGTAAATGTAAATGACAATATAAGCTTAGAAACCAAAAATCCTACAGCACATTTTGCATTTCGCGGATGTCATTTTGGATTTTTTACTATAAAATGTATCCTATGACTCTCCACGGATCAAGACGAATCAAACGACACCGTACACCTTGAAATAGGTCAAGCCGTTTAGACAACAGGAGGTAACATAAAAATCTACATACATACATACTTACATATATACATCCTTTTTTTTTACCTAAATACATAGTATTTATGTAGTATATCAACCATCTCGTATCCACAACAAGCCTATAGTTGCTTACTGTGGAACTAGATGGCGCTGTGTGTATGTCTAAGGATAGTAATTATTATTATTATACATGCATACATACCATCAGGTGACCCGCATGCTCGTTTGCCGCCCTCTCATGAAAAAAAAAAAAAAAAAAAAACATACGTACCTTTGGATTTTTCTTCTATCGAGAAAATGTCTAGTAATCGGTTCGTAAGCGGAGCTATCAAATCGAAAAAAGTGGTTTCAGAATGTTGCTCAAGCGAAGATCAGCACATGAGCATAGTTAGAAAGGGATGCCGCTATACAAGTTACATAAAGCTGTCTCTTTTTAACTGTCCTCGAGCGGAGATCTCTGCTTGAGAAACATTCTGTAATATGGGCCTTAGGCAATTAGACCAGACTGTTTCGGTATATTTCTGTGGTAAAGTGGGTGGAAATGATTTTTTTAATTATTAACGGCATTCTTTCGTCACTTTCGCACACCGTGACACTAATACAAAGAGAATCGTCGTCCGTCTGTATATCACTTGTTCATAACTCCCACATGCTGGCTAGCTACCACCATCTTATCTAAATCTGCCGCCAAGCAACAATGTTAATAGCATTGTTGTGTTCCGGTTGTCAGAGATAAGATAGCCAGTCCCCTTTTTCCTTACGGTAAAAAAAAGTCATCCGGTATAAATATGTAAATTTTCAGCTCAATTAAATACCAGCAATTGGTTGAAAAATGGTTTTAAAATTATGAAACGAACAACTTACATACGAACATTACAATCTAAATAAATGCTTGTAAAAAAGCTTGTAGCAAATTGTATTCTTTTTCACTACTTTGTCAAGATTTTTTTTATTTTTTTTTATTTTTATTTTTTATGCACAACGGGTTGGTACTTGGCCTCAATCACACCTGATGTTAAGTGAAGATGAGGACGAAGATGGAAGCGTACTGACCCGGAAACCCTAACACATTTGGGGGACTGGCTATCTTATCTCTGACAACCGGAACACAACAATGCTATTAACATTGCTGCTTGGCGGCAGATTTAGATAAGATGGTGGTAGCTAGCCAGGCGGACATTTTAACCCTACATTTACATTTTAGCCCTACCACCAACCAAACCGAGTACTTAAACATGTACCCCGCTGGGGATCGAACCCGCGACCTCCGAATCGTAAACTCAGTGTTGTTTACATTGAGCCACGGAGGCGGTTAAAGGCGGTTAAAAATGGTAAAAGGCGGTTACTTCTAAAAAAGAAGTCTTTTTACCCGACATTCCCAAAAAGGAGGGTATGATTTTCGAGTGTATGTATGGAGATTTCTGTTACATCCTGTAGTCTGAACGGCACGATCGATTTTGAAGTGCAAGGTGACATTCGATTCGTCTTGATCCCTAGAGTGTCATAGGATACATTTTGTAGTAAAAAATCCAACATGGCGCCCGCAAGATACAAGATATGCTTTCGGGTTGTTTAGTTTTTAAATAATTAATTTTTGATTGTTGAAGGGTCTGTTAGATACAAAATCGCGCTTCTCCATGCACCTGACGTGCGCTGTGTACAACCACGATGGCACGGAAATACTCGGCTCGTACAACGACGAAGACATCTACCTGTTCGACGCCAAGAGGGACATCTACGACAAGTGAGACTATTTCATACTTTTAACAGACTTATAAAAAAGGAGGTTGTCTATAAATAAATATTTTGGACACTTACACCAATCATTTAGTCCCAAACTAAACAAAGCTACTGTTTTTGTAAGTGTACTCGCTGTCTACTTTTACGTTACCTCATCTATTTGTCTCCTTACTGAGGGTGCTGGAAGAGATCTCTTATAGAGATAAGCTCGCCTTTTGTATATTTTAATATTCTCCTGTTTTTTTGTTTTGTTTGACGTGTATGCTTATATACAATAAAGTGTTAAATAAATAAATAAATAAAGCTTGTACTATGTAAAATAGAGGATAAACATACATAATTCTTTATATAACGATACTCTGGGATAAATGTTTGCATACATTACACAAACATACTGTAGGTGCTGGACAGTTGGGGAATAAATTACCAGCGCATATTCGCGACAGTCCTTCCGTGCCTGTGTTCAAGGAGCGGTTAGAAGATCACTATATTTCTCAATCATTAGTATGACTTTGATTAGCCATTTATTATTGGATTTATTTATGTATTTGTGTAGGTTACGTATATGTATTTAGTTAGATGTTTATAATATTTTAAGTAGTGTATTATTAAATGTATTTGTTTCATAAGTGTCCATTATTAACTGTGTATATTATTTTTTTGTGCCTCATTTGTTTTCCTCTCGTGTAACGTTTCTAACCTCCAGTAGTGGTTGGAAGAGATGTCTTTAGAGATAAGCTCACCTTTGTACAGATTTTCTAACTGTAATCTGTTTGTATTTTTTTTGCAATAAAGAATAAGTAAACATTTACCCTTCATATTAAAACAGTATCAAAATTCTGGCCACATTCTGGTCCTCGTGAATTTGATATTTTTGCCATCGACTCGCTAAGAAGTAGCAAAACAATAGTATTGAGACTGAGACGCGATCTCAATTTATTAATGCGGCCCTATGATGATGATGAACCTAAAAACTACTGGATTATACTAAAATAAAGCTTTACTGACCTATTTCATGGTATTTTGACAAGCATTAAGTACTAAACTTTTTCTTTTCTCGTGGAGAAATTCGTTACCTCGGCTAGGGGTCCGCGAGACGGTTATGTGGGACTCCCCCCCCACTCTGAACCATAGGGTGCTAGTACTTACCTACCGCCATCTCTTACCATTTGTTCACATATTTCCAGAAGTAACGTGTTGGGAGAAAACGATGGTTACTCCCATCAATACAGCGGCCACAGAAACAGCGCTACGTTCAAAGGCGTCTCGTTCTTCGGACCTAAAAGCGAATACATAGTGTCGGGATCCGACTGTTCATACATTTACATATGGGAGAAGAATTCGGAGTCAATCGTTCAGTGGATGCAGGGTGACGTCCACGGAGTGGTGCGTAGTTCTTTTAGCATTGTATAGGTAAATCAGGTTAAAATAAACTTTGCATTTTGTATCGTCATCATCATCAGCCCGTAAACAACCCACTGCAGGGATATAGGCCTTCCCTCGTATATGAGGGAGTATGGGCCATAGTCCACCACGCTGGCCCAATGCGGGTTGGGGACTTCACATGACTTTGAATTTTTATTTCTCAGGCATGCATGTTTGCTCACGACGTTTTCCTTCACCGTTTAAGAGCAGTCGGATTAATGTACATAAGTAATTAAATTAAATTTAAATACTCATTGGCCTGCCTGGGAATCGAACCCGGACCTCCTAAATCGGGAGACCGCGTCTTAACCGCTGAGCCACAGCGTCGGTGGCTCAGCGGCATTTTGTATATTATACAAAAGTCATGACCTTTATCCTAAATGGGGTGGTCAAAGATATCCCAAGCTACGACGATATGCACGGTTCACCTTTTGAAATATACAGAATTGCACACGTGACAGGGGGTGAGCCCATCGCCATTGAATAGGTCTATAGGTTTTTTGGCTGGTTTTATTATTTTTATGTACCGAACTGATAAGTTTCTTTCTACATTGTTTGCCCATATTGTTGTTTCGTTGTGAAACTTTTAGAGAGCCAGTAAAATTACTGGCTCCGTGGCTCAATGTGAACAACATTGGGTTTACGTTTCGGAGGTCGCGGGTTCGATCCCCAGCGGGGTACATGTTTAAGTACTCGGTTTGGTTGGTGGTAGGGCATTTTAAATGTCTGCCTGGCTAGCTACCACCATCTTATCTAAATTTGCCGCCAAACAGCAATGTTAATAGCATTGTTGTGTTCCGGTTGTCAGAGATAAGATCGCCAGTCCTCCAAATAAGATGGGGTTTCCGGGTCAGGACGCTACCACCTTCGGCCTCATCTTCACTTAACATCAGGTGTGATTGAGGTCAAGAGCTAACCCGTTGTGGATAAAAATTAAAAAAAATGGAGACATTCCCTTTGGGTCCTTAAAACATGTTTCCAACACCTGTGTTTGCGATCGAAACTCAACCGACTTCAAACGACATGAAAGTTTACGGGAGCACGCGTATGAAAATGCAACTACTGGTCACCCATCTAAGGATAACCGCACCAGAGGTTGCTTAACGAAAACGAATCGCGAATGCAACTGGTCTACGATCAACTGCCTTGGGCTATGAATGGTACCAGTTGCTATTTCTTGTACTGATGTCAGCTTAAATATTTCCAGGTGAACTGCATAGAGGCCCATCCCAGGTTTCCGGTGATGGCGAGCAGCGGTCTAGACAAGGACATCAAGATATGGATACCGAGGTGCCATAAAGACCCCACATATGACGGCCTTGATAGGGTAAGTTTGTTAAAACCCCAGTCAGGGAATTGGGAATATTCAATTAACCTGTTGTTAAATAAACCGAAGCATGGTAGTTTTTTATATTAAAAACTGGTTTCGCGTTTGACTACAATCTCACCTGATGGAAAGTGACGATGTAGCCGAAGATGTATCACGCGCACCCAGTAAATGCCTATTCACTCTAGACTTGAAGATCCCAAGGTTGTAAGTGTCGGGAAAAACCGACGCGGGCAGTGAGTTCCATACCTTAGCAGTCCGCATTATAAATGATGAAGCAAAGCGCTTAGTGCGGATGTTCGGTATGTTGACAACATATGGATGGAACCCCCCCCCCCCCCCCCGCGCCTGGTTGTCCGAAGATGGAAAGGGGACGGTGGAATAAGATCGTGCAATTCCATCGCACACTCACCGAAATGTATCCTGTAAAACACTGAAAGGCTTGCGACCCCTCGGCGGTGTTTAAGGCTTTGCAATTTGCCGGTAACCGTTGAGTCATCGCCTATGAGTCTTATGGCGCGTCGTTCCGTAGGCAGACTAATGATTTCCACTTGCAACGGTCCCGACATACTACTCTTGTTGGTCGACCTTCATCGACCCCTCCATTCACGCTTTCGTTATAATACTGGACGAGATTTTTTACCGTAAAAGAAAAAATTTAGGCATATTAGGTAAGTGAAATAGAAGTTATTGGCATAGGTAGTTGTTTTTTTTTTTCGAAACTATCATCATATAAATGGTTAATTTTGTCATTTGACGGACATTACATTATTAAATTAAATAAATAACGAAAACTTGGAAAAAATATGAGTTCCCAATAAATTTCGCATGATAAGAACCATACAAATCCTGCCGACGCGTCCGTTTTTGAAAAAAATAGACTACCTATGCTAATAACTTCTATTTCACTGGCGATCGAACCCGCGACCTCCGAAACGTAAACCCTATGTTGTTTACATTGAGCCACGGAGTTAAATACTATTGAACGTCGGTTAAGAGGCTGAACCTAGCCAAAGACCTTGAACAATAGCAACACCCACTCAATATTCGATAACGTTGCGCCCCAGGACCCGCAGTCTCGACATAGATAGCGATCGCTATACCACCGATTTCGGTCGTTAAATCCTAACAATGTTATTTTAATTGGAGAATTAGAGTCTTTAGTATCAAAATATCGGTTTCCATTGAAACTACTATTCAGACTTCCAACAAAAACCGATATGATTATGAACACTATGACATTTAGAATAAGATCGCTAGGAGTTAACGACCGAAATCGGTTGCTATCTATGTCGAGACTGCGGGCCCTGGTTGCGCTGCGTTCGCGGCGCGTATTACTATGAGCCCCGAGCTTACAACGAAGACCTCTAGCGAACTCTTTTGCAAGTTACCGATTCCGAAATAACAGATGCCGTTGTTCGCGAAGGGCCACAATTTCTACACAGAGTTCAGAATATTTCAGAGAGAGCGAAATAAAAAGTAATTTAAAAAAAATCAGGATTTTATAATTGTTTATTATTGTCATATATAATAACTTGCACTTAAAGTACGATCCAATTGGTTTTTATAGAATTAAATTGTAGTATAATGGAAATGCAATTTCATTTCATGTATGTATGGTGTGAGTTTATGATACATTTAGAATATTTTTTAACAAATTACATACTCTAAATACTTTTTTTTAGGATTTTTAGTTTTCAATGTTATGTCTTTTAATCGAGTGGTAAATTATCTTATATATAGACTGATCTTATCTAAAATTACTTAGTACATCTTAATTTATTAACAGAAATGTCAACCCTTGGTCGCCTTTTAAAAGGTCCGCTGGATGAAATGGAGTGGTAGGTATCTTACTGTATTATAAAGACACTGATTCTTGTCCTCGTAAGACCGATTATTGGTCCATTTTTGACTGTAAAGGATATAGGTAGAAACAAACATTGCAAGTTAAAATCTTGTACTTAATTAAAAATAATAACTAATTTTAAGACACTTGTAGGTAGGTATAAAGTTTTAACTTACCTAGCAGTGTCCTTCAGATAGATAAAATGCGATGTTTTCGTATTCTTCTTCTTTTCGAGTCAATGGCAATAATTATAATGATCTAAAATAGTTTCATTATTATTGTTCATACATACAGTAATTCACCATATACATATACACTTTATTACATTAAAACAATCAAGACAAACAATCTTACACAATCAATATTGATTGAAAACAACTCGAAAACAAATACAAACAATATCACCCAATTAGTTATGTACCTAATTAATAAAAATAACAATTATATACGTAACATACATACAGACTTACATAACATTAAGGTTTGTGCGACCTGCTTAAACATATCTAAATTTAAATAGACATAATCTTGTATTCAGTTACTTAGTAGAGTCCTTGGGATAATTGAGACATCTTTATTGTTTTCTAGTATTATTCATGCTAACGGTACAGTAAACAACCATTTTGACGACCGATTGGTCTAGTCAAGTTCGAATCCCGCGAGGGGTAAATGTTTGTGTGATGAATACGAACATTTATTCCCGAGTCTTGGATGTTTATATAAATATTTATGTATGTTTATCCGTTATCTAGTATCCATAGCACAAGCTTTGCTTAGTTTGGGACTAGATGATTGGTGTAAGTGTTCGAAATATTTATTTATTTATTTTACAAGTCCAGAACATTTACAGTTTATTTTACTTAAAACAATTTCGTAAGAAATACGCAGGAGCACAAAACAAATAATTTATTTATTTATTTATTTTCAACAAACTTTACAGCATATCCTTATATATTACTTAAGATTAAATTACATGCTTATTAAGCCAATTATAAAGTTTGACATATTACTATGCATGACAACACGCGGTAAAACACGGGAAAATTAAACTAAACTAAAGCACAGTACCAAGTGCCCTAAAATACAAAGACATCACTCGCAGAAATAGTTTTTTTTTTTTACATGCATTTACCTGTTCTCCTGTCGTGTGTATGTGTGTGTGTACGCGTAAGTTTGTTGTGGATGTGTGGGAATGTATATAACGTACTATAGCGATAGGAGTGTATGTATTATTTGCCTGGTAAATTCGGGTCTTCCCAGATGAAAGATACTAAAGAAAGATAAGATGAAGATAATACTGCGTTGTGTACAGGCCCTCCGTTTGTCTACTGGCCGAGCGAGCGTAAGCCGGTTTAGGGTTAACAATTTTTTAGACTTTTTCTAAATAAAAAAGAAAATGATGAGTTTAAAAAGAAACAACCCAACGAACTGTGTTTTTCTGTATTGGGATCGAACTCTCGTCAGAAAAAATGAATACTTGCGAAACTACAGCTGAGCCAAACAGGCTTCGGCGACATTGGCGAAAATAAAGTACCTATATATAATACATCGAGGTAATAATGACAGCTATAAAATATTCGACAGAAAAGTTACTTGCACAATTTCCACCATGTGTTTTTAATAATTTTTATATTGTCGTTTCTTCGATTTTTTTTGGTTTCATTTTTTATATTTTTCCACGAAATTTAAGTTATTTATGTACAGTATTGAAGTCTATATACCTACACTAATTAATATACATTTAATTGTAAAAGAAAATCTCCAATGTGGAAATATTTTAATTTTAGTAATAATTCAGAAGGCCGGCGGCGAACCAACGTACGGCATAGAACCGTCTAGCAGCGCGCCTCAGCTATCACTGTCGAAATGAGTAGGAGTCACATGACAAAGAGATGTCGCGACTTGAAACATGAGGGCCTTAGTGACAAATGACAAAATAAATGATTTATATTAAAGTAGTCGCTTTATTGAAAATCAAAGTTTGCGATTTGTTTTAGTAACGTTTGACATATAATTACACTTAATGTCACCAATATTGCATAACTGAGAATCATGGAAATTTAAGAATTTTCACAGGCTACTTTGCAATTATTTTCTAACTAGAGAAGTTTGTGGAATCATATTTCGGAATTAGTCGTCAGATCAGAAATACGATCAAATTATAACCATTTTTTTTTTGATAATGATAGGAGCTACACGTTTCACTCAAAACGGTCCTCATTCAGTTCAATTAGGCAATACTCAGCCTCTTAAGACGCGGTCTTCCAATTTGGGAGGTCCGGGTTCGATTCGAATGAGTTTTAAATTTAATTACTCATATGCATTTATCCGACTACTCTTGAACGGCGAAGGAAAACATCGTGAGGAAACCTGCATGCCTGAGAAATAACAATTTAAAAGCATGTGAAGTCCGCAACCCGCATTGGGCCAGCGTGGTGGACTATGGCCCATTCTCCCACATAACGAGAGAAGGCCTATATAATAATAATAATAATAAATAATAAATATTTCGGACACTTACACCAATCATCTAGTCCCAAACTAAGCAAAGCTTGTACTATGGATACTAGATAACGGATAAACATACATAAATATTTATATAAATATTCATGACTCAGGAATAAATGTTCATATTCATCATCACACAAACATTTACCCGGCGCGGGATTCGAACCCGCAACCATTGGTTTCGCTGACAGGGTCACTATCCACTACACCAATCGGTCGTCGATATCCCTATAAATTCTCCACCTTCCCATGGCCCTATGAACCATCTTGGTTATACGGGCTGAATCGATGAGAGGTGCGTCCGGTACTTGCTCGGGGCTCTTTCCCGGTATTACACTTCTTGACTTTCGACAAATTATTTAAGTTCTCTGCCCTTGTCCCTATGGCCAATTCTGCCCATTCTGGGGTTGGACATTACTATAACGGCTTGCTCAACTGGCTGCCAGATCAATCTCCGGTCGCGTCCCATCTCGGGTTCTTTCCTCCATTTCGAGCCGGGCTCGCTTTTGCCAGGCGTGTGCGTATCGCCTAAACGGCGCGAAGTTCACCTCCGTCCCGACAAGATCGCCATGTCCAATGGGCCCATAAGTATGGGCATATATCCCTACAATACCCACCACCTCCCATGGCTAAACCACCCCGTCTCGGTATGATGGCCGAATCACGGATGCACGAGTTGCTGCTCTAGGCTTCTGCTTCCTCGTGCGCTTGCTGATCCCCCTACAAATTCTTCACAGCATCGGTGGTTCAGTGGTAGAATGCTCGCCTGTCTATATCCCCTTTCTTTTTTTTATATGAGAGGGCGGCAAACGAGCATGCGGGTCACCTGATGGAAAGCAATCACCGCCGCCCATGGACACCCGCAACACCAAAAGGGTCACAGATGCGTTGCCGGCCTTTGAGGAAGGTGTAGGCTAATTTCTTGAAGGTTCCAATGTCGTACTCGTTCGGAAATTCCACAGGGTGGTCGTACGTGGTAAGAAGTTTCTTGAGACGTACAGTGGTAGGCTACTGCTAAACTACTGCTTTTTTACTGCAGTGGGATGTTTACGGGCTGATGATGATGACTGTTTGTATGACTTGTCTATACCACAAAAAACTAATTTGGTGTTCCAGGTCGTCCGCAAGAACGTTCTCGCGCAGATCCGCAGCCCGTTGTTCAACGACTTCCTGCCGTCGTTGTACAGCGCGTGGCGCGGCGAAAACAGGCTGTTGTCGGACGACGACGGTACGCGCGGGTACGGCGGGAACATTGAATTCGATGGAAACGTATGCACCGCCATGTAGTGCAAGGGAGTGTAGTGTTTACGCCGGCTAGGGTTAGAGAGGGAGGGAACAGGAACGGTCGGCGCATTTCGTTTGGGTATTTTATAGAAGCCATTTTATAATCCGTTTTCGTTGCTCCTCGTGAGAGAGTTTTTAGTAAAGACACGCAATCTATGTTTATTTGGCTTTTACGAGATTAAGTTGAAATGAGGCCATTTTGCTATTTAGCCTTCAAGGGGGCGGTTTCCTCACGAGGTGCAGCTCACACGCGAAATCGCGCCCTGGTAGCAAGATTGCATATAATATGAGACGCCATTTTATGCTGTTCTTAGATCTCGCAGCTCCCCGACCCGTTTAACGAGACATGTTCGAGAAGGACAGAGCGTAACGAAGAGGGAGAAAAGTGTACACAGCGGCGCGGGCGCAGACTAATGGTAATAATAGTCGTAACGCCATTATGTATCTATCAGTTTTTACATGGCCTTTGTGTGAGATATTAGAAATACGTTTTCATGTTCATATCTCGCTCGTTCTAAATATTCCTTCGCGTTCTTTTTCTATGTGTGACGAAGGAATTAGGAATTATTTATTTGCGAAATGACGAAAATCCAAGCCATCAGTTCTACATATTTATTACGGACGGAGACTGTAATGTATGACATCTCTCGCGGTATATGATTTCACAATTATAGTACATTATTGTGAGCACAAGCTTATGTTATGACATACGTAAATTCCTTTAGTTATTTGTTGCTCTAGGAATAATCTGCTTTATAACACCGAACATGAAAACTCCTTGTTAAAATTTCTAGATATAAAGACTAGTAAATTTAAAAAAAATCTGTTAAAGGGAAGAGATACTGTAAGGCCAATTTAATAGATCGGTACAAACTTCATCCAAGAACCTTGTAAGGGGCAAGATATAGCACGTCATACAATAACAAAGCATAAACTTGGCACATGCGTGAATTTCACCATTATTAACAGGTTTATTAAGCAGGTGAGCTCACTATGACCGATGTCAAATGTGATCTTTTAATATTGGCCCTACTTTAGTTGGGGATTAACGTTCCGCGCGATTTATAGCTGGAATTATATTCGTATGTAAAACTGGCTCGGTTACTGCGAGATGTGTACTAAAATAATAATGGATTGTTTTTTTTTGTACGTACCTTGTATAAAGAGATTACAGTACTTATATAGGGCTGGACCAGCGTAAGCTTAGACGATAAATACAAAACGTGCAGAGAATCTGCTGCTATAACGTTCTCTGATTTTGTATTTTCAAGGTCAAGCCATTTAGGCTACAGGAGGTAACAGAAGTCTACATATACTCGAAACACATTACACTCCTTTTTGGGGCAGTCGGTTAATAATAAGGGCGTTGTTTCAAAGTCAAAGTCAAAAAATATTTGTTTCGTAGGATAAAGATTATCACTTGAAAACGTCACATTTTTTATCTTAATATTAAAATTATTGACATTATTGCTCATTCGCAAAGCAGATTCCCCAGAGAAGAACGAGCAAGAAACTCAAGGGTTGTTCTTTTAAATAAGTTTGGGTTACAATTATATTACATTGTATAATTAGGCTGAATATCGCCGAGCGGTCTATGTCCATGCTTGCTTATCATCCAGATAGTCAGAAATTTTATAATAGCCTTTGGTAAATAATGTCTGTTTTATGATGGTTTTGAATTTATTTAAAGGTAAATTTTGAATGTCCACTGGAACCTTATTATAAAAGCGTATACATTGCCCCTTAAATGACTTAGTGACTTTGTGTAAACGGCTGGCATGAACAGCAAGTTTATTTTTATATCTGGTATTTACATTATGTATTATCACTATTTTTCTTAAACGATTCTATATTTTTTCTTACATACATTAAGTTTTCGTAAATATATTGCGATGCTAATGTTAATATATTAACAGTTATTATGTTGTTGTTAATATGTTAATATATTATTAGTTTGTACAGTCCGATCGCATGTCAAGCGTAACCATGCCAGTATAAACTGAGCTACCGTATGGTAGTGCCAAACAAGGTTGAAATGTTACGTCTGATATGCGTTGGAGTGTACCTTTGCAGCTAATCACACTATATTTTAGTATTTCCATGGAAAATCCTATCCTAAATAGTTCCTATCTTTTCCGTGTTCTACTCCTTGGCTAGCTGCACGTATAGCTTATGTCAGCTTAATTCTTCGGAAATCTTATAATGGTTGTGTCCGGTCTGAAAATTGTATCGACAGCTCCAAATGGGAAAACCACAAAAGCTATAAACTACCCTAGGTACGTGTACTTTAACGGAGCACATTCGCTTCGTTGCAGCAAATTCTTGGCATGACTTGTATTTATCATGGATGGAGCCGGGTGAAAACATCACTGGCCCGGCTACCCGTAACGGCTTCAATCTCTTTTTCATTTAAGAGGTACCTAAAAGAAATCAGTACACATGCATAAGTAACATATCGCAGACAAACCTATGGGCCGGGTGTTGTCGTAGGTACGTCAACTTTTCGAGCATATTTAAAAGGAATTAGCGATATGGGAGTAGAAAAAACGCTTCCTTTGCGTCCGAGTTGTTCTATTAGACTCAAGCGAACGGAGAGTCATTGTCATCATTGAGAAAAAACACAATGTTTTGTAATGAAAACGTTACACATAATATCAAAAATAATTGCTCATTCACCAGCTGACTCGCCAGGGAAGAACGAGCAAGAAACTCAAGGCTTGCTGTTTTAACGTAGATTTTGGGTTACAATATGTGATACGACAAAACGAGGATAAATATTGTATAATTAGACTGAATACGAGTAGTCTATGTGTATGCTTGTTTATCATCCAAATAATAGTAAGTAAGTAAGTAGTTTCTGTTTTATGATGGTTTTGAATTTATTTATAGGAAATATTGAATGTCTACTCATACTCATTTTGTCATCCTTCGAGCACTTGGACATGTGCATTACAATATAATACAATAAATAAATTTTAAAGGTATACCTAATTACAAATTGCATTAATTATAAAATAATTTAGAGTAATGTAGCTGCTGTAAAGTGGCATTGGTGTCGATTCGTATGTACAACGAACTAAACTAAATTTAAATTATATGTATCCTTTTCTAACCACTAATACATGCAAAGGACGACATATAATTAAGTCCTGTCAAATTAAGTAAAAGGATCAAAACAAGCACTTCTTTATCAATATTAGGTGTACACCTAGCGACGTCACGATTAAAATACTATGGAGCGACTTGTTTTGACAGCTCTTAACTTAATTTGACAGGACTTAATTTATAGTCGTCCCTTTCATGTTAATAGTGTTAGAAAAGGATGTATCTGCTTTAAATTTGGTTAGTTCGTTGTACATCAGAATTGACACGATCGTCATTCTTCATAATAACTAGCTGCTTTAAATGGGCATTGCCAATTTCCTTAAGGCTAATAGCTGCTGTAAATGAGCTTTGTCACTACTTTAACTTTTGAACTTTATTATAAAATATATTGCCCCTTAAATTACTTAGTGTAAACGACCTGGACTCCTTAAATTAGCTCAATTTTTTTCTCAACTATGATTTTTGGAAAATGGACTCGTAACCCTTGAATAGATCGCACTGTAATGGTAAAATTCTTGTTATGTTTGCAGGTAGGTATTTTGTGTGGGTGACCTTGCGTTCGCCAGAGTCTTAATTTACTCCCAAAGTAGACTTTAACAAACCTATAAAGTTATTGCTGACAGTTGGTTTTATTTTTTATTTATTTATAATTTATTGCACACGAGTACACATAAAGGTCAAATACATACTAGATATAGGATGTACAAAAGGCACTGGCTTATCTCTAAAAAGAGATTTTTATACTGTCTTTAAAGGACTCTTATCATAATTTTGTTTTATCGTTGGAAATATAAACAATTTGTCATATAGGCATATACCTTATTTTTAAATGTAAATTATCCAAATGCCAAACATATTAAAAAAAAATGGCTGGTATCCGAAATATTGGTCTTAATACGGATACCGTTTTTGCATATTAGTATAAAATTATATTTATTTAGTGTTCCATTTTTGTAGCTTAATATATTTATGTATGCCTGTGATATACTTATTTGAAATATATAGAATTTTGAGCTATGTAAATTAGTTATTATTATGTAAATAACAATATTGTGACTTTCCTATTGTGACTGTGTTGCTTTTTTTTTGGACTTGGCCAACTTATCAATAGAAAAGTAGTCTCCAAGACCGTGTTTCTTTAAGGCATTTGTGCATTTCGTAATGTATAATTAGTGGATGTTGCCAAGGAATGGGTGTTTTTTTTTTCGTTTGCTTTTCTTGAATCTTCCAATAGCAAACTGTAATTTACAACTAGCGAAGAAGCTTCTCTTGTTTCTGCCCTATTGTAAATGTTTTTGTACTTTTTGATGGTGTGTGTTAGTACAGGGTAATTTGTTTATGATCATTATTGACCCTTACTTAGGAAAATTGTGGCATTATTGATGTATACTGTGGTTCAACAGGAACGTTACAATGTAATTAAATTCTTCCAATTACACAGGGTGAAATCGAATTCGTGTAACACCCTGAAACTACAGTCGACTGCTGATGTAGATTGATCCTGCCTGGGATATTTGTTAATTATAATATTTATGTATGCCGCATATCGATGGAGACGCCTATATTTAGCAGCGGATGCTCTGTGGATGTTGGATGATTTATTCATCGTGCAATTTTGCCTAATAGTTCTTTAACAAAGTATGAAAACTTCATTAAACTTAATAACACTCAAGGCTCAGAATTTCAGGACTGAGAGCAGTATGAGAAAAGGAATTCCAAATCTTCATAAAATTCCGAAATGAAAAGATTAGAAACAAGGATTGACTTATTTTGTTCGATGAAAAATACCTCTAAAATAAATAGTTTTCTAAATTCTACATGTAATGGTATTTTTGATTTGATATTTCACTAAATATTGTTTTTGAGAAAAGATTGAAAGAAAAGACGTACTGCGCCGACCCCAAATAAATTAGGACTAGGGCAAGAAGATGATTGTTTTTGTAATTTGAAACGATGTTATTAAGCTATTATATATGTTTACTTTATGAATAGTTCTAAATTCTGAGCCTTAAGAGATTCTTCCATAATCTACTTACCTACCTGTGATAGACGCCCTCTGATTATCATCTATTTTTTATTAAAAAAAAAATCTAATGGAGGTTTATATTAGCAGTAGACCACGTGGTTTTAAGGAATTACTCGTATACGAATACACCCTGAATCTATTTCAAACCTTCATTTCGTGCCTTGCGAACATTTTCACACCATCTTTATGGGTAAGGCCGATGTCCAGCAGTGGTCGATGGCTCTCCATTGCCAAGAAAACTGTTTCCTCGATTTTGATTAAGCACATAATTTACGTGTATGGTATCGAAAATCATATGCTTGAGGTTTAAATGTTTTATTTTGATTTGCTGTTATCATATCAAAAGAAAACATTGAACACAGATCGGTATTACAGAACGATTCCAAGGCCATCCTGTTCTTATCTAAAAAATATGAATGTATCCATCTCTTTTGCCGGTGGGTTCTAAGTAGAGATTATGTCACGATTTGAGTATGATTCTGTAATACGGATTTTAATAGGCCAAAGCCAGAGTTGTATCAAGTCGCATTTTTGTGGAAATTTAATTAATAATATTTTCTTATTAATTCAATTTCCAATTTTAAAATATCGTGGGTTCAAAGGTCAAACTCCGCGATCTAATGTAGTAGAACGCTGTTTTAGATCCAAATTGTGTTTGCTCAAAAATATCGACTGAATTTTAGTTTTAACTATAACTTTTTACATACTAATTTCGAAAAAGATAAACAAATGCCTTTTGCGATATAAACTTATCTTCGAGATATTTAAGCGATTTTAAATTTAATTTTTTAGAAGTAATTTCACGTTAATGTATCGAATTTTGTAAGGGGAAACTCGTGTCAACTCTAAATTAAACTAAGAAACCCGTAAACAGTCGCTTATTTTACGTAAAGTTACCGAACGATAGTTTCGTACTAGAGCCAATGAAAAGAATGTTGTCCGGAATTTTCTACTCTGGCTTTCCTATATATGATTTATTTTGTTGTGCATTGGCTACATAATTTAAGTACCTCAGTAACATCACGAATGCTTATGCATTACGAGATTTTTATGGAGAGGAGTAACAATAACATTTTGTAAGGTTAGTCCCAATTATGTAAATAAACGATAATTTTAAACAATTTTCTTTTTATTCCAATTAACTTTAAGGTTATTATCGAAGTAGTAGGTAAAGGAAACAATTATTCAGAATGAAAAGGACTAAGGGCTTCGGAGACGGTCCAGCGGATTGATTGTCAGGCACAAAGTTTTTATTTGTCAAGTGGCTTGACGGCCAGCTTTATGCGCGCGTTATTGCGCTTGGATCAATGATCAGCAAGCCACAACATTTCGTGTTCGTCGTGGTGTGGTTAGAAGTAAATAAGAACTAATTCCAATACAAAATAATAATTTTATATCTTATAAATGTTTCCAAGCTCTTTCCTAGTATTTCTAGCTCTAGTTTTTATTTATTTCCCGGTTAAAGTGTGCACCATGAACGCTATAGCAAGAGTGGCTTGAAGCAAGTTTGTACACGATCAAGCAAAAAAATTATTTTTTCATCATTCCCACGACAAGCACATTGTCAAGGAAACGTAAACGATCAACAGACTTGATTCAAGCCAAAATCTACGCGCTCTTGATATCAAGCCGCTTGGCCGTCTCCGTGGCCCTTAACGCTATATGGAGTGAAAGGATCATTATTGAAGGGAAATACCGCCCTTAATCTTTTTGGTACCTATCTAAAACAAAACATACATTCACCATGATTAACATTTCTAGTGTCACACCATCATTAAGTCCAGTGAAGCTCATTGGATAAATGATAATAAGATTTCTTTTTTAATACAGAATAAAACAAAGAAAGCGCTCTGCCCTGCCCTCGAAAGCCTAAAAGCTAATTTTAAGTAATACCTAAATAGCTTTGATAAGGCTTATTTTCCTGAATTCGCTATTTAAAAAAGTAGCCGCAATTATCGATAATTTTAAATTATCGATATTATATATAATTCGTTTTCAAGGGTTTTCGAGTGCAGGTCAGAGCAATATTTTTGATTAATGCTGTATTTAAAAAGCATCCTAATTTATCCAATGGGGTGCCACAGGACGGAATAAACCCTCTTAACAACTTATTACAACGACAAGCCATGAAATCAGTAGATCATAAGACCAAAAGTCGATGGTGTCCTAAAAGTCGGTTTAGCGTATTGTGTTCCTATTAATGTGTACATAATATTTTGTCGGTTCGATTCTCGACGAGCTTTTCTATTTATAAACTTTATTGTATTATATATAATTATTAATTTTCTGTAAACAATAGTTGACATTCATTGGAAATTAACATAGGTATACGGTATACCTATATAGCGTATCATCATTTTATTTAAGAGCCATGCTCTTGTCGGTGGAGTTTTTTTCCATATCTCTCTGCTCTCCGCCTTCCTCTTGACCACCTGATACGACACGACGGTCGACTTCTCTTTTATCTGCTATATACCGTATACATACCACACCTAATTATAGTAGTCGAGTTGGTAGGTAAATTGAATACCACAACACCCCTATCATAAGTAAAGTAGCCAAAGGTGCTAGTAAAATTCTCCCTTTGCGCTGAGCGCTCTGCCTAATAATGTCGTATGACAGACAGTAATAAATAAATAATTGTAGCCTGTCTAACCTACTGAAAATACAACAGACTTGTAGAATAAGTCTGGAAAATATAATACGATATAGTATTCCAGAAAACGTGACGTGACCAAGTATGTACTTACCTTTTTGTTAATGGCTCCTTATCTGAAAAAGTATTTTATTCACAAACAATAAATAAAAAATATACCTATTTCAATAATTTAAAAAGACAATGCAGTTCCTTCTACCCATACCACTTGATTGAACACTGACCCAAGTAGAACTTATCATTAGGTATTACGTATCCTCTAATAGATGTTCTAACAACACCACTAAATCCAAATAGAAAAATTAGAAAGTCGCCGCTTTGATATGGATGATAACTTTTTACTTTCCCGCTACTTCTGTGGAAGACAGCAGCGTCGCACCGCGTCGCAATTTGGAACTTGTTGCCGCCAACGCGGTCATATTTTCTAACGTTTCTCGCTATATAACCAATAAATCAAGAATTTATTCATACTAAAGTGTTTCAAATCGGTTTCAAAGGAATTTTGATAATGTATTTGATTTATAAATGGTGTAATGCATAAAATAATTTTTAATTTTGTATTCCACATGCTAGTTACAGTTTGTCAATGGCTGATGGTCTCGACCAATCACAGGTCAGGCGTGTAGAAGCCCGCGCCATCTTCGTTTTCAAACTCATCTCGCCGCTCGCTCACTCGCTCAGTCAGTCAGTCGTGCGTCGGATCCGGGCAGCCGTAGAACTTGAATATTTTCTAGTAATTAACGCTAAAATCAGAACAATCATGAGCACCAATGAAAATAACAGTGAAGTGGCCGTCGATAAGGTCAGCGATGAGAAGTCGGAAGCAAAAAGTGATCTAAAAGGAGCCAAAAGGGCAGCAGAGGTGAGTGCACATGTCAAACAAAATGTATTCATTAATCGCTCGCCATTTTATTGAACGCTATAATACAAACTACATTACAATAATATTATTAGCCTCATTGTCTTTCTTTATTTTTCCACGTGGTGAATACCGATTTATGACATTCTACTCGAGTGTGAAACTGGGTCTTCCCGGCGTATTTTTGGATGTCATTTCTACCGAGTTATGCATTTTAGCATGTGTGAGGTAATCGATGAGTCAGTGCCATGATGTCCAATGGTGTTTTAGATATTAAAAGTATGGGTTTCAAGGATGTAACGGTTAGGCCTTAATTCTGTAGCTTTGTTTACTCGTTTTCGATACAGAGGCATGACCTTGGCAGAAAAAAACATGGCGCGAGAATGTACGCTGCTTCGTTGTAGTGGTTATTACAAAAGAGTCGATACATGCTTCCCGCCCAAGTCCATATGCGGTTGTTTATTATTGATTTTATTGCGTATCGCTAGCTATTTTAGACTTTCTCAGGGCTTGCGTTCATGGTAGCATGACGCTAGATGAGTAACATGGCCGGCGAATGTCTGCGTTCGAACTGTCACACACAGCCGCCGCGCAAATGTTTGAGTTTTTTAGTTAGGTCTACCTTGAGTAAGTAATAGGTATATCGTTACTCGCTCTTGCTACATTATCTCATAGCATTCAAGTTTTCCATGGCCCACTAGTTACCGACGCCATTACAATTTGCACAATAAGTAATTTTATTTCGGTAGCTATACACAGAAACTAGTCAATGACCCGGCATTATTTGCATGTAGGAGTTTTGTATGTGTACTTCCTTTGTTCTGAAAGTAGTTGTTAATTGTATAATGCCGTCGTGTTTGTAGAAGATGAATGAGGCGGGAATGTCTAAAACACCACGGATTTTCAATAAAATGAAGTAATATGTCTATATTCTGTCTCTTTCCCGCAAGGTAACCTAATTGCACACGAACGCATGATGTTTTCTGGTTAATTTGGGTGTTTAAGTAGATAATATTCTAAAATACAACGTTTCATTTGTAATATCAACTTAAAATCATTCATGTTCGTATATTTTGTAATGTTATTTTATGTAAGTAGAATCAAACCACATCGTTCTATGAACTGTTATGTATGCGCGGCGACCGCGTTCCATTCTGCTTTGCCAAGGAAATAACGGCCCTATGACGCCGGCCCCGCTCGGTGCCTCGGCTCTTTCCCCACACCAACTAATAACCCACGCTTCTTTATCGTTTCGAATCTTTGTCACCTGCGCTTCATTATCTACGAAACTTGCCTACTTTTCACACAAAATCATTCATAACGAGGTTATCCTATCATTGTTGGCTTATTTTGAATGATTTTGGCTATTATCCAGATATCAGGTTAATACTTATTTGATCTTGAGCGTATATAAGTAGGTGTTCTGCGTAATTTTATTTACATTACGTGTCACAAGCCGTTCATTATAGAAGTTAGTCTCCTTCGCTCACTGATGTTGCAATAAACATATTTATTGATAGTTATTTATATTTTGTTCCGTAGGAAAAGGTAACGGAAGCGAAAAAGGCGCGAAAGGAGGAAAATGGCGGCGGTGGAGACGAAGACGCACACAGTGAAGAAGAAGATTTAGACGGAGAAGGAGAGGGTGAAGAGGATGATGAGGATGATGACGAGGAAGTAGAAGGTGAAGAGGGGGAGGAAGATGAAGAGGTATTAGGGGAGGGAGAGGATGACGATCTCGAAGGTGAGGAAGCTACGGAATTTTTGATATATATCGAGTATCTGGATTTTCTAGATTTCCTAGCATAAGTAGGGACAGTAAATACATTTTTGACGATTAGGACTTGTTTATTTTGCGGAAGGGTCAGATGATTGCCGCAATTTTTTAATGGATTATTGATTATTCCAAAAGTGACCACAACCTTTGTAGTTTAACTTACAATATATTTAGCATAATTATGGATATGTTGAATACAGTATTTAACTGGCAACATTAATGTCAATACTCAACTTTTATAAGTCATGATTTGAACATGCTGCTTACTCTTTGCCAGTTTCGTTTTACGTAGTTTAGTCGTAGTAGTATCTATACCTAAGCACTTGATACAATCCATTTTATATCTGATATATCAATACATTGATAAAGTCCTCGCTTCGTGATTGCTATTTTCGAAATGTAGATGTAGTTTTTTTTAACATTATGGCCTCGCTTTTAAGTACCTACTATGTAGTTATCAAACGCATTATGGATTTCTCGGTAATATACAATGTTAGTAGAGGAACCTAGTACAGTCGACCGCTAGTCAAGCGTAACACAGACAGGTAGTTCTTATTAAGTGGCGATAAGGTTTATATGGATAGTGTTAGCTTGATGTGCAAGCCACCTTACTTGCATGTCTTTAAATACATAGTTGCGCCCCCTTTGTCAAATTATACATTAGTTCAGTTAACCATTGTGTAAATGTTGATATTATAAACACGCATTATGTTACAGATGAGGAGGTAGAAGAAGAAGAGATATTAGATGAAGAGGAGGATGCGTAATACGCCCCGTGCGCCCTCAAATGGACAATGTCACAGTGATGTGTTAGTGCTTGTGACGCCCCGGACTGGCGCGGCCCCGCTTCGCCCCAACTGTCCTCAACAACAGCCCCATCTATGGCAAGCAACAGAATAGATTCCTAACAGTTGGGAACACGCGGGGCCGACATCGCTCCCACCAAAAACGGGTGCAGTTCTATTTAAATGACAAAATATAATTAAGTCAAATCCAATGCAGAATCAATTTTTTTACAATATTTTAAGTTTGGTACCGAAGCTGTATCTTTATTTTCTTGAACTCGCTGCAGCGAGCGTTGATAATTAAATTAAGACTTAGTAGAATGCTGTTGAATTTTGTCATGAAATGTACAAATGTGTTTTTCGAAAGTAAACTTTATTCTAAGTGAAATCCACTCTGTATTCTAGGTTTACCTGTGAGCCCGTAAATGGTGAAGTTGTGATATTTTTCTGCGCAATTATAAACCTATCCGTTTGTAAGAAATATAGGCCGATATGGCTATACTAATATAGTAAATAAGAAATGAGGTCACAAAGCTCAATTCTTCATTTTCTTGTTGTTGATGAGAGTTTGTGTGTACATATTTAGAGTAAGTGAAGCCTGTGATTTTTATAATCGGTAATGTAACATAGTGTGATTGTTGCATTCAGGTTTATTTTTTATTATTTCAGAAAACCCTCTGTCATGTTTTCAGTCCTTCGTTCAGCTTGACATGCGGCCTGGATCGGACTGGTTTATAAGTATAATGATGAATTATAAATTAGTATTAGAGAATTTGTTTAGAATGATATCGTCCAGACGACATCAAGTTCGTACGAAGGGGCGCAAAACATGCATCAACTGCCATTCTAGACATGACAACTTCGCAAATTCACTCGACAGTTTTATTAGAAAAACATCACAATTTTGCCATTATTTCGTGCACATCGCGCGCCGGCCACCCGCTCCCTGAGACTGATAGAGAGCGCGACGGCCGCCGCGCCGCGATAGCGAAACCTTATAAAGCCGGCCTGTAATTTTTTGTCCATAATTGTTAATTAGGATAGAGAGAATATTCAGTTCGGTATTCCAGTGTTTTAAAATATGGAATAAGAGATTCCTAGGTTAACGTGATTTAGTATGTAGGATGTACGTCATTTTTTATGAGAGGACGCTACTGCAGGCGGACGGGCGAGGCGCGCGCGGGGCGCGGAGAGCGTCGGCGTCCCCCCGCGGCGGCGCGTGGCCTCGTTCGATTTGCCCGCGGCCGGCGTCACGGCGTGGGTCCCCGCGCCCCGCGCAGCCCGCCCTCTCGCCCGCCCTTCACCACGTCACAGCAACGCGTTCCCTTGTGTGGAAAATCACTCGTTGCGCGATATACACCGCGTCTCTGCGTTGTCGACAGGCGATGTATGCGTGCCGGCGCGATCGGGCGTCCGGTTATAGACGCTGATTATAACACGAGTGTTTTGATACTTGTTATAAGTAACCGTTTCTACGCTGTCTTTCGCGGGCCGATAGTGTGAAGCGACGCATTCTAATCTGAGTTTTCCCTTAGTACCCGACCCCGAGCAAGACGGCGTGATCTTTTTCGAGCATTTAGAGAATTGTTCCATTGGCGATCGAATACCAAAGGGAGCATTGTTTTCATTAGCAGCGGTTGACATTGAAATAAATAAAATTTAATTATTATTATGATGATGAATAATTCTATCAGCCCGCCTTTTCGTTTATGGTAAGAATGAGCTGTCGCATATTGTGTACGATGTTGTACGACTAATGTGAATATCCTTAGTACGATTTTATTTATTTGTGATGTTGAACACTATTGATTTTCTACAATGGACGAAATGTAAATACAACCGATTTTAAGTAAAAAGTTATTTTGTTTTTTAAGCTTATTTATTTCTCACTGCGAGGTTAGTATGATCCCAAACTAGAAATCCTCATCCGTTACACAATTATTCCTCTATGCAAGATAACGATATAAAAATAAATATGGCGCAAGTTGAAGCGCAATTGATAAGGCCTCATTCATATCGGATATTGCTAAAGTGGGTTACTATAAATCCACACTGAATCCAGTTTTCCTTTCGCGGCGGGGAAAAATACTGAAATTATAAAATAAAGGTTTCTTGTTTTGTGAGGTGAGAATACAACGGGTGAGAGTGGGATAGTCGTTTCATCCAAACGAATGACCAGAACAAATCTCTCGTCTGTCATGATGTCCACTGGGTGTAAAATGAGGATGTGGTGGTAGAAGAGGTGAACGTCCTTCCCAGAATTAACACCATGAAATTGCTAGGCTTTGGATGCTTGATGGAAATAGTGCCTTTTTGCAGTACTCGATGGAAATAATTAATGCGTTTCGTGTGCTCGAAGGAAATGAATAACAGTATTTTCAGAGCTATAAAATTGTTGACACTAGAGGAAACATCTCCCCAGCATGTTCACACATCGCTGCTTTAAATCTAAAGTGCCACAACTCGAAATCTTGCTTTTATCAGGAGACCATATTGAAAATTTTAATTTAGTTTTTTTGCTTTTTTGATACTCATACTTACAATTATTTTGTGTCATTTTATATCACTCAATGCGTATTTTAATTTCCTATAATTTGTTTATTTTATTATTGTGCTAACTACAACCCAATGACAACTGGCAGCACATACGTCCCTCTAGTTTATAAAAAATATCTAGTAAATAAATAAAAATTTTGATTAAAAGGCCACAAGTCGAAAAAAATTAAATGTTTAATTAAAAAAATTAATGACAACCTTATGGATAGTGACAGACTCATAACTTAAAAATAGAACATAAAAAACCTCTAGGCAAAAAAACTACTTTCATTACAAAAATAATGTTTTGGCACCACTGAAATTAGGATATAAACATAAATAAACTCTTCTAAAACCTCAACAGGCTTAATTCCCACTAATTATTGACAACAACTAATAAGTATGGATAAATGCTTTGTACTAACACAAACAAGAGATCAACATTTTCACTTAATATTATTTAAAACATTATTTAAAATAAGTATGCGGTTCATAGGTAATTACTAAATATCACTTTCAATTATAACTATACTTGTATTATAAAATCAGTCTTTATCAAAGGCCACTATTACTTTAAAGACTAGCATAAAAAGCTTCATAATACTTTGGTATCACATTTTTTTGTATCAGGTTCATAATGCCCTGTTTTTTTGTTACAGGAACTTTCAGTTTCTGAGCATATAATTTTTTGAGTGTCGTGCGTATCACGGTGTTCGTCTTTGCTTGTTTTTTGGTCAAAGTAGACACGGACTTAAACTCATCGTCGTTATAAGAAGTCTTAAAAAATAATTTGTTTGGGTTTTCTTGATCAATTTTAATAATTTTTATATCAGTCCATCTCAGCTTTTCTCCATCTTCGGTAACTGTGTAATTACCAACAGCCAGAGGTTTTAAGTCGTAGAAACTGTCATGTGCTAATTCTTTGACCATGTAAGGTGTGCCTTTTTTCTTCGCCGTTTTAATTAAGGTAATGTACTGATCAGGTACATAAATTGGCGAAGATTTCAGTGCATTTGTAATATTCCTTCCAATAACAGAATGTACCGAGTCACCCTCATTTTGGGTATGCCCCTTTATCAAAAATTTGTGTGTTATGCTTCGTATTGACGGAAATTCACGAAGAGCGTGTTGGTACATCGCCAGCATAAATTTGTTTTTTTGCTGACCACAGCAATTGTCGCTGTAAAAAACCACATCAAACGCTTCATTTGCTTTCTCATGCACACTTTTTAAGTACATATACACGCATGAACCTAACTCGTTGACACCTCTAGCTCCTTCTCCCTCGTGCCAAACAAAACAAGTGGTATTTTTGGTCTCAAGCTCAGTGATAGTAAAATTTAATAGGTTTACTTTAGAAATATAATAGAAACTCGAAACTTCACCTCGTGGACAAGGCATCACGGCTTGCAGGTCATAGACTGCCACTATAAAATTATCACTGACATTTTCTTTATCTCTCTCCTTTTCTGCTCTTGCAAGACATTTTTCTTTTAGATGCAGTTCGTGTTTTAGCAGTAGTGACTCCTTATCTTCAGCATTAGCATAGGCAACGCAATCGTCACACTGATCTTTCTTCGGCTGCCAGAAAGAGATATTAAATTCTTTAGTGAAGACGTAATAATATATTTGGTACGAAACGAAGTTTTTTCCCTCAGATTTGCATTTTTCAATGTAATCTCTGTGTAAAGCAGTGACGTTAGTCCCACCTTCAATGTACTCTCGTTTCGATTGAGCACGGCAGTAATGGCTCTCAATCCGAGGTATCGAGTTAATATGAGCTTTGATATCATCAATCAAAACAGAATCCGTTTTGTTGTGGCTGCCATGTCTTCCTCTCTCATCTTTTGCTTGGGTTCCTAAGGGGTTCGAATGTTTTTTTTCAACAGTTCTGATAAACTTATCAGAAATTGCAAGAGTATGCATGAAGAAAATTTTACATACTCGAAGGCGGGTCTTATTAACGGGCAAGTAATATGCGTTATTGAGACTTTTTCTATTACTGGCAACACGAGTATATCGATACTTTGGGGTAATTTTGGTCATGTGCTCGTGAACAAATTGTCTCTGAATATGCAAATCAGCTGTTGCCCAATACGCTTCAAAAATAGACAAACGCTCTTGATTCGTAAATTTAGTAAAACATTTGAGCTTGCATTTATTTGAACAAATAGGTCCCATTTCCTTGGGGCCATAAAGCTTCTTTGATTTTGACAAAGATTTGTAAGCCTTGCCACTGTTTCTCAAAAGTTTCGCTTGGTTTTTCTTCCATAAGTTTGGATTCGCTTTCCTTTTGCGAGATCCTGGTTGGAAATCTGACTCAACACAAGGAGATTGTGCATCGACGCTTGGTGGCTGGGTATCGACGCTGGCTGGTAGATCAATGATACTTGGTGACTGGTCATCGACGCAGGCTGGTGGATCAATGACACTTGGTGACTGGGTTTCAATGTTGTGTGACTGAACATTGTAGCCGGCTGGCTGGTTAACCATGCTGCATGGCTGCACGTCAGATCTGAGAGCTTCCATGTCCATATTACCTGGAAAATTTAGAAAAATGGTTTAGTGAATATTTATATAGACCTATGTTACCTATATAATTTTACCTAGATCAAAACTGAATGTTGTTGCTTACTTGATCTAGGTGGATTCGTATTAAAATCTCTAGAAGTCCCAGACTTTGGTGAAATAAATTGTGTTACAATTGGCCTTGTATAGCCATTGTCTGAATCTGACTCAGCTGGAGAATTAATTTCATAGTTAGGGTCTTTTACGCTGTCGTCGGATGAAAATGCATCCTGCGTACTTCCGGTGCTCGTAGAACTTGCGCTGGTGTCATCATCAGAATCCGAGCTACTCTCTTCGATAACTTTGTTTGGTTTTTTAGGACATTCAGAGTCTTTTTCATCCGTTTCATCAAAAATTGAGTCGAGGTTATAGCTAATCTGACTATCTGGTATTGAATTTGTGTCACAAGAATCATCGTTTAAGTCAGTAGGTTGGCAGGTGTACGAAGAATGATTATCACGTTTCTGTATAAGGTCAGATGTAGGTAAATCTGGCTCTGCCTCTTTTTTCCGTGAATACTTGAAGTCGTTGTTTTCAGGTGCAACCATGCTTAAAATTCTACGTGTTCTGCTTCCCATTCTGCAAAATTTAATCAATCCATTTAACATTAATAAGCCGGCGAAGTTGAGACAGAAAGACAGCACAAGAATCGAGAATGGTATGATGCATAGGTTTGGGCTTCTAAAAAAATTAAAGGATACTGAATGAATTGAAGCGAAGGAGCCTGGAGGGACGTTCAAAGTTAATAAGTACCTAACCTACACTTGGATCAAATTGGAGACGTCTTTGCGTATGATCTTATCAAAAGTGCCATAATAATAATAATATACCTCTTTAACAAAATAAATTATTGTCCTAAATATTCTTTTATCTTTCCTTCTACAATCAAAAGCTATAAAATAAAAATAATAAGACTGAACTTAGTAGTAGAACAGAGCCGTTTCAAACCTCCTTCGTTTGAATAATAAAAGTAAAAAATAGATAAGTTTGGTATTATTATATTATGGTAAATCTGTTATTATATTGCACAAAATAACATTATTAATTAACTATCATAAATAAAAGTATTCCATTACTAAACAGAAATTCCAAGTCTTAAAAGAAAACATCGCGAACACAACAATGTTTAGAGGAAAACAGACGGTTAACAAAAACAACTCCTAAGCTTGTAATAAAAATAACATAATTAAGCATTTTTATTTGCTAAACGGTCATTTTTCAAAACGTTTCACTGTTGTATTAAAAATAATTGACTACATACATTTTTTTATTTGCGAAACGGACATTTTTCAAAACGTGGCACTTTTGTATTAAAAATAATTGTGTACTTACATTTTTTTATATGCGAAATGGACGCATTCCGAAATGTGGCCCTGTCGCTTATAAAATTCACACGCGTTATAGGTAACTTTTCGTGATGTGACCCTTTAGTACATAACAGACGTGCGCTCGCGCCGATTGTCAGGTCGCAACTGAAAAGATGGCCACTTTGCTCTGAAGTTAACCACCAATGCGCGAAAATGCCAAAAGGGCGTTTGCGTAAATATGTGATTTATAAGACGATTTAGACGAGTGTCTTAGTGAAATATGAAAACTAGGGCGATTTTAATCATGTTTTTGAAATAAAAGTAATTTTGGATAATTTTGTTTTGTGGCCCTTTAGTTTTTAAGCAGCGACATGGACACTACAGATACGGCTCGTGTTGCAGTATTTTGTGTTGAGTTAATGCATCGTACCTTCAGAGGAACTGTCCATAGGTACCTCTGGGAATAATTCCCAGGGTCTGTATGTTAGTGCTTCATGGGAACTGGACTTTGGGAGATATGTTGTTGAGCATCGAAGCATGCTGGCATGGCTACTTTGTTATATGAAAATACGAATATTTAAATTGGACATACTACATATGTATAGGTAGGTAGTTAGTTGGTTTTATCTTGGATATTTTGGTATACATACCTATAATGAATTTATTTTTCTGTTAACATTAAATATCCAGCTTAAACTATTTAGACGATAATTTATGTGCGTTGCCCCAGCCAAAAAAATGTCGTAAATCGTCATCCAAGTGCAAAAGATAATTAGATACCTATACAGCTTCTGTAATTGGTAAGCAGATTTTTAAATTTGGTAAAGTGATAGTTTTTTTAATTTATCTAGGGTCAGTTACAGATTTGTGTTAAATTTGTAATAATGTTGTACTTTAATTATTGTAAATATATGATAAATCCGTAGGGTTCCGCAGCCAATTTTTTTGTGTGGTCATGCTAGGAAGTATTCTTACAAGCACGACCCAAGATCTAATGAGTATAAAAATGCAAACTAGTGGTACTACAATAATTCTAAGCGTTCCAAGAAGTAGGTAGGTACAACATAACATATTATCTAGATGAATTTTGTGGTGGATATTATGAAGCACGCGACCTATTTGCCAATAAAATCAAATAAATGCTTTACCTATCTATCTATAATAAATCCTGATTTTGTAGATCTCACAAGATTGTAGAATTTCGGTAAAATAGACGCCCCGCAAAGGAATTCCATGCCCTGGCAGTCGATGTTATGAATGAGGACCCAAACGAAGACGAATGTTTGGTACCTACATATGCCAACGTGTCGGTTTGTATCGACCAAGTGTATAGGTGCCCATGAAAACAAAACTACGACCACTTCACGAAAACGATATGTCAGAATATTCATCAGCTGAGATTGTGGTCAAACGCGAATCCAGTCAATCATAAAAAAAAAACCGTAAAGACGTCCAAAATAACAGCGAAGGTTTTTTTGGAAACGTCATATTGGCTAATGGTCTAACGTGGGCACCTCTAGGACTAAAGGCCTTACGCGAAAAATCCGACTTACGAAGTATTGAAATCGGCCCAGACATTGCAAAGATGAATGGTAGCTAACACATGCTAACACCAAACCGCTCTGTTCCTTAAAAAAAAACTTATGATTTTAGTTTTTGAAAATTATTTATAAAAGTAATAAGGCGAAAATGAGTGCCAATGATAGCTCCCTCAGAAAAAAGTCAATTTAAGTATAGCTAACCAATATTATAATTGAAAATCTGAGCAAATTAGAAGCCCCGCAAGAGCAAAGAACTCTTTATTGAAAAGCATAATTTTTATTACACAGTACCTAACGGTACAAAGAAGCAATAACTTGGCACATCTGCACATGCCCTATTCTATTGCCTTGAGAATACGCAAGTAGCGACATCTAATACAGCACTTGAAAATGTTTTCCATAAAACCTTTGGTTAGATGGCAGTGTTTCACTGTAGTATGTAGCATCTATAAAATAATAGATGGCACCACCTAACCCAAGAAGAAAAAAAATTCAATCTTTTTTATTTACGCTTTATTATAGACTCGGTTGTACGCAAACTAAACTAAAACTAATTTTAAAGTAGGTCCGTCTTTTTTTCTCTTGGAACAATATAACGTGATAGCACCAGTCTAAATCTGGTTTTAGTTTAGTTCGTGTGCAACCGAATCGACACCACTATATCATCTTTTAAATGCATTACTCTTATTGGTATTGGGTTACTATATTTGCAGAATGAAATCTAAGATAATATCCATTCGCAGGGTCAATGCCATCATTAGTGGCGCTGTCTGTACACGTTTGTTTTGTAATTATTCGGGCAGGACTTACCGTGTTCCTCCGATGTTTTTACACAATAGAAAATGTGTTTGTTGCCAAGTTGTTGCGATTTGCGTTTACCCCGTTGGTTGCGTACCTATACCAATGGCCTTCACAGTTATTGCAAAGCCCCGAAAATTATAAACGTTGATCGTCAATTATTTGTTTACAAAATTACTGTAAGTGTTGATTTGTACAATTATTGTTTGTATAGGTACCTACACATCAATAACTACTGTGAATTGCCCAACTCTGTGTAATTCACTGAACTTTTGAACTGATTAAAGGTGCTGGATAACCTGACCTTTATTTTGTTTAGGTACATTGTGTACATATTGATCGATCATTATAATTTTATTTATCGACGATAGTTTCTGTATTAACCTCTTCGTGTGCTACCAAAACTTGTAAGTATAAACTTTTTCAGAACACCTCAACCATATACAGACATACAACTTCTTGTAAAGCAAATTGCCAGGCACTGGCTAGCATGTTTTTTTAAATTCCCCATTAATATAAGGCAAAGGAAACTTAGTCAATAAAAGCCTGAGTCATCATGAACCTATGTCTATCAAACATTGCCAAAAACCATCTCACAAACACCACGTTTCGAAAATTAAGAACCATTTTCAAATCTATTTAATTTAGTCGTTAGTCGTACTCTAAGGCGTACTACACTTAAAGCTTCCCATCAACATGCTGAAAAAACCTCACTAAATCCGCGTTCTTCCAAAAAGTCTACCATCACCAATTTCTTCTCCAACACTATAGGAATTCATTAATTGTGGTAGGTAAAAAGACAAGTAGATATATATAGTAGGTAGTTTCTATACTATTTTACCTCGTAAAACATAAATTGCACAATTAAAAAGCAAATATCTGATTTCCCGCCAAAAAAAAAATATTTCCTTCATTGATTTTCTTTTTCCTCTATTCTTCCTACTATTGGCAATCGTCAACATATTCGGATAACATTTCTGCCAGGGTCGAGAATAATAAAATTATTTTTAGTATTTCATGTTACCTACTTGGTAGCAGGTAGCCGTGCCTTACGGAAGATTTTGGTGCCTTTCTGTGTGTATTCTTCTTCCCTTCACTTATATTTACAATTCCTTTACGCAAAATATTTCGCGTTTATTTATTACACATCAAAACTCGAAATATACATATTGCGGGAAATATTTCTAAGAACGTTATACCACTCGCTGAATTGCCGCCCAAAAAAAAAAAACATTTCTTTTATTGGTTTATACGCCAACAATGTAGGAAGGCAAAATGGGCTGAGCCCATACAGCCTAATTGTCTCTAGTATTCCTTCTGTAGGTAGTAATTCTTCTGTAGGTAGTAATTCTTCAGTAAAGTGACAGATTGCTTTATGGAAGATTTTGACATCGTCTTGTCCCACAACAAGCTGAGAAATGAAGCTTTTTTTTACAATTCCATTCACTAGTACCCCATCACGTACCTACAATATTTTGCCGATAAATTTCAAAACTCAGAATGCACAAACAAAAATTAAAAACTAAAATGCAACACCACCCGTTGAGTTCCCTCCAAATCTGTAATATTTTGTGCGTTCCCGTGTGTACGTTCAGAAATAATATTAAAAATAGCCTATTTTATAAAACCTCATTCTTTTCTGAAAATTTCAGTTTGGCTAGTTCCCAGTCACAGTGGACTCATAGCTTTTCAAATACTAGGTAGGTATCTACTTAATCGGAAATTTACTCAATAAAACTACTACAAACACTACAAAGGTATAATAAAAACCTCTAAATAGTTGGTTTTTTATAGTTCTTGGAGACTTATTAGGGGTAGTTTCTTTCCGTTGAAGTTGTATTAGAAAACAAATATTGTACAAGGGCACTTTATGGAAGTGCTCTTAGTTTGTTTTCTAGGTTATGTGTATAATTTATAAGTAAGTATACCTAGTTTGTAATATTAATCGTGTTTTGTTTGAAATTGTCACAAAGTATACGTGAGTCAGACAGAACAGCAGCCCAGTCAGTCGGCGGTGCACCACACAGTCGTCGCTCACTGTCTTTTTTTCTTTAGTTCTTTATAGGTCGTGCGCGGCGATTCACGTCTGTTTATCGCCCAATGTGATTCATATACGATTCGACGCGCGTAGTTCGTACTTTAAATGAAATTGACCTTCGTGGATGGGGTCTATCAATCGTTGGGATTTATTGTTGTAAAATTGTATTACGTTCCTGAACGTATAATTGAGGGTCAGTTTTTGTTTACCCCAATTAGTGGCGGTAAAATGTGACATTTTAAAAAGTGTTTCAGTTTAGAAAACTTTACCAATTTATTGTTTTGTGAAAACATCATCGAATTATTTAGAAATCAACTCTTGAAAAGGTAGGTGATAGAGCTACTTACTCTAAACCTTCGATTATATGACAAGTTTAATGAGACGAAACACGTGGGTCAGGCAGGATCACAGAAGAAAGTAAAACCTATTGTTCTTTGGTACATAGACAGATATTTTTCTCTGCCTACGGCATCGTGGCTTGTGGAAGTGTGTAGTCTCTGTCACCCCTTAATACCGATTACTACTGATCCTTTATCTACGCTCTGCCGCTGTACCTGTGTGTAATAATGTGTATCTTAGAGATCAAGTTCAATCACAATCCATTTCCATAATAAACTAATATCGCGCGTCTAAAGCGACGCGCGGACGGAACTTTGAAAAATATATTCAGAAAGAAAAACTCTTTTATGCAAACAAAAGGAACAGAAACAGCGAAATATGAAACATAAACGTGTCCTTTATAAAATAATTTGAAAATTTAGAAAACCCCCGAGAAAACATGTGTTTATCTTCGGGACGGCTTAACCGATTTTCATCAAACATGGCTAACAACTAGTAACAACCTATCGCCGATGTTAATCTTTTTTTTTATTTATGGTTTTTTATCCATCTGGATATGGCAATCCCATCGTAGCTTAACTGCTTTTCGTCGCCTGTTAAAAAAGCAATGGCAAAAAAATATGACTAGAAGATTCCTCTCCCTTTTTCTCTTTACCAGAAGACCCGTTATATGGTATCCTGCCACCATCTTGTCTATTTTTGACGACAAGCATCAATCGAACGGTACGGCTCCGGTCCGAAGGACAAAGAGATCTGCGACTCGTGTGCGGCATTTCTAGGGTTTTGGGTAGAGTCACGCTAGAAAAAAAATCGATTTTTTTCTTCAAGTACCTATATTTTTAAGAGGAAGTAAAATACAAATGTATTTGATATCGAAACATGATTTTAGACCAAACATTTACGCCGTAGAGTCTTGTTACAAAAAAAAAAATATCTTAAAACAAAAATTAAACATGTACAAAATATTCTTTATTGCACAACAATAATAAACATAACATAAGGGAAACAAACAAGATCTCATCCTTGCAACCATTTTGTTAGGAAGCATTATGTACATAATAGGTAGGTAGAGTGTGAACTAAACTAAATTCATTAAAATAAATTATTTAATTAAAGACACACGTTAATTAAAACATAACAGCATATCTACCCAGTATATATGATATATAAATATATTTTTAATTCATTATAACTCGACACATAATATACAACAATTGTTAGGCAAGTAAAATAACAGAACACTCAGATAAGTGTCGCAGCAGCGAAAGGGAAACGACTCAGCTATATGCTGAGCTTATAAGAGCTCAGCGCTGGTTTATTGTCGCACCCACCCATGTATAACTCAAATTCCATACGCAAAGTTTTTATTCCATTTCAAAGTAATTAGCACCCGTGCGGAGCCGAGGCGGATCGCTAGTTGGTAATTTATAAACAAAGGAGAGTGATTAACCTTTTCTCTTTGTTTTGATGTTCTTATCAGAACTATAAACTTGTATCCGATAAAGATACAAATAGCATTATCTATCAAAAGTAGGTATCATAATACTTCCTATGTACTAAAACACTTGCGTATAATGTGTTGTAAGAGTTTAGGGCACACATACATCACAAATATCCGCAATAGAGCGTATTATTTAAAGAGTTCTGCGTGGTTTCGCCATGTTAAAAAAAGGCGACTAAGGAACCTTCACACAAAAAACATTTATAGATTTACACGTGTTCACACCCCCTGTGACGTGTGCATTTCTTATATTTCGTAAGGTGAACTGCAGATTTTGTTTCAAGCATATATAATATACAGATACCTACTGTATTTGGGATATCTCTTATCGAAGGCAAATGACAAGATTACTAATATACAGTCCTAAACTTGGATAGGTACTAGTGTATATAAATATGTATACACAACCATGACTAGGATACTGTCCGGATTCATCACACAATTACCGCTAGCGGGATTCAAACCCGTAGCTGTTGGTTTCGATTATTAGTGTTTCGCTTTGGGTTTTAGGTTACCACCATCTTATGTAATGCTGCCGCCAAGCAGCAATGTCGATGGGGGTAGGGTGGGAAGGAACCAAACCACCAGAGTAGGTAGTACTGGGATTTGTAGAAAGATAAAAAATTGGTAACAGGTTTCTTTTTAAACACAGAATAAATCAAAACGTCGCTCTGACCTGCACTGGGGAAGCCTAAAAGCTAATTATGAAAATAATATATACATAACTAAAATAAAATTCCAATTTCTTTTTTAAATCGTACACAGTACGAGCTGCACAGTTGTGGAACAAGCTTCCTGCACAGATCCGAGAGAGTCCCTCCGTCCAAGTTTTCAAGAAGAGGCTAAAAGAGCACTATCATTCTATCATGATTTAAGATATATATTTATATAATTATGTACTTATATATGTGATATTTATTTATTTATATTATATAGTTTACTATTGATCACGTGTAATTTTATAACTAAGTGTATTTCTGTATTCTAGTAGTGTATGTATGTAAATAACATATTATATTATATATCTATATGTATAGTATATTTGTCCGTCCGTAACTGCACTTTTTCTTCACCGTCCCGCACAATGCTCTAACCACCACTGAGGTTGGCTGGAAGAGATCTCTATTAGAGATAAGCTCACCTTTGTACAATATTTCCGACTGATTGTCAACATGTTTTTTATGTGCAATAAAGAATACAATAAAATTAATAAACAAAATAAAAATAAATAATAATAACTAGCTTTAATTATGGGTATTGTCGAGAATTTCAAATTATTGATAAAATCGGCCGCCTTTTATAATCGTGAATTATGGAAAATAACCCCCATCAAAGCTATTTAGGTATTATTTATAATTAATTACCTTTTACACTTCTCGAGTTTTTTTATTTATTCTGTATTTAAAAAGATATTTTAATTTATCCAATCAGACGCCACTGAGCGGAGTATACTCTCTTATAAAAAAAAAAGCGTAAAAAGTCTTATAAAAAAAGCGTAAAAGCTTATCGCTCTGATTCATAAAAATTTACAAAAAATTTTCTTTCATTACAATTTCCTTATGAACGACAGATACAAAACATACTTTAACTAAAACAGGCTTATAAAGCGTTTGTAAATTTGTATGAATAACACGGTAAATGTTTAAAGCGCACCGTTTTTTAAAAAAACTGAACCTATTTTGAGGTAGTTTTCACAGATATATTTCTATAAGTACAGATTAACATTTAGACTAAATAGTTTTTAATAGTAGATAAATTCAATGCATAGGTAAGCAGTTTTCAAACGATCCTGTATCACAGATTATTAATTTTTATATGGTTTTGAAAGAATAGTTTGATTACCTTCTGTTGTCCACGAGTACAAACTTGTGGGTAATAGCTAGCTTCTGCTAAAGAAGGACTATTTTTAATCCGAACAACCCTCTGCAATGTGTAGGTATGAATGAATGACAGCATTGAAAGAGACGCTCAAATCCTATTATCATAAGAACCATGCGAAGTATGGAGAATAGGAAACCCCACATAACGTTATGTGATCGATTTGTGCTCTCTATACTCGTACTGGCAACGCAGAAAAATTCTACACAGCCTAATCAACAAAGATTTTCTTTGAATGGCGACCCGAAATAATTGTTTCGTCGGTAATGGGATAAAGTGAAGTGATAGACAAGTAGTCCAATTGCCGTTGAATTTACTTTGGGATTATTTGTAACCACCTCCGTAGCCCAATGTAAACAACATAGGGTTTACGAATTGGAGGTCGCGGGTTCGATCTCCGGCGGCGTATATGTTTAGTACTCGGTTTGGTTGGTGGTAGGGCATTTTAAATGTCCGTCTGACTAGCTACAACCTTCTTATCTAAGTCTGCCGCCACACAGCAATGATTATAGCATTGTTGTGTTCCGGTTGTCAGAGATAAGATAACACAACCAGTCCACGAATTAAGATGAGTCAGTACGCTTCCCCCTTTGGCTTCATCTTTACTTAGCATCAGGCGTGATTGAGGTCAAGTGCTAACCCGCTGTGCATAAATAAGATGTTATTATTATTGTACGTATGTTAGTCTGTAAGGTCTTCGTTGCTTGAAAATAAATGATTTATTATTATTATAAAAAAGAAACTGAACACAGCGCCATCTAGGTCCACAGTAAGCATCTAGGCTTGTGTTATAGATATGGTTGATAAACTACACAAATACATTTTTTTTGTAAATCAATACATATATAAATGAAAAATATCCATAACCCGGAAACACATGTGTCTGTATTCATCATACAAACATATGCCCCTGGCGGGATTCGAACCCGCGACCTTTCGGTATAGCGGTCAGAGATTTTAACCGCTACACCAAACAGGTCGTCTTACTTACTTTTGTCTTCAATTCCAACACTGAGGTACTCGAACATACTGTGACACAAAATTGTACAAGTTTTTGCGCAATCAGGCCAAAGTCAAATCCTAAAGCCGAGCTAGTAGCTACCATCCATACACAGTTATTTAGGTGTATTGCGTTTAGAGCAACATTTTAAATGTGTGTAACACCATCCAAGATGTCATTTATTTACATAATCATATGAATAAATGCTTTTGTGCAATTTCACTGGTTGACCATGGGATAGGCGGGTCTCCAAAAGGCCATTTTGTAAGGTCAATATGAAAGGTAAAACTTATTGTCGAGTGTTTTACGGATTATGTTAAGTTTGAGTGATTTATAAACTGACGTGTTTAAATTGACCCGCTAAAATTGGGTACCTAAACAATAATTATAAATTGAAAATTTTTAAAAATTGCCGTTATAACAGTCGATTATACCATCCAGATAATCAAAGTCAAAGTCAAAAATGCTTTATTTTGTTGGTACACAGAGCCTACACTTAAAATAGTCAATTTTACATTTTTTAAGCTACTGCTTGTTCAAAATGCAATTTTCCCCTGAGAAGAACAAGCAAGAAACTCGAAGGGTTGCTCTTTTAAAATCAGGCTTTGATTTTACATAAATCAAATCAACTGTGGTTTTTTTTTTTTTTCTCTTTATTTGTAAGAACTTTGAGTCACTATGCTCAACTGTGTTAAAACCTAAATATCTTCGAAACGACGTAACCGATTTTCATGAAACATGGCTAAGAACCTATCCCCCGTTTAGTATTTAATTTAAAACACAGATCGAATCACGTATTACTGAGACACCTACCTATGTCCGTAACGTCCGTGGTTATACACACATATATACACAACACCGTCAAACACTCGAAACTGTCGTCGACGACGATTTTCGTCGGGGGTTAAAGAATAATCATCAAAGTTAACAATTGACGGAATTGTAGGTGAACATACATAAAAAATACATACAGGAGAACACAGAAACTCTTCCTTTTTGGAAGCCGGTTAAAACCCGGTTAAGTGCGAGTCGGACTCCGTATCATAATATTGTTTGTTACGTCATCATTAATTTCTCACAATTCAAACGAGACGACGTATTTGATATTCGCTGTTTGTCTATAGAATTTATGGTATTGGTAAAACAAATTTTGAATCTTCGGCACAACGTCGGCGGTAATCCAAAATTGCACGAAAATATATCACCATAAAGTTGAAATCAGTACGCGCTCTATGGTGGCTGTTATGTAATCTACGCACGGGCGTGAAACTGATAAAAATAAAGATTGTAAGGAAACCAAACGTTGTAGAATATAGTAATCTATTTCACCTTTATTGCACAAGAAATACAAACAGATTACAGTTAGAAAATATATACAAAGGTGAGCTTATTTCTAAAGAGACATCTCCTCCAACCAACCCTACTGGAGGTTAGAAATGTTACACAGAAGGGGAACTAATAAAAATGCGGAAACAATTATATACGTAGCTAATAATAGATATACCTATGATACAAATGCATTTAATAATACATATACCTATGATACAAACACATTTAATAATAGATATACCTGTGATACAAATACATTTAATAATGGATATACCTGTGATACAAATACATTTAATAATGGATATACCTGTGATACAAATACATTTAATAATGGATATAGGTACCTGTGATACAAATGCATTTAATAATAAACTACTTAAAATATTATAAACAAATAACTAAGTTCATATAAATTACCTATACAAATACATATACCTTGATACGACACGATATTTTTTTGAAGAACATAATTGAGGGAAAGATTGAAGGAAAGAGAGGAAGGGGAAGACCTAGGCGTAATTACTTTGATAAGTGAAAGAAAAGGTGAATGTCGTGTCGTTTTTTCTGACATTGTAATTAATTAATTTATCGTTAATAATTAATACTAATTTGACTTGATTAATGATTTACTACATATTTAATGTTATGCTTTAAGACAATGATATTTGCACGCCATAAATGGCAGAATATGCGAACGCGCTATCAATTGTTGGACCATATTCTAGTGAATAAATATTTCATTTCATTTCGTACCAAGAGGTTAAAACGAGGGCGGAAAGTAGAGAGACATGGTCGTTACTCCACCGACAAGAGCATAACTCTTAAATTGAAGAAGAAGAATACAAATACATAAATAAATCAAGTAATAAATTCCTAATTAAACTCATACCAATGATTGAGAAAGGTAGTGCTCTTTAAACCTCTCCTTGAACACAGGCACGGAAGGACTGTCGCTAATATGCGCTGGTAATTTATTCTACAACTCGTAACAAAGGTAACAACCGCCTCCGTGGCTCAATCTAAACAACATTGGGTTTACGATTCGGAGGTCGCGGGTTCGATCCCCAGCGGGGTACATGTTTAAGTACTCGGTTTGGTTGGTGTTAGGGCATTTTAAATGTCCGCCTGGCTAGCTACCACCATCTTATCTAAATCTGCCGCCAAACAGCAATGTTTAATAGCATTGTTGTGTTCCGGTTGTCAGAGATAAGATAACCAGTCCCCCAAATGTGTTGGGGCTTCCGGATCAGTACGCCTCCACATTCGACCTCATCTTCACTTAACATCAGGTGTGATTGAGGTCAAGTACCAACCCGTTGTGCATAAAAAAAAACACAAAATGTAAATCATATGCTATAATTTCACCACAGCAAAATGGTAATTTTAGTACATCACTCAAATAAGAAAATCAAATTGTAAAATATAAAATTCATATAGATACCTACCGATAGTGTTAGGGCATTTTAATTGATGGGTATATCCCATCAATTGAGATTTTTTTTTTTAAGAAACACATTTTTCAACTTTAGCTTATTTAGTTACTTAGTACTTGCGTTTTTTACAAATGCGTCATTTTTAGCAATTGTTACTACATTTACAACACTTTATAAAAATGTTTAAAAAAAAATAGCGGTTATTCGTTTTTCCGAGGTCAAACCGTATTTTCCCTGAGCTATAGTTAAGTGAGCTCATGGTAGATGCACTGAACTGGATCCGTGACATTCCTATTCGATACAATAGAAATGTGAAGCTGGTCATTACAAGTTCACTCTAGATTCTAGAGTCTAGATTAATACGACATTCGACTCGGCCTAGTACCAAATCTATCGACACAGAAATGTATTCCAAACTTTATTATATCAAAGCCAATTTTTATAAAGAAGCATTGTGAATAGGGCCAGAATATAGGGGCTCTGTTTTGGGACAACCAACGGTACGATTCTGGTTCATTCTTTGTGAAACTAAACCGTTATGTACCTATTATCTAAAAACGTATTGTCCTTTTGTTGCCACAACCCACATTCACTAAGAAAGTTAGCATTCACAAATAATAACGTTTACAAAATGGAGGTTGCAGGTTTGATCCCAGCGAAGTACATGTTTAGAGCACAAGGTGTTGTTACTAAGGCCTGTATTAATAAACCAATCTCAAAAATCAAAATGTTCACCCGAGATGCGTCTTAAGAAGTTGACGCTATCTCAAGCTCCGTGCTAATTTATAAAGCAATCTTGAGATCTACTCAGCTGAGATCACTTCTCAAGTATTCGCCTAAGTAGCGAATGAATGATAGTCTTGAGTTTCTTTTATTAATACGTGAAACTCGGTGCACCTCTCAATTGAGTACTGCTTGAGTATTCCCGTGCGTTTCAGAAAGCGGAGTGTAAGTTTTGTTTCGACGACTTAACTTTACTACCGCGTTCACGTTTACGTGACGATTTGTATGGACAAATGTGCAGCGCCTCTACCGGATAGTTTGCAAAACGATTTTTTTCATAGGGACTTTTTTCGTAAACGCGAACGGGATGGTAAAGTTAAAAACGAGACAAAACTTACACTTCGCACACAGATCTCAAGTAAGGTTTATGAATCAACACGTTTACTTGGGACCGGTCACATGACTGTTCTAATCTTCAGAACGGTTTATTAATACGGGCCTAAATGTCCCCTACCATCACTTTATCTAAATCTACAGCCAAGCAGCATGTTGGTAACATTATTGTATTTCAGCTTTTTGAGAGATTGCCATTGCCACCAAATGGGGCACCGCGTCGGCCTCATCTGCATTCTGTGTGTGAGTCATGTTAAGCGTTTACTCGTTGTACATAAAAAAAACTTCTGTCTAATCTCGGTAAGGAGGATAGACAGATGATAGATAGATAAAGCATTTATTTACATCACAGCGTTCACACATATTACACAAAAAATATACACACAAATAAAAATAAATATCGAAAATACAAAGAGCTCAGAGATAAGATAGCCAGTGCCCCAAATGTGTTCGGGTTTCCGGGTCAGTATGCTTCCACCTTCGACCTCATCTTCACTTAACATCAGGTGTGATTAAGGTCAAGTACGAACCCGTCGTGCATAAAAGAAAGAAAGAAAGTGTGCCGCAGTAGCACAAATAGGTCATACATAACTTAGTGTGGCGCATACCTCAAAGAGCGAAACACTGGTTTTCAGTTACAACCCCTATAAGTACGAGTGCATAAGAGTACTTACGCATATTAGTGTCTAAGCTGTAGTAGGATCTAGGGTTATCATTGGCTCTATATTTTATAAGGTAGGGTAACAAAAGTGGTTATATCAGATTCCAATTACGTTGTATGATTTGCAGAGGCTTGGTAAAATGTATTTTTACAGCACACAATATAACTAATATTTACGATAGGTATGCGAACTCTTCCTAGAAACTCTCACTTAGATAAATTAGTGATGTCGATGTTTATACGCTTTGTTATGTCGATGACTCAGGACTCAGTTGAATCGTGTTGATTTTATAACGAGCTCTGTGTCGGTGCACTTGTTTTAATGTTTGTAAACAATGTCCGGTGAGTGTACACCTTTGTTTTTGGAAGTCTTCAAAATATTCTTAGTCTAATTCATATTTTCCGGAAACATATGCAGCGCTTTGGTTCGAACCCTGTTGCACGACTACTAACGACACCTATATAGCTATTAGAGAGAACAGACAACACGATACAGAGTATTGCAAGTGGGAAAAGGATGATGATAGTTTAAATTTTTTTTTATGCACGACTTGTTCGTACTTGACCTCAATCATATCTGATGTTAAGTGAAGATGAGGTCGAAGGTGGAAGCATACTGACCCGAAAACCCCAACACATTTGGGGGACTGGCTATCTTATCTCTGACAACCGGAAGATAACAATGCTATTAACATTGCTGCTTGATTTAGATAAGATGGTGGTAGCTAGCCAGGCGGACATTTAAAATGCGCTACCACCAACCAAACCGAGTACTTAAACATGTACCCCGCTGGGGATCTCCTGGCGACCTCCGAATCGTAAACCGTGGGTGCTGTTTACAGTGAGCCACGGAGGCCGGTTTATAATTTATATATATGGAAAAAATATATATTAAAAGGTCCCAATTTATTATCCAATGTAAGTAATACTAGAAATAGTGTACGGACTCGGAGTACTAAATGTTCGGGCAGGGCGTGCAATTAAAAACTATGAATGTACCCTGGATGAGTGGAAGTCTACCACTGTACGTTTCTCAAGAAACTTCAAACCACGTACGACCACCCTGTGGAACGGACTTCCTGCAGCGGTATTCCCGAACGAGTACGACATTGGAACCTTCAAGAAACGAGCCTACACCTTCCTCAAAGGCCGGCAACGCATCTGTGACCCTTTTGGTGTTGCGGGTGTCTATGGGCGGCGGTGATTGCTTTCCATCAGGTGACCCGCATGCTCGTTTGCCGCCCTCTCATATAAAAAAAAAACACGAAATTAATAGTAAATACTTATATTAAAAACATCACTACCTTAGTCTAAAAAAGAGTAAGCAGATTAAAAGGCAAAAGGGATAATCGATTGATAAACATTCGATCGTCATGGATTTACATTGTTTCACTTATTCCAATATTGTCTGCTTAAATAGATTAATCTTTGTTTGATAAAGTCATATCAGCGGTTGCAATATCATTAAAAGGTTATACGCATCTAATCGTAGGTTAGGTATATACTGTAAAATAATGACCGTCATCATAAGAACAGAAATCAAATTTCATTATCAAGTTAAATCAATAGCCTTCACTGGGACATACGATCCATAATCCCTAGTGCGGATTGATAAATATGTGACAGTGTAGTGTCCACCTGACACAGTGTCACAAACATTTACCCCTCGCGGGATTCGAACCCACAAACGTTGGTTTCGCTGACAGGGTCAGAACTCGTTGGCCTACAAAGGCGGCTAGAAGACACTGTGTCAGGTGGACACTCCATCCATACATAAATATCCATACACTCGATCCATAAATATGACAAATCGAAGATCATCACGTCGAGCTGGTAGGTATACCCATTGGGCGGTAATGCCCATCTGTAGGAGCTAGAAACGTCGCAAGGTTCGACGATCGCTTGGTGTAGTGGATAGTGACCCTGTCAGCGAAACCGACGGTTGCGGGTTCGAATCCCGCGAGGGGTAAATGTTTGTGTGATAAATACAAACATTTGTCCCGAGTCGTGGATGTTTATATAAATATTTATGTATATTTATCCGTCATCTAGTTTCCATAGTACAAGCTTTCCTTAGTTTGGGACTAGATGATTGGTGTAGGTACCTAAGTGTCTGAAATATTTATTTAAGTTTCTTTATAAGATTCCATTCTTTACTATTACATGAATATAGAATTTCGTCGATATCGATAAGCAGAAGGGCAACTCTAGACGTCGGTTGCAATAGCTTGCAACGATGCAAGTGCTAGGCACTGATATTTCTCAACTGTACATCTCCAACACCGCAATCAACCTAGAAATAGTACCTATACGTACCAGCTGTTCATTACACCTTGTTTACATAACATTTGAAAATGTAAGAGACTATAGCAGCCATAGTCCAGCAAGTCAAGTCAAGTTCAAGTCCGAATTCAAAAAGGTTCTCAATTCAGCTGTTTGTATGTTTTTTTCTGTGTGTACACCGAGATGTCAGAGATTGGCCGTGGATTCACGTGATTCTTTTTTAAATAAAAGATCCCCTTTTATTTACAAAAAGAATCGTCAAATTGTCGTCAACGAGTGTCGGTGGCTCAGCGGTTAAGACGCGGTCTCCTAATTTGGGAGGTCTGTGTTCGATTCCCGGCAGGCCATGTACCATTGAATTTTTAAAATTTATTTTAATTACTTATGTGCATTTATCCGCCTGCTCTTAAACGGTGAAGGAAAACATCGTGAGGAAACCTGCATGCCTGAGAAATAAAAAATCAAAGGCATGTGAAGTCCCCCACCCACATTGGGCCATCGTGGTGGACTATGGCCATACTTCTTCATTTACGAGGGAAGGCCTATAGGTATTCCTGCAGTGGCATGTTTACGGGCTGATGATGATGGAATAAAAATATGTATATAAATTGAAAATTTAGAAAACCTCCGTCGAACTGAACATAATAATATTATCCAGGTATACAAAGCAACTATGTTAAGAGGGTTTATTCCCTCCAATAGGATTTATTGGATAAATGAATATTTCTTTTTAAATTATAGAATAAATCAATAAATAATACCTAAGTAGCTTTAATGGGGGTTTAATAAGAATTCACGATTATAAGAAAAGTTACGTCACGCCCGTATCCCGTAGGGGTAAGCAGAGACCATAGACTTCCACTTGCGACGATCCTAACACACCTCTTTTGCTTCATTCACTCAAAATATAAAGTGGACGTTTTTATCAATAATTTGAAATTCTCGAAAATAACCGTAATTAACCCTATTTTATTTAGGCATTATTTATAATAGCGTTTAGGCTTCTCGGAGCTCAGATCTTTTTGATTTATTTCGCATAAAGAAATCTTAATTCATCCAATGAGGGCGCCACTGGACGGAATAAACTCTTAAAAGTTTTTCATTACACGCCATTTGAGACACATTCAAACAAAAACTGAACACATACAACAACAAGGAACCATAGGTGTAGTATAGGTACCTACACCATGACTGCAAAATAATTAATAATGCCACAATCTGAGTGTAACTAACATACAAAACAATTTCCGCATATTTAAAGGTCGCGAAGTTGTTTCCACTTTCCTATTAGTGTGCACAGTATAGGTATCGAGTGGGTAGGCATTTATTATTTTGTTTTTATGGGTATGGAAATGGAGTGAAAGTACCGTAAATATTAACTATATATTTAATTAAGCTTATTTTGCTTTTGAAGACAAGAAAAACTGCATTCACATATCTTTGAAAATTCTTTTGCCTGATCAAGTAATGAAACCGACCTTTAAGACGCAAATATTTTCGTGGATATTCAGTCTAGCAACCCCTGAGTAACATTCTCGCTTTTCTACAGATAGTCGGCCTTTAGATTGGGCGGTAAATGTATATCACGACATTTACAGATGTTCTTTTATTTTTATTTACGAAACAAAAGCTTTTTGATGTGATTTGATTTGTTCACTGTGAATAGAAAAATAAAAATGATGTCATACAAATAAACAGTTGTTTATTTGTATGCTAAATATCTTCGAAACACCTTATCCGATTTGGATCAAACATAGCTAACCTTTCTCCTCATTTAATCTTTAATATAAAAAAAACCGCACTCAAATCGGAACACGCAATTATGAGATACACCCAGACAAAGACTGGACACACACATATACACACAACGGGCGTTAAAAATCGAATAAGAAGACAAGAGAATTTTCAAATAAGTACATTTTTTATAGATAACTGAAATGGCAACATCCTTAACTCTGGTACAGAGGTACGTATTCTTCATGCAAACGAAGGCCCCCAGCTAGTGTATCGGGATTCGAAGCCGCTACCGTTGATTTCAAGGGCAGGATAGTGTGTAGTTCGTTTTATCTGGATGATATAACAAATACAATTGTTCACTCGGAGGTTTTCTACATTTAAATTTTACTTTTGTAACAGTATTCTGTATCAATGTAAAATTAATGTATTGGCTTTTTGCACAATAAAGCGTTTACAAACAAACAAACGCCATCTATTGTCGAAGGTAAACAACTTTGTAACTACAATTCCAATAGTGTCGCATATTTCTGGAACCTTTAGTAGCCTTACTGTGTCACCTTCTTTATCTGTGAGCTTATTTATATTATAACATTCTGATACGAGACACGTTCTGGAAGAGGGGCAAATTGTCAATGTCATTGCTCCGGCGCGCGTGATTTGAATTGTAATAGATTTAGGTTGTTGTGATGCGTCATTTAAGCATATGGGTGACGTTTGGTCTTTAGTATGTAGGTAGGTACTGTAAGATTGCACAGAGATAATAATAAATAATATTTAATATGTCGGACACTTACACCAATCATCTAGTCCCAAACTAAGCAAAGCTTGTGTTATGGATACTAGATAACGGATAAACATACATAAATATTTATATAAACATCCAAGACTAGGGAATAAATGTTCGTATTCATCACACAAACAGTTACCCCTCGCGGGATTCGAACTCGCAACCGTTGGTTTCGCTGATAGGGTCACTATCCACTACACCAATCGGACGTCGTAATTATGTATAAGCTGGATCTTCCTGAAATTTATTAGCTTGGCCGCACGAATAAAAATTTGAATACGTTTGACAACCAAAATGGCAATAGAAATGTAACAATTAAATTTCCACTAATTTAATTTGACAATAAATGAATTTATTATTATTAAAATATGTGAAAAATTACACTAGTTTGTTTTAGAAATAGACAGAAGAACGGGGCTAAAGGAAAAATAAATAAATATTTCGGACACTTACACCAATCATCTAGTTCCAAACGAAGCAATATTTATATAAACATCCATGACTCCGGAATAAATGTTCGTATTCATCACACAACCATTTACCCGTCGCAGGATTCAAACCCGCAACCATTGGTTTCGTTGACAGGATCACTATCCACTACACCAACCGGTCGTCTAAATGATTTGATTTTATTTGAAAAGATAAAGATCTAAGTGGATTTAGGCAATCAGGGTAGCAAGGTAGCTCGAAGCTAGGTAAGTGAAAATGAGGTCGAAGGTGGAAGCGTACTGGAGGACTGGCTAACTCTGACAACCGGAACACAACAATGGTATTAACATTGCTGCTTGGCGGCAGATTTAGATAAGATAATATAAGGTAGCTAGCCAGGCGGACATTTAAAATGCCCTACCACCAACCAAACCGAGTACTTAAACATGTACCCCGCTGGGGATCGAACCCGCGACCTCCGAATCGTAAAGCCAATGTTGTTTACATTGAGCCACAGAGGCGGTATAATAAGAATAATAAACATTAAATTCATATAAAGCATTTTACATGAATTTGTGGTATGTACCACTTTCAAAACAACAGCACATTTGTTGATAGTTTTTATGGTAAACTGTTACCTACGTATACCTATTGAAGGCTAATGCGTGAGAATTTCTTTTATAATTAGGTAATACAATATCGACATTACCTGTACCTATAACGTTTATCGTCCTTGGTTTGGTAATTAAACATGAATAGAAGGGAACTTGTATTTTACATATAAGTAGTACACATAATCTAGGCTGTCTTTGGCCTGTCAAGTAAAAGGTGGTCTGGCCACAGACGTACTTGTAAGTATACATTATAGCAGACCAAGCATTAGATAAATACATGCAAAACGCGTGCCCTATACAGCTTAGTTACCAACTATAAGTTTGAAGTCTGTCAGTGATAGAATAAAAATGTTTTCCAACAAGTCGGTAGCTTTACATAATACGTATATGAATTTATTAATAAAACATAGACTATTAGATTAAAATTACCACTGTGAATTTGCGTCGGATAAATAGGTAGGTATATCTACTTTTAACTATTGTAACTATTTTCAAAAAATTCGATCTATAACTTCTTTATATTTATGAATAACTAGCTTTCCTCCCGCGACTTCGTCCGCGTGGAAGATTTTATCAAAATACAAACAACAAACTTTCATCCCCTATTTTATCCCCTTGGGGGTAGAATTTATCAATATCCTTTCTTAGCGGATGCCTACGTCATAACATCTACCTGCATGCCAAATTTCAGCCCGATCCGTCCAGTGGTTTGGGCTGGGCGTTGATAGATCACTATGTCAGTCACCTTTGAGTTATATATATTTAGATTTCACCGAGGGCGAATATCACTCAATAAACTATTTTTTAGAAAATATAATATACTATACCTAAAGCAAGCTACAGAATAGTTAGAACATTAAAATTCCATCCACATCACCTGGATGAGTGGAAGTCTAACACTGTACGTTTCTCAAGAAACTTCTTACCACGTACGACCACCCTGTTGAACGGACTTCCTGCAGCGGTATTCCCGAACGAGTACGACATTGGAACCTTCAAGAAACAAGCCTACACCTTCTTCAAAGGCCGGCAACGCATCTGTGACCCTTTTGGTATTGCGGGTGTCCATGGGCGGCGGTGATTGCTTTCCATCAGGTGACCCGCATGCTCGTTTGACGCCCGCTCATAAAAAGAAAAAAAAAACATTTTTATTCTCTTACTGATGGGTACTCATCTTCTTACCATCTTCTTACAGACTACTTCCTTCCTACTTCCTAAAAATCAGAAACTTTATGGTTATATGAAGTTACACAACAAAAATTATGTATTTTTTACTGGACTAGATTCAATTAATTTAACGTAAATATAGGTATTACTCAGAATAGGTAAGCTACTTAATTCACTGAAAAGAAAATAGTGAAATTAGAGCCTGGCTGATTGACGTCATCTCACTGATTGAAATATAATTATAATTTAGCCTTTGTGCTAGCTGGTACTAGCACTGCCTACCCAGTTGGCCTCCTGACATAGTAAAGAGCTAGCCCACTTTCTGGTGTTTGTTTTGATATTATTAATTACTTTGTTGTGGCAGACCCGATACGACCTTTTTGGTGGAGTGGTTAAAGACTATGATTACTATACTAATAGGTCACGGGTTCGAATGTTGCTGTTGTATTTTTTTATATATGCATAATCTGTTGTATTTTTTTGCTCGACTTGGTGGGGGCACGGCCGTGCCCCCACCAAGTCGAGCAAAAAAGCGTCACGGCCGTACCATCCTTTTCTCGAAGCAATTCAGACCATTTTCGACCCCCTGTAACTTCGTTGTGGATAAAAATAGAAAACTGAAATTTTCAGTAACTATGCAGGCATTGTAAAGACACGTATATTTAAAATTTCATTCAATTTGAACCAGTATTTTTAAGAATTATAACGGGTCAAATTTCTTAATTTTGTCACTCACTGACTCACCGATCATCAAAATTCTAAGGCACTTCTAGCAGACCTAGAAGCTTCAAATTTGGAATATAAGTAGTGTTTGGTGTATGAATCAAGGAAAAACTAAAAAATCTAGAAAAGACAGCAAAGCCCATACAGCCAAGTCTTCAGTTAATTAAATTTTTCAATATTGTCTTTATTCGTAACGATGTTTTATTATTTTACGGCAAAAATTGTAACATCAAAGCCTCCCAGAAAAACCCATAGAGACAGGGAGTGGGCTCTTAGAAAAACTGTAGCTGAAGCTCAAGAAGTAGTACCGGAAAAGAGAAAACGGAAGGCTACCTACAAAAATAAGAAAAGTTCATAAGTCAGAGAGAGGGCTTTAAGAAAATTCGTTGCTGGTAGATATACATATATACAATAAGTAGAAGGTACCGAAAAGGAAAAAAGTAGAACTGTCTACAAAATACAAAAAGAAATGAGATCCCATCAAAAACAATACTTGTCAAAAAAACCAAGTCTCGCAACTCAGTTGTTCTGCGGTAAAAAGTTGTGAGATCCATGTAATACCAAGTCGGTTGTTAATTTATTCAGTCTCTACTTAAGCGACTTTCTGTCTTAATACGTCCAGTCTCTAAGACCACGATCGTGGTCCATAACAATTGAAAATCAATTGTGTCTGGAATCTCCGTACTCGAAGCATTAAGTTGTTACGTAATAATTAAGAATAAGAATAAGAATAAGAAAACTTTATTTGATCCATTTAGCGACACTTAAAAAATACATTTAATTGTTACCTATGTACTATTATAACACAATTTAAAAATGTGGAACTTAATATACCTAAGTAGGTATGCATTGGATAGGATAGGATAATTAACAGCATCTTATAATGACGCATATCAATATTAAAATTCTTTAATGTTTTATATAAATATATTGAGACGTATTAAGACAGAAAGTCGCTTAAGTAGAGACTGAATAAATTAACAACCGACTTGGTATTACATGGATCTCACAACTTTTTACCGCAGAACAACTGAGTTGCGAGACTTGGTTTTTTTGACAATATTGTTTTTGATGGGATCAGTTTTACTCGTAGTAATAAATAACTATACCGGCTGTAATTTTAGTCTGTCTCTGTATGAAAGGTATTTATTAGAATAATACAATGTTATAAAGACAAATTACCTGAATACGTGAAGCTTTGTAATAATATTTAGCAATAGCAATAGCAATAGTATAAAGTGTATTCAGTGCATAGTGACCTCACCACCGGATGAACGTAGCGGTTTGGGCAGGTGATCAAATGGTATCTACATAGTCATAGGTACTTGCTGTTGCAGAAAAATAAAAATAATTAGAAAAATATACGAGTTCCATTTTAAGGACTTTACGGTTAAGGTGTAGGCCCAGTCCGTGGTGTATACAAAGCAGGGGGCCGAGCTTCACTCGACCTCCTTCCCCATAGGGTTGGCATTACTGCCGTTTGTATTTCATTGGCTACACTCCCATTTGCCGAGGGGGGAAGTGGGAAACTTCTTTTCCTACTTACACACCCTATTCCTTTCTTTAATTAGTCTGGGGTCCAAGGTAGCAAGGTACGCAGGGCAACGTCTACCTTCAGTAGGAGCCATGTCGAGTACCACTGTTGATCCTGGCTTACAGGAGTTACAGTAGGAGGCGTGGAGGCGGGATCTGTAAGGACTTTAGTGTAAAAATCAAATAAATACCACTTTTCAACAAAAAAAAATCTTACCACAGCCTATATTTCACCAATGTAATAACTTAGATGTTTTACGCGACGGAATAAAATTACAGCCGGTATAGGTATACCTATATATAGCGCAGGACCGAAGATCGTGTGATCGTAAGATCTTTTGGAGAGACCTTTGTCCAGCAGTGGACGTCTTTCGGCTGATATGATGATGATGTTAGGAAACGCCTATAACTGAAATGATGAAATTGTAAATTTAGAAAACCCCCGAGAAACAAATGATCAGATACCTACGTACTCAGATAAACCTTCTTTTTCTTTCATATCTGCATCCGTATTTTGCACAACCTGCCTGTTCTATAAAGTTATACTCCTACACCCAAAGGTTGCCTGGAAGAGATCGCTTTTAGTGATAAGGCCGCCTAATTGTACTCTTATCAGTATTGTGTTTTGTAAAATGTATGTTCTCCTTTTGTACAATAAAGTGTATTTGTATTGCTTTGTATTGTATAAACCAAACCAATTGTGTTCTTAAAAGTTAAATATCTTCTTTCTTTATTGTTATTAATTTTATTAACTTAGGACATCATTAAACGGGTTTTAAACCAGTCACAATAATTTATTTATAGAAAGTCTAGAGCAATAGATTTTGTTATAAACAACTAGCGAGCCGTCTCGGCTTTGCAAGGTTGCAATTACTTTCTGTAACATAATATGCATGCATACCATGCCATACCCTATATAAACCTTCCAGAAGAACTTCTCCCAATGACAATGAAAACCGTATCAAAAAGATACAGATACAAATGATGACTTTGTTTTATAATATTTAGCGATAGAGACATTTCTCTCGAACTATGCTGGGGTCTATTATATTCTACGCAATGATGCGACAGTGACAAGGTCACTCGTAATGAACCAAGAAGGCGCACTGTAATTTCACTGACACTTTCCCCAGATGCGGTCGGCGTTCGTGCTTGTGTGCGTGTGCGCGTGGCTGGCGGGTGCGCGTGCGCTGCGCGTCGGCGCCGGTATCGCTGACGTCACAGGACCGCCCGCGGAGATTGGATTTGTGAGTTGTGACTATGCTATAAAAATAAAACAATAAGTACTACCTACATTATACTGACATATAAAATCGTTCTTGAGATTGAGATCGCGTCTCAGTCTCAAGACCATATTTCTGATGCTGTTTTAATATGCAACAGATTCTCAAGCGTCAACTTGAGGCTATGCCAATCTTGCGAACGGTTTTTAATACGGGCCATAGAATATAGTCATACGCGGATTCCTTGTTTTAACATTTACATCGGTTTTTCTCTTCTTAGGACGTATTAATAAATCGATCTTGAGATTGAGATCGCGTCTCAATTGTTTCGTGTAATTTAATTAAAATAGCATTTTATATTTATTTGTGATTTAAAAAAATATATGAACAATAAGACATATTTGTATTTTGTATGTAACTAAGTATTTCGATGATAAAATTTAAAATTTTATTATGTTTGAAATTAAAGTTGGCTAAAATTAAAGATATTTAGATTTTATTAAAATTGGTTTAGTTATTTAATCCCCGATCCACGAGAGCGGAAAGCTAGTACCTACTCAAAATAAATAGGTAAGTAAATAAATAATAAATAAATAAATATTTCGGACAAGTGTCCGAAATATTAAGCTTTGCTTAGTTTGGGACTAGGTAGATGATTGGTGTAAGTACCAATCATCTACCTAGTCCCAAACTAAGCAAAGCTTGTACTATGGATACTTGATAACGGATAAACATACATAAATATTTATATAAACATCCATGACTCAGGAATAAATGTTCATATTCATCACACAAACATTTACCCGTCGCGGGATTCGAACCGTCGTTGGTTTCGCTGACGACACGACACCAATCGGTCGTCAAATACTCATAAATTCGCTATCGTGCATTATGAAAACTTAGCAAACAATGAAGTTGCTCTCTCAAAGTGGGTTAATAACGAATATTGAAAGATGAGTGCAACTATGCAACACCAGTGCGCGACTACGACATAGCGCCCGTCAAGGCTCTATGTCAGAACATGCGAATGTTCGTGTGTTGGTAACAAAGTTATTCGCAAATTCCGCGGACACAAAGGCCCAGTCTGGTGCGGTCAATCTTTAGGTATCTGATTCGATGATAGATACCCGAATTCAAAAAGGTTCTCAATTCACCGATATGTCCGAGATTTGGTCGGTTATTCACGCGATTCTTTTTGTAAATATAAGATCCCCTTTTATTTACAAAAAGAATCGTCAACGAACGACGCGGTCTCCCAATTTGGGAGGGTTCGATTGTACCATTGAATTTTATATCTAAGGAAACCATCGTGAGGAAACCTGCATGCCTGAGAAATAAAAATTCTAACGCATGTGAAGTCCCCAACCCGTATTTGGCCAGCGTGGTGGACTACGGTCCATACTCGCTAATTATACGAGGGAAGGCCTATATCCCTGCAGTGGGATGTTCATGGGCTGAGATGATGATCTTCAAATTGCTCCCATTGCAATTTCAGCTCAGTGGGTTCAGTAGTTTTTTTTATATTCATGGTAAACAGCGAATAGCATTACATATTAAGACGATGGTATAGTTCTGGCACAGGGAAACTAGATGCAGTTTGGGTTTGTATAAAAAATGTGTAGATCCAATAAATATGACAAATCGAAGATCATCACGTCGAGCTGGTAGGTATACCCATTGGGCAGTTGTGCCCACCTGTAACCTGTCAGCGAAACCAACAGTTGCGGGTTCGAATCCCGCGAGGGGTAAATGTTTGTATGATGAATACGAACATTTATTCCCGAGTCATGGGTGTTTTTATAAATATTTATGTATGTTTATCCGTTATCTGGAATCCATAGTACTACAAGCTTTGGTTAGCTTGGGACTAGATGATTGGTGTAAGTGCCCCAAATATGAAAACCAATGCCCAAAGAGGGAAATATTTATTAAAATACGCATGACAGATTTAGTCTTTTAATATGATATTATTATTTTTATGCATACCTACTTAGCTTTTAGTGATAAGACCGCCTAATTGTGTTCTATTGTTATCATCAAAAATTATTGTAAATTATTTTGCGCAATAAAGATAAAATGTTATCCTTGACACTCTTGAGTATCACGATACCTTGCACTACGAAATCGGCCAAGCCGTTTAGCTTACAAGAGGTACAGTTCTCGAGGCGTAAGATCAGCTTTCCATTTGTGTGAGTGCACACAGATAGAGATACGGCTTGTGGCGCAGCGCGTCCCGCGCATTGTTTAAACGCGGCCTGAGGCGCGGCGTGTCCGCTGCGCGTCGCTTCCCTGCCGCGCACATGCCGCACTTCACCTCTTGTACCGCTAGCAGCTTGACGTCACTCACACAAATGCAAAGCTGAGCTTACGCCTCGAGAACTATAACATAGATATCTACATACGAATGTATACAGCAGTCAGGTAAAAAAATTTAATTCACTTCAAATAGGAAGCAAGGGCATTAAATGAAATGTTGTGATTTCTTTAAACAAATCAGTTTTCACTTTCCCCCTCTTGTATCTCGGTCTAAACGATCTCGCTCATCGCTCTACTGATTACTTCTGTCCGTGACGATGCCATTGACCTACACCGGGGAACAAGCTCGCTCATTAATTGATTAGTCATCGTTGTCATGTTAGCGAATAATATTTAACAATGACACATCTGCCCCCAATAACATCGTACTAAATGAAATTTGTGTTATTGTACCTACCTACTTGCCTAAAATAGAATTTTGGAAACAGACAGACCGCCTCCGTGGCTCAATGTAAACAACATTGGGTTTACGATTCGGAGGTCGCGGGTTCGATCCCCAGCAGGGTACATATTTAGTACTCGGTTTGGTTGGTGGTAGGGCATATTAAATGTCATCATGTCAAAATCATTAGCGCTCAAAAAATTGTGCTTTGCTTGTAAGCGCGTAAGAGTGATTGCGTGCTAAATTAGAGTTGTTGTTGACCTGAAAAAGCCTGACATTTTCGCAAGTCCGCAAGAGCGGTGAAAAGACAATCGGAGAGTATTATTTAATTAAAAAAAATAATTAAAATTTTAATATGTGCCGTGATCTACACTATCATTCATATTTTAAGAAGAAGTAGGTACGTTGTGATGATTAATAATCAGTGCAATTTAAACTGATTGTTACCAAAGAAAAGACAAAGCGTCCTATAGTCATTAATAAACCATAATATTTAAAATTGAAACCTAAATACTCCAAAAATATTGATATTTGAAAGTGAATCCAGTGACTATATAATATTCTCAAATTAATTAAAGATAAAATTGCGTACATAGAAGTAGACACATAGAGGAAAGTTACCTACGCATGATATTATTAATTTAATTGACATTCTAAAATAGAATTATGCATGACATTATTAATATTACTGACATCTTATTATATTCATTGAAATAGGATAGGGTGTACTTTCAATTTGATATTATTTGTTTATTGTGGAATTGGAGCACTTTCTTTGAACTTGCAACATACATATGTAACTTCATAAAATCTATAACTATTGGTAATTGAAACGACATTAATAACATAGATATCCCTTTCCTCCATATTGCTATGCCTGACAAGGTACATGTGTATATTAATACTTACTTATGTATTATATTAACTATGACACGTGTAATGCAATAAATATATGAATTATCAATTATCCTGATAGCTGCTTAAAATCCTGACGTCTGGTAACCCTAGTTCTAACAGTCTCTCGGCATATAATTGGCTTCTATATAGCTTGCTTGTAGCAGCGGCGTGCATTCACAAAGCGTTACCTATTGTGATTATTACGTGCGCAATTTGCTATTGTCTGACTTGGACCTTGACCGCTACACGATTTATTTTATTTGGACTACAAAAAGGTTATGTAGGTAGGTAAAGTGTTCCGTATGACTCACAAGAGACTTTACACGTTGACTGTAGCTGACGTACGCAGGGGACAATCGCTCTAAAATATGTAAATCGTATTGCAATTTCACTGGTAACAAAGCACATTTTATAAAACTTTCCGTAGTTAATCTGTAGATTTACTTTAGTTCAATAAAGCTCGAATAATTGTTCTCAAATTAGTCAGCGTTCGTTTAAGTTATGAAGGGTTGCCAGCACCCATTTTATGTTTTAGAGGACTTATGATGAAAATAGAGGACATCATATTGTTATCAATAAAATGCTGTAATGGTACCTATCAGTAGCGAAAGTTATTAATAAAAAAAATGTTATACGAACATGAATGTACAGTAAATTTAATTCTATTTTTACTACATTATAGTATAACGAAAAAAACCCTTCTGCTGGGCGTTAGTAACTTGAGATGGAAAATACGAATTGTATTATTTCTGGAATTATTTGTATTATTCATAGTATTATGTCCTTTATTGAAAATTTGAAATTAGAGGACAAGATGAATTTTTGGGCCAGAAATAGAGGAGGCCCTTTAAAATAAAGGACTTCTGGAAACCCTATTGTGATCTATGATATGTGTCCCGAATATACATGCTGGGCTATGTGTAAACGCAAAGGTTAATTCATTATCCTTCACAATTTGATTTTACTTCACATGACGATGTTAAGCAAAGACAAGGTCGAAGGTGAAAGTGCGTTCACCTTCAACCTGGGATTATTATTAAACAAGGTATCTTAATAACACTATTCAACCGTTTTCGTAGTTCCATGTAAGCCTTACACAACGGAGGTCGCGGGTTCGATTCCCAGCGGGGTACATGTTTAAGTACTCGGTTTGGTTGGTGGTAGGGCATTTTAAGTGTCCGCCTGGCTAGCTACCACCATCTTATCTAAATCTGCCGCCAACCAGCAATGTTAATAGCATTGTTGTGTTCCGGTTGTCAGAGATAAGATAGCCAGTCCCCCAAATATGTTGGGGTTTCCGGGTCTGTGCGCTTCCACCTTCGACCTCATCTTCACTTGGCATTAGGTGTGATTGAGGTCAAGTACCAAACCGTTGTGTAAAAAAAAAAAATTCAACGGCCGTTCAACATTCGTTGTCCGGAGATTACTGGCGGGATTCGTAGGGTAATACCTATAATGCGAAATTTATTTGGAACTCAGATTTTCTCCAAGTTTTGTTTATTTATTTAATTTAATGATTTTTTCTTTTTTTTTTCCGTTTCATTCTCTCCTCTAGGAGAAGGCAAAGGGATCTAGCCCATAACAGCCATGTCTTATTTCTCTTATTTCTTCAGTTTGTAAGTCAGTCTCAGTCAAAACAAGTAATTCGTCGTATACTTGGCGTATACAGAGTCTAGTCACGGTCAAGTCATTCTTCAGTAAAGTGGCAGAATGCTTTACAAAAGATTTTGGCGGCTTCTTGTGGGAACCCGAAAGCTCCGTTACGCACTTTAATTTACACTTCCCTTCACTTGTACACTATCACTAACGTTTGCTGCACAATATTCTGCCATTATTAAGCTTCAAAAGTTAGAATGCACAAATTATAAGACTTATAAAGAAAAATGCTACTTCACTCGCCGAGTTCCCGCCAAAAAGCCTTAATTTAATGATGTAATTATGTGGAGTAGGCTACAAACGCGACTGTCAAATGACACAATTAACGCTTTATTCGATGATGGTTTTGAAAAAAAAAAAAGAAATAACTACCTATGCCAATAACTTCTATTTCACTTACCTAATATGCCCCACTTTTTTCCTTACGGTAAAAAAAACTCATCCGGTATAAATCTTTTTTAAATTTTGATAGAGGCAATTGCCTTAAAGATTAGTTGGTCTCTTGCCCATGAAGTACCTATATAGTTTTTTTAAAGATCTGTCCGGCGAAGGAATTATTGTTAAGGTCGCGTTACAAAGAGAAGCCTTGTTGATTGTACTACAGAGAAGGTACCCCCATTAAACTCATGTCAGACTATAAAGAAATATCCTTAGAAATACACACATCGCCAGTCAGTCTTTCCTGAATCCTACAACCTTGGGATTTTTTGAGGCATCTACTGAGATCGCATGCTTCATCTTCGGCCACATCATCACTTCCCATCAGGTGAGATTGTGGTCAAATGCGTATCCAGTTAACCATCAAAAAAAAAAAAAAATAGTTCTATACTAAGCAACATAAATTTGAATTATCCATACCAGATGGTTGACATACTACACAAATACATTTTTTTATTGTAAATTTATATACACATATTATAAATGAAAACATCAATAACTAGGGTAGACGTGTTCATCATTCAAACATATACCTCAGGGGGGGCACACTTCAAATGTCATCAATTTTCATAGCAGACTGCGACCTCTGAACTGCGGTTGACGAACTAACCGTTATTAGTGTTCTGTGGCAGCAGCCGCCATCTTACCGGTGGGTGATGTCATGTCGAGCTCTCAGTCAACGTCGATTTCCTTTTGAAAGTTTTTGTAAAAGTTCAGATTTTTGTTAATTTGTTGTTTGTTTTTGTTATACTTGTTTTTCATAGCTAATTTAAAGAAATTAGTTATGAGAAATAAAAATTTCCTCATAAACAACAATACCTATTTCTAAACCCAGTTTCTACCTATATAATCAGTGTACGTAGGTATGTATAGATAGATTTAATTCCTCAACCAATCGCTGGCAGCAGCACTGTCTATACATGCAAATTTAACCACGGAGTTGCCACTCTTTCTCGGTAAATAGTTACTATACTCTTTGATATACCTCTAGCGGGATTCGAATGTGCGATATTTTAGTTAGAAGTCAGAATTATTAACTACTACACCAAATAGGTTGTCGTGAAGTACCTACTTAACTTTGTGCAATATTAAAAAAAACATTGTTAATTTCAGATGGGCTACGCCAAATTAGAACAATCCGGGAAAGGTATTCACCTCCGTCAGTTCGCCAGAGCCTTCGTCCTGGAAGATGACACCAATGACAGTTCAGAGAGGATAGTCTTCGTGTCCATCGACTCTGCAATGATGGGCCATGGTGTTAGGAAAGAGGTGAGAACAGAAGTTGTTTGAATGTGTGCTCTTATTAGGTTTGTAGATGCAGCGAGGTCATGCTTCGCGAAATGCACGAGAACAATTTTTCTCCACTTTCATGATTGCACGGCCATAATACAAGCATTGGTGTAGTGGATAGTCACACTATCAGCGAAACCAACGGTTGCGGGTTCGAATCCCGCGACGGGTAAATGTCTGTATGATGAATACGAACATTTATTTCCGAGTCTTGGATGTTTATATAAATATTTATGTATGTTTATCCGTTATCTAGTATCCATAGCACAAGCTTTGCTCAGTTTGGGACTAGAGGATTGGCGTAAGTGTCCGAAATATATTTATTTATAATTTATTTTATTTATTTTAATATAGTGTTAGTGGAGGCTCCTGATTACGAACAACTTTCCCTAAGGCACCATAGCCGAATTCTAACAAAAAATTTTCGAATACCAATTGCATACCGCCTCCGTGGCTCAATGTAAACAACATTGGGTTTACGATGCAGAGGTCGCGGGTTCGATCCCCAGCGGGGTACATGTTTAAGTACTCGGTTTGGTTGGTGGTAGGGCATTTTAAATGTCCGCCTGGCTAGCTACCACCATCTTATCTAAGTCTGCCGCCAAGCAGCAATGTTAATACCATTGCTGTGTTCCGGTTGTCAGAGATAAGATAGCCAGTCCCCCAAATGTGTTGGGGTTTAGTACGCTTTCACCTTCGACCTCATCTTCACTTAACATCAGGTGTGATTGAGGTCAAGTACCGACCCTTTGTGCATAAAAAAAAAATAAAAAAATACAAAATAAACCATTCTGAAACCAAGTATAGTACGGAAGTCCTACAATTTTCGGCTTAATTCGGCTATCGTTCGTAGTGGAAAGTTGTTCGTAATCAGGAGTGAAGTCACTGGCCGAAAATTGATTGGCTTCCATACTAAAGATGGTTTCAGAATGGTTTACTTTGTATGGGTAATCGTTTTTTTTTTTATTTATTTATTAAAGAAACCAACAGCGTTACAGTTGTGTATAAATATTACCAAGTACGAATACAAAAAATAAGGCAAATTACAGGTTTCATCATATAAACTATTATTGTTTTTTTTTGTAGTTCAAGCTAAGTAGTTAGTTAGGAACCACGTAATGGGTAGCTTTACGGACATCGAGACAACGCTGCAAATAATGCTGAGTATTCGTATGATACGCGCAGCTGCAGATACGCACAATTGCAGAATAATATGAATAAATATATTGGCATATACACATAGCGCCATCTAGATCCACACCAAGCAACTATAGGCTTATATCATGGATACCAGTTGGTTGATAAACTACACATACGGTTTTTTTTTTGTAAATATATACATTAAGTGAAAAATCCATAACTCGGGAACACACGTCTGTATTCATCATACAAGTAAATGCCCCTAGCGGGATCAAACCCGCGATCTTTTAATATAGCTGTAAGAGCAGTAAAATTTTTGATCGAATTTGACTATGGTTCCTGGGGAAAGTTGTTCGTAATCGAGAGTGACGTCACCAGTTAATGGGAATCACACGAATTCAAATTCACCCTGTATATTTTCCAGGTGCTAAAGCGTCTCCAGAAGAGGTACGGCGATATTTACAATGAAAGGAATCTGATCCTCAGTGGAACACACACCCACTCTACTCCGGGAGGGTTCCTCATGGATTTCCTCTTCGACCTGCCCATCCTTGGATTCGTTCGAGAAACCTTCAACGCTTATGTTGCGGGCATTTATAGGGTAAGTTTTGTAATGCATCGGTATATTCCGAAGATAATAAAACCGCTGTTAATTCTACGTTCAAACAGATTTCCGATACAGTACAGGCAGTGTATGACATGTAACACAAGTATCTAATATAACTAATAATATAAATACGAAAGCTTAGATGTTGTTTGTTGTTCAATCGGGCGAAACAGATAAACGGATTTGGATAAAATTTGGTATATAGTATGTAGGTAGAACATTTTAAATCTAATTTTAAATTTTAACCGCCTCTGTGGCTCAATATAAACAACGTAGGGTTTTTACGAATACTGGGATTCCCAGCGGCGTACATGTTTAGTTTGGTTGGTAATGTCCGATTGGTTAGCTACCACCATCTCATCTAAGTCTGCCGCCAAACGGCAATGTTAATAGCATTATTGTGGTCCGGTTGTCAGAGATAAGATAGCCAGTCCCCCAAGTTTTTTTTTATGCACGACGTGTTCGTACTTGACCTCAATCGCACCTGATGTTAAGTGAAGATGAGGTCGAAGGTGGAAGCGTACTGACCCGGAAACCCCAACACATTTGGGGGACTGGCTATCTTATCTCTGACAACCGGAACACAACAATGCTATTAAGATTGCTGCTTGGCGGCAGATTTAGATAAGATGCTGGTAGCTAGCCAGGCGGACATTTAAAATGCCCTACCAAATGCCGAACCAAACCGAGTAGGTACTTAAACATATAGCCCGCTGGGGATCGAACCCGCGATCTCCGAACCATAAACCCAATGTTTTGGACGACCGATTGGTGTAGTGGATAGTGACCCTATCAGCGAAACCAACGGTTGCGGGTTCGAATCCCGCGAGGGGTAAATGTTTGTGTGATGAATACGAACATTTATTCCTGAGTCTTGGATGTTTATATAAGTATTTATGTATGTTTATTCGTTATCTAGTATCCATAGCACAAGCTTTGCTTAGTTTGGGACTGGATGATTGGTGTAAGTGTCGGAAATATAAAAAAAATAAAATAAATGTTTAGATTGAGCCACGGAGGCGGTTAAAGTAAGGTTCCCGGATCATTACCCTTTCTACTTTCTACCTACCAGCTAGGTCCCCTTTTAAAAACATATTTCCCCTTTATTTTGTTTAATCAGGCAGTAAAATACCAGCAAAAACCTGTAAAAAGAAGTACTTTGGTACATGATAATAATATATGTACATATTTATTATCATCACTAATAGGTGTACATGAGTTATTGCTTGTCCGACGCCATTTTTTTCAGTAATCACCCGTTTAATATTAATGATTTATTTAGGTTTTTTATTCATAACTGTATTTACTAGGCACTTTATAATAAATTTATCAAAAAAAGTCGGCAAAGTAAACATATGTTTTTCTTTTAGTCTATGAGTCATGATTATCTAGCAATTGCTCTATCGGGTTGTAAGACCGAGTTGTAACCGCCTCCGTAGCTCAATGTAAACAACATAGGGTTTACGAATCGCAGGTCGCGGGTTCGACCCCAGCGGGGTACATGTTTAGGCCACGGTTTTGGTTTGCGGTAGGTATTTTTTAAATGTCCGCTTGGCTAGCTACCACCCTCTTATCTAAAGTCTCCCGCCAAACAGCAATGTTATAGCATTGTTGTTTTCCGGTTGTAAGAGATAAGATAGCCAGTCTTCCAAATAAGATGTACGCTTTCACCTTCGGCCTCATCTTCGTTTAACATCAGGTGTGATTGAGGTCAAGTGGCAACCCGTTGTGCATAAAAAAGAAGATTAAAAAATGGGTGTGCCCACTCTTTGTCCGGACGTATAAGGAGAATCCCTCGCGCCAGTTTCCAGCTTCGAAATGTTGAATTTAGTTTTTTTTTTATGAATCAAAAATATATGTCAATATATTTATATAGCCTATAATTAAGAACAAAAGATTATACCAAAATAGGTAGGTTCTTATCTTTATATGTTAGTGCAAAAACGACGATCTGTTAGGTGTAGTCTAAGATTTTACAATACATAATTGACTTGAAAGAGCAGACCTGAAGCGCCTCCGGTCCCCACTGGCATCCCTACCACGGCCACGGTCTCTACCCCAGAGGGCAAAACTTCGTATCCCAGTCCTTCCATTTGAGGTGTACTAATACATAAAAGAAATCACTAGACTTGTAGAATTTTTCTAAATAGCCAGGAAAATATAGAAATAAAGAAAGAAAGTTATTTATTTTGATAACATTAATAGTAAAAGTTAGTACAAATGGTGGTAACTAAAGGCAGGAACATTGGTTATCAAAAAAGGTTACCACTCAGCATAAGTCACAGTAGCGGTCGCTCTTGCAGCGCTGATCTTCCGTGGCAGCTGCAGTGTGTGAAACCGCAGCTAAGCAATGCCGCAAGTATGTATATATAAAATATAAATAATAAATAGTTGGTAAAAAAGCTTAACCGTCTTATTCATAAAAATTTACAATCTCTTTATGAGCCTGTTTTAGTTAAAGTATGTTTTGTCTCTGTCGTTCATAAGGAAATGTTGCAATGAAAGAAAGTGACAAAACATACTTCAACTAAAACAGGCTTATAAAGCGTTTGTAAATTTTTATGAATAAGAGGGTTAAACTATAAGACCATAATAAAATTATAGTTAAAATAAAATTATTGTACACAGTTTCATGTATTAGAACGACTGTTTAAAGCGGAGTTCTTTGTAAATTTAATAAATATGTCTTTATGTTGGTTTTAAAGGAGAATATTATACTTATACTATACTATACTTATACTTACGAGAATATACTTACGAGTGTATGAACAGGGTCGAACTGAAGCCTCGGTAGATCCATAGATGTGATATATTTTTTCCAGAGTATCGTGATTGCTCATAATAACATTCAGCCAGCGCGGATGGAGTATAGCCAGGGAGAGTTGTTAGACGCCAACATTAACAGGTCGCCTACTTCATATCTAAGGAACCCAGAGGAGGAGAGAGCTAGGTAAGTATTGTGGAATCTATCTCTTGGACGTACACACAATGTCATCTAGTTCCACATTAAGCAACTATATGCTTGTGTTGTGGATACCAGATGGTTGATATAATAAATAAATACATTTTTTTTTTGTAAATAAATATTTGTTATAAATGAAAACATCCATAACTCGGGTACACATGTCCGTATTCATCATACAAACATATGCCCCTAGCGGGATTCGAACCCGCGACCTTTTGGTATAGTGGTCAGAGTTTCTAACCACTACACCAAACAGGTCTCTAGTTCTTGCTTTTAATAGACCAGAATCAAAAGAAATGAATAAGTAAGCATATAAACGTTTTATGTCCTTGAGCTTACAGTCATCAATTTGTATTATATAAAACTCTGAAGTATGACCTTGAAGTCTGAATAAAATTGGAGTCCCTCAAAATGTTGCTCTTCAGTAAACTTTTTTATAAAAAAGTTTGTTAATTAAATTTAAGTTCCTACTGACGAGTATGTATGCTCATCATCATCATCAGCCCGTAAACATCCCACTGCAGGGCCTTCCCTCGTATAATGAGGGAGTATGGGCCATAGTCCACAACGCTGGCCCAATGCGGGTTGGGGACTTCACATGCCTTAGAATTTTTATTTGTCAGGCATGCAGGTTTCCTCACGATGTTTTCCTTCACCGTTTAATAGCAGTCGGATAAATGTACATAAGTAATTAAATTTAAAAACTCATTGGTACATGGCCTGCCTGGGAATCGAACCAGGCCCTCCTAAATTAGGAGGCCGCGTCTTAATCGCTGAACCACCGACGCTCCATACGTACATACTAATTATGAAAAGCATAATATTTTATTTTCCTCGCGTGGATTATGCAGCAATGGTTTCACGGAAAGGCAGTCTGGCTTGAGGGCTATCATGGCCAGGATCCTGTTGGGGTTTGCCCGTACTCTGCGCACAAGGGATGCACAAGTATTGTTGCATAGAAACAATCTTCTCACGTCCGTGAAGATCATCGTGTCATCCCTGATGATACAGTAGTATCATCAGGGATGACGCGGACGTGAGAAGATTGTTTCTGAGAGGGATGCCTGACCTCCAACAGCGCCCTGAACACGCGATCTTCTGCTGAGAACACAACGCTCAGGCACACACTTATACCTGCAAACTATTATTACTATAAAATTTATATTTTGTATATGCTATATTTTTGTAAACCAGTGTTGGTATATGCAGGGAGGCCTTTAAGGAATGGATTGCTTAGGAGATAATAAGCAGTCTTGGACCAGAAATTCATATTTTTTTAATGAATACAACATTTAAACTTTCAGATACAAATATGACGTCGATAAAACCCTCGCGCAAGTCCGTTTCTTGTCGTCCGACAAAGTGATTGGCGTCATCAACTGGTTCGCGGTCCATCCGACAAGTATGAACAATACGAACCGCCTGATCTCGTCCGACAACGTCGGGTACGCATCAGTGCTCATGGAAAAGGCGCTGAACGGGAACAACACGCTGCCGGGTAAAGTGAGTTGGTCATTTCATTTCATGTTTTATTTTGGAGTAATTCCTTTAACATTCTCAATTGATGAGAATTCTTGGAATTATTGACCAAGAATTCTACATCGAACTTTAAGATAAATAATGTGCAATTTGGAATATGATAACAATAAATTTTTATTTCATTTTAAAATTGGACATGAAAAATAAACGTTTTTTGAACCATCAGACGTAACCGTTTTAGGAGTTCTTGAACAACCATCATTGGGGAAAATCATGGGGGATTATTGAATACCTCTTGTTTATATGAATACATAGGTATATGTATTTGCCAAAGTACGAGGTTTACAACCACCGGTTGTTAGAATAAAATAACGAATAGTTATAGTCTTTTTTATATACAACGGGTTAGTACTTGACCTCAATCACACCTGATGTTAAGTGAAGAGCACTAAACATGTGCCCGTCTGGGAATTGAACCCGCAACCACTGTTTTGTAAACCCATCGTTGTTCACATTGAGCCACGGAGGCGGTTAAGTCAACTATCTTCTGTGTGATTGCGATGCCATGGCCGCAAGGCGTATGCGTCACTTGGGTAAGGGGTATCCCGAACCCAGTGACTACAAGCTCTTTCCACTAACCTGTGTCATAAAGCTTATGAAGTCTATAAATTCGCAGTAGGAGAGAGCGAAAGCAGGGGAAGTGCACAAAAGATACCAATTGGGTCGAGGTGCGTTTGGGCATTCCAACCCCACGGCAATTATAACAGTAGAACTATCTTCAGCACGTACTAGTTGAGCTGTAGACCCACTTTCTTTATGACAAACAAGCAAGTCGTTCGACTCCGCATTTTTAATACGCAACGCAAATTTGCGGATATTAAGCTTCTTAGCAGTAGAAATGGATAAGCAGATGGGACTTTATTTATAAATTAAAAATTCCAGGGCAGCGTTGTCTGTGCATTCGCGTCCACAAACTTAGGCGATGTTTCGCCGAACACCCGCGGCCCGAAATGCTCTTTCTCCGGCAAGGTGTGCGACCAGGAGAAGCTCCTCTGCAAGCAACACAAGGAGACCTGCTTCGCCTCTGGACCTGGGAGGGACATGTTCGAAAGCACCAAGATAATTGCCACTAAAATGTTTGAGACGGCTATGGTGAGTTGTCTCCTTTTTTACAAAGTAGACTTCAATTGTTATGAAATCATAGGCACTTATTTGATGAGGCTAAAAATAAAACAGCTATGTTCTGTAAGCCCATAAGTTCACGGTGAGATTCCAAACTACCACGAACTTTACGGGCATAGCTTAAAGTCCATAGCCACTGAAAATTTCACCATAGATTCAGACGCGAGCAGCATAAATAAGCACAGAATCGACGCCCTGGGCTGGAAGAAACTTTAATGAATACGGGGCTCGCTATCATGTCTTTTGTGCACTGGATTTTAACCTCAAAGACAAAATAGGCCTTAAAGCCACCAATAAGCGTATCTGACAGAAAGTAGTAATTTTTGCCTATGACATAGGTGTCATCAAGGGTATAGGACCCTTCAAGGATAGGTCTCAGTGGTCTGTTATCCTTTACAACAGGACACAACAATGTCTGGAGGCAGAAATCGGTACAGGCGACCCGATGACAGGGGAAAATTACAAGATATTCAATAGAGACTGCACTATTTTAACGACAGATTTAATGATATTTCAAGAATGATCATAACTCCATCTTATATGTTATACTTCCCAGAGTATCCTAAAGCAGCCTGGCGAGGATTTGACGGGTCCATTAGGAGTTGCTCAGCAGTTCGTTGCTATGCATGAAGAGATAGTGCCAACGTATGACCCTGTTACTGAAACATTTAATAGAGTAAGTAAAACAATTCTCATGATATAATATCCATAGAAATACATTGGTCATACAAAAATACTTTAGAGCATTTGATATAGCAAATCAACAGATAATTAATTATTTCAATTATTCTTAATAATAATTGAAATAATTAGTTATCTGTTACCTTATACCTTACCATACAAAAAATATGCATACCATTATTTTCTAACGGAAACCTTTTTTATATTCCAGAGTAGTAACGTCTCTGGCTGTCTCCCAGCAATGGGCTATAGTTTTGCCGCTGGCACCACAGATGGCCCGGGAGCTTTTGACTTCAATCAGGGTACAATCACTCCCAATCCTCTCTGGAACGCAATCCGGGATTTCATCGCTGAACCTTCGAAGGAAGAAGTGAAATGTCACGCCCCGAAACCTATATTACTGGCTACTGGACAAGTTAGTATTTCGGTATATTTTTACAAAGCACAATCCTGACTAAAGACTACCATCAAATTTAAGGTACGAGAGTTACAAACATTTATTCCTTATAAATTCGTTAATATTAACTAGATAAATAATAGCAGGATATTAAATGAGTAGATAATGATTAATTTGTACTCATTTTGTCCCAATTTAAGAAAAGTGGATGAAGATAAAAGGTATGTTTAGTTTATTTTGATGACTTCATTCCGGATACATATTAATAATAAGGTCCTTACCTATGAAATTGGGGTTTTGTATGAAGAATTTCGTTAAAACTGTTTTCTCCATAAAAACATTTTTGATTTTTTTTGGGAACGGCAAATCCAAATTTAGCTAAACTTTGTGTGTATTATCGGATAACATTAAGTTAAGTATAGGCAGGGTTAATTTTTAAAAGTAACCGCTTTATAAAACTTGCAGCAAATCTAAGAAATTATATGGGAAGCACATGAAAAGAACTCTGTTAATTTTTTTTTATTATGTGATTTAGCCCAGAAATTAAAAATTATTTCATGTGAAACCTTGAAAATATTCCATTTTCCAAATAAAAAACAAATTTGGAAATAGCTTTGAAAATCGCAGGAATTGGTACATATGATTAACGAAGAAAAAAAACTCCAATTTCATAGATAAAGACCCAATAAATAAATATTTTGTATACTTACACCAATAGTTTAGTCCAAACTAGTCAAAGCAAACACATTGATTTCGAAGGGATGCTCACTACTCACTAAACCAATCAGTTGTCGAACATACAATAATATACATACATATAAACGTCACGATTTTTTTTCAAATGGGGTGGTCAGGGATATCCCAAACATAAACGTTTGAGTGTTCCAAACATTAAAAGTTTAAACTTGAAACATCACATTCACAATTCACCCTTCGAAACTTACAGAAATGCCCACTTGACAATGACATGTGATGTGACAATGAATGACACTTGAGCCTATCGCCGTTAAAACGTGCAAATCTATAGATGTGTTTTGTTAATCGCCTTTTACAACAGCCACGGGAAGCGTGGTAGGTTCTATCCTTTTTACGTGCCGAAATCATAAAGCACAATATTATATAATGTGCTAGTGCTTGACATCGATCACATTTGAAGTGAAAGTTAAGTGAAGAAGCCTTTGATTACTGTCCTCAATTTATAAACGCGATGAGCAAAGGAGGTTGAAGGAAGGAGGAAGAACATGTTCAGTATTTGTTGATCTAACTTACCAACAGTAATAATATTTCTTTTATATATTTCCAGGCGAAATTCCCTTACCAATGGCAACCCAAAGTTGTTTCCTGTACAGTAGCCAGGATAGGGGGGTTATACCTGGCAGCAGTCCCAGGTGAATTCACAACGATGTCAGGAAGACGTTTGAGGAACGTGGTCGCTAAGATCTCTGGGGCGAAGAGGGTTGTGCTTGCCGGACTCTCTAATGTCTATTCGGATTACATTGCCACATTTGAGGAGTATCAGGTACAACTTTAATTACTTCTTTAAAAACGCCCGAATAAGTTATGGTTTTCCAAAAAATACACGTACGTTTTCCTTTTTCAAAATATAATAAGGCGTTAGGAAAGCATACAATGGTGTCGATTCGGATGTACACCAACTAAACTAAAACCAGTTTTAAAGTAGTACTATCTCTTTCTCCCTGGAACAGTACGATGCCACGGCACCACTCCAAAGCTGGTTTTAGTTTAGTTAGTGTACATCCGAATCGACACCAATATTTCCAGACTAGGAGAATTTCATAATAATTTTTGACACCATTGGAACCTAATATAATTTGAATAATTTTATTGACATTCTCGTATAACTGAGTGCGTGTGAATCCCTTTTGATGATAAGGGAAAGATGATTTCCATCACCTATCCGAAAAGCTAACGATGAAACTGTACAATATATGAAAATACACCTACCACATCCTAGTCGATGTGATTATCTAACTAATACAATTCGGTCCTTTAAAAGCAAAAATCGTCGTGCATATGGTCCTTCAACAGAATTAAAAAATAACTAGATCTCTGCCAGTGTATTGAGTTTATTGAAATTTGTAAAGTTAGAATCATATCAGAATCCACTCGCACATTTGCCCTTATCGACCGACACCAGCACATTATTATTCTTACCATGCACCTTTGTTTACTACTTGTTTTGTTTATAGTTCTTTGTTTACCTTTCTCTTGTTATAAATAATAACCTACCACCTTCAGCTCCATAGTAAAAATCGTCCTATTAGAATAATCCTTACCTTAATTGCAATAAATTTATATATTAACTTTAATTATAACATTTATCTATATTATTATTGTAATTATTTTAAATACATTCTTGTGGCAGCAACTACTCTGCTGGGGGGGACTGAAAATCAGCAACTTTGCTGAGTCCCTACCCTTTCATCTCAACTTTGTTCTAGTTCTAAGAAATTAATTATTTTTGGGAATTTTGGGATGAATAAATGTCTTTTTATTTATTTATTTATTATTTAATATTATAAATGCGAAAGTTTGGATGTTTGTTTGTTTATTTGTTTGTTTGTTGCTTGAGCAAGTGAGTAGTTCCCGCGGGATAAACAAATTTCCGCAATAATGTTACTCCACGCAGACGAAGCCCCGGGCGGAAACTAGTAATACATAAATAACTTATTTTATAAATACTTATTGGACTGCAAAATCTGGAAGGTAATACTGTCAGTGATAACTATAAAGTACCTACCTACCTATTCGAAACGGGAGAAACCCAATTACTATCAATACACTGATCGAAACCAATATGCCGTAGTATATATAAACGAAACTCTTTTTTCTTAATTTCCAGGCTCAACGATACGAAGGAGCATCAACAATATTTGGGCCTCACACTCTTGACATTTACCTGAACAAATACGCGGAGCTCTCTGAAGCATTGGTCCAGGTAAGATTGATTTTTTATATGAAATTGACTTACTCCCTGAACTCCAAAAGATTTGTTTTTATATTTTTTTATAAATATTTCGGACACTTACACCAATCATCTAGTCCCAAACTAAGCAAAGCTTGTGCTATGGATACTAGATAACGGATACACATACATAAATATTTATATAAACATCCAAGACTCGGGAATAAATGTTCGTATTCATCATACAAACATTTACCCGTCGCGGGATTCGAACCCGCAACCGTTGGTTTCGCTGATAGGGTCACTATCCACTACACCAATCGGTCGTCGAGTCGAGATTGATACGCTTGAAAAGGTAACTAATATTATAAATGCGAGAGTTTGGATGTTTGTTTATTGCTCAATCACGGCGAAACGGATGAACGGATTTGGATGAAATTTGGTATATAGGTAGAATATACCCTGGATTAAGACATAGGATACTTTTTATCCCGCGGCACATACAAATGAAACATATCCGCGGCAAGCTAGTTTTTGATATTTTTTTTCTTTTGATTAGAAAGTCTCTAATAATTGACAATGAATTATTTCTAAAATTGTCTATTGTGTCTAAAATTTTTCCTCCTAGAATAATTCCTTGCTTCGCAAGACACACAATATACTTGGTCCCGGTTTTATATTGAAGGCATTCTATAAGCCAGTTCGGTAGTCATAGGAAATGTATGAGGAGGCAGTGTTCACTGCTGTGTCCAGTAATTCCAAATGAGCTTTTGAATGGGTGGGGTTTAGATGAACTTTTCTTATACACAAGGAGTTAGCACTTGACCTCAATCACACCTGATGTTAAGTGAAGATGAGGTCGAAGGCGGACCTCTTATTTGGGGACTAGCTATCTTATCTAAACTGACCACGGTCGAACACTTGTCGAGTTTACAGGAGTTGAGATGTGGTTGCGCCATACACCGATCAATCAAGCAAGGCTTCTCCTTATAATTAGTCTACTCTCGAGTTTTGAGGGGAGTCCAGGTGGGAAGCCGGGTGCGAGGGGTATCTAAGTGGGCGGGGTACCGGTCCCTCATACAAAGGGTACCTCTCACCTACTTACGTGCTACAACAGTACTCGTGCTATACTATCCACAAACTCTCGCGGCAGACGGTGCCATAAATCGCTTTTTGTAATAGAGATGCGCACGCGCAAGTTTTCAGGACTGTGGAATAATGTAATGTGCAATGCATGGGACATCGTTGCACGAATGTGTCTTTGTGTTGAATATAGACTACAGACCGCTAAAGACTCAAACTTGTCTAAGAAGTCCTTACTTATTCCCTTTCAGGGTAAAGCAGTTCCTCCTGGCCCTGAGCCTCTAGACTTCAGCGATCAGCTCATCACCCTGGTCCCGCCGGTGCTGTGGGACGGGGCCCCGTGGGGCAAGGAGTTCGGGGACTGCGTGGCCCAGCCCCAACGGCAGTACAGCTACGGGGACATTGTTACTGCCAGCTTTGTAAGTCCTTGTGTGTTGAGGGAACTAGTCTCATCACAGAAAAATGGTATCTGACTATGGAACTCTTTAGGAAGCTCGAGGTCACGCAACGAGCTATGGAGACAGCGTTCCTCGGTGTTTCACTACGAGATCGAATCGGGAATGAAGAGATTCTTAGAAGAACGACAGTCACCGATATAGCCCAAGGATTAGCTGGTTGAGTAGATAGGTAGCCAGTAGCGTGTTTCACTATGAAATCGGTCTATATTAAGTTCTGCGGAGGGGGTAGTCGTAGTCGATCTTGTTTTTTCGGGTCGAGTCTCGAAAGATATAGGCACGTAGTACTTGTCGGGGTTATTTCCATAATATCAAATAAATAAATAGAAAAATAAAAAATGCATATGCTTGACTCTCTGCCAACGCTCTCTGCAAATATTTTTTCCTTGTCATCCATTCGAAAATCGATGATTGGTTCCTAAATAAGGGCGCAAGACTTTAGAACGGGGAATAAAAGAGTTTTGAATTGGAAACATGGAACATGATTAATGTTTCTTAGACTTAATACGTATACGCTGTAGTTTCTTGGCACGATTCTACCAAAGAGATCAAACTATAATATTGCATGAAAAAAGCACAGACTTAAGTTCTTTTGTAAAGCATTCTGCCACTTTACTGAAGAATAACTTGACCGTGATCAGACTCTGTATACGCCAAGTGTACGACGAATTACTTCACTTCACTTTTTGGAGGTTTTATGGCTCCATCGTGTTTGACGATGATTCTGCCAAAGTCAAGGTTGACAGAAACACTGAGAAAAACAGGATTAGGAATACCGGTGGATAGAACAAGATAAACGGAAAGAGAAAATAAATAAAGACAGTTGAGAGTACTATAACTACTGATAGATATATTAAATAAATGTTTGCCATATAGTACATATAGACGAAAACAAGCACATAAGGGAATAAGCAAAGGTAGAGATTGAATAAATAGATATATATATATTAGATTACATAAGGGAACAGAGTGCGGGTGCTAAAATTACAGCCAAAAAATAAGAATGGGGAGATTATAATTTGATATTATTAATTCTGATAAATTTTGCCAGAATTTGTTTTGACTGAGACTAACTTATAAACTGAAGAAATAAGACATGGTTATGGGCTTAGATCCCTTTGCCTTCTCCGCGAGGAGTGAATAAAACGAAAAAAAAAATATAATTAAATACTCCATTGTATCGACCAAAGCGATCGAACTAAAATATTGTATGAACAAGTAATGGCGGAAGGCCGCCGGCTCCCGTCCTTAAAAAAAACTATGAATAGCGCGCGAACTAGGCACGGAATTTGTTCACATTTTAACATTACTTTGTAAAAATAAAAACTAATATATTTACAAAATCACTTCTTGTTTGTTTTTTCTCATAGGATTTGAAAAGTAGAGTGTATCACTCGAGCGCAAAACTATTCAGGGTTCTATTTAAAAATCCTTCGTTCCGCTCTGTATTCAAAATAGCGCCCGTGCCGTAAAATCAAAATCAAAATCAAAAATATTTGATTCAATGTAGGATACAAAAATATCACTTATGGAAAGTCAACATGTTATTATTTATTTTTTTTAACTACATCGCTTCACAAGGTGTTATGGTTAGGGAGAAGAAGCGACAAGAAACTCCGCAACAACACATCTTTTCAACTAGTTTCCATCTTTACAATAATATTACATTTTATATTACATATTACAAAACAATAGCAATTAACATAACGACCAGCTAACACCCGACCTCCTTATCGCCTAAATAATCATCTATCCTGTAATAACCCTTCTTACACAGAGTTCCTTTAATGTGGCGTTTAAATTTCTGCTCTGTTAAACTCAATACATGTTCTGGTATTTTATTGTAAAAGCGTATGCTGTGAAATGAATAGAATAGAATGAAAATGAAAAAAATAGAATGAAAAAATAGAATGAAATGAAAAATGTAAAAATATTATTTTGCTCTCTTGTTATACAATCTACTATTATGTATTTAGTTCCCTGAAGTACCTAATGGGGATGGCCTGGTTATCTGATGAAGCCCCTTTGGTCTGCAGGTATCAGGGCACCCGCGGAATAACCTCCGCCACGGGCGCTGGTTCGCGACCGTGGAGAGGCTCGCTTCGGAGGAGGACGACGCTTGGACGGTGTATGCCACTGACGCCGACTGGGAGACCAAGTATGTACATTCATGCAGGTTTAATCGCCTCCGTGACTCAATGAAGGGCTTTTTGGCGGGATTTAAAATCTCAGGTGATACAGCCTCAAGACTTGTATTGAGATTCGTTTATTAATACGAGCCTAAATGTCCACATTTTTATGCAACGGGAAGAAAGGTATCGTTCGGCATCTCTTCTAAACCCCATTGGTTATTTAAATTGATATGATGTTACATATTCACATATGAAACTTAAAAATTTCAACAAATGGGTTCACAAATATTGCCCTTAGGGTCACACCATAACTAAATTTCCATAGACTTACAGATCGAAAATTTATCACATGCGGAAGTACACTTATCAAAAATAAACAAAACACCAGACCAATCGATCGATCGTCGATCGACGTCATCGATCGTCGATCGACGTCATCGATCGATTGTAGAATGGAATTGTCGACGTCGATCGATAGTTATTACCAGACCAATCTATCGTTAGTCGATCGACGACATCGATCGATAGTAGAATGGAATAGTCGACGTCACCCGCGAACACTCACGTCCATCGGTGCCATCGAACGGCAAGCGATCGATTGGTTAGTCGAACGGTATCTGTTAATCAATTAAACCTGCCAGACCAGTTGATCAACTTCGATCGACGTTGACCGATGCCGTCGATTGACAATCGATCGCTTGGTCTGGTAACACCCTTAGGCCGCTGTCATTAACAACGACTGTGTAGATACAATTTGACCACCCGCCCCATCCGCTAGATTAATCTGGTAGTGGGAACTCTATGCACTGAATACTCTTTAAACTTCGGAGGAAACAGAGAAATCGGAGTCCTCACCAGGGTACAGGTTTAGTAGTCGATTTGGTAGGTAGTGCCCTAACACACATATATACAGCATATTATAAAATATCAGACTATTTAGATGATAAACATCCATGGACATAACCACCTCGTTCGCATGCCAGGCTATTTCACAATTAATACTGAAATATTATTGTGCGTTTTTGTAATATAAAAAACCCGTTTGTAAAATCGAGAAACCCTTCGAGTTTCTTACTTGTTCTTTATTTGGGGAAAATTGCCTTTTGATCCAGAAGTAGCTCAAAAAATTTAAATACTGACTATTTTAAAAATAAAGCATTTTTGTCTTTGACTTTGGCATTGGAGACACTGCAACATTTCATCGGTTTGTTAATAGCTTTCAATTTCCAGATTCATCTGGCGCCGAGAGTCCCAGATAGTGGGAACCAGCTATGCTGATATAGAGTGGGAGGTCCCCGTGGGTACCCCCGCGGGGACCTACCGCATCCACCACTACGGCAGCTACAAGTACATCCTCGGCGGGATTTACCCCTATCACGGGTTCTCCGACGGCTTTCAGGTTACGTAGTGGTAATTGGGTGTTTTTAGAAGTGAATTAGCCATATTATAGTTCGGAGATTTTTGTTTGGAGGATGGTGTGGACCACAAAAGCTTATGTCGTTTTCGATTAGTGGGACCATGAGTTAGGTAAGAAACGGGATCTCTAGACCGTGGAGTAAATCTATTTTTTACTCCTAGCAACTTTTTAGTGAAACACGTCATATTCTTGCACAGTAATTTTTAAAATTTAAATCTAGAATGAGCTAGTCCTGCACTCGGTGAGCAAATATTGTTCTTTTCATGTTTTGGACTTATTTTGTTGGTCAATTATTACAAAATAAAAAGACGGCCAACTGCGAATAGCACTCGAACCGTGAGGGTTTCGTAACAACACCATCATTGAAATGTCTTGATAGACAAACCGATGGTCAACGAAGTGATTCTATAAAGGTTCCTTTTTTCTTTTGATGTACCGAACCCTAAAAACGAAAAATAAGTAAGGTGCCGCTTTCTTATCGTCACATTGGAAAGTTCAGAGGAAACTACAACTTTGTTGGAAGAAAAATTCTTCGAAAACAACTCATTGTATGGAATGATATAACGCAGTAACTGATTTTCTTATAAACTACAATCGATCTGGTAGAAAACTCTATCGGAGTTAAGCTCGCCTTTGTACATTTTATATACAATGCATATTTCTGTAACGATTTTGTGTACAATAAAGATATTAAAGATATTAAAGATCTGAAAGTAAGGGTTATTTTCTGTATTTTTTTAATATAGTTGGCACATTCTAGGCGCCGTGAATATGGTGATGTATCAAAATTATTTCGAAAATTTTATTTTTTATATGTAAAAATAATGAAAACTTGAAAAAATTAATAACACCAGACTACGGTTATGAATAGGTAAACATACCTACAAAAAAAAAACAAAATGACAAAACTCAATTGATTTAGGCCGAGCTTGGAGAGGTCGCGTAAACTAATTAACACGAATAGTACCTACTAAATATTATGTATTCTGTGCCCGAATACACCAATCACGAATTGAGTTTCAGGTCAATTAAAAAAAATATTAGATAGATAAATTAATTACGCCACTTCATTCACACACAAAATTCTTTTGTGTATTTTGAAATAAAAATAAAGAAACAAATAAAAAAAACAAAGAGTGACACTCGGTGTGGCACATCACCATGGACTTATTATTTAAACAGGACTGAGTACTCGCCGCTGAAAAACGAGCCGAGCAGGATGTGTAACGTAGAGGCCGTTTGTCTCTGTCTAACAGGGTGACCACAATATATTTGTTACTTGGGACAAATGTTGTAATAAAATATTTGTCAAAAAACTTTGGCGTTTTGACATTAGCCGGCGTGAGCCATTTATTTCGCATTTCTTCATTTTTTGGGAAACTGCAATAATAGTACAACAGTCAGGACCCTAATCAATCACACATATTTCACATATTTCGACTCACTTCAAGAATTCATGGGCATCCTACTTCTTTGATTTACAAAAATATTATTTTTAGCTTACCTGTGGAAAGATATGTTGCAACCACCATAGGATTCACTTGGGCAAGTATAAACGCAACACTTTTTCACCATTTTACTCCTTTTACTTGTTATAATATAACAAATACTTTAAAAAACTTTTAATGCAAAGAAAATTCAAAATCACACCGAACCGCCATGACATGACATGCTTTTCAGGGTTACCATAAAAATAACAAAATCGAAATAAAAATGTATGTTTTCTGTTTGATTTAAGAATATATGAAAAGATATTAATGCGAATGTTATTTGTTTATTTATAATTGTTAAAATAACATAAAAATATAAGTGTTTCAATGGAATTTTTGAGTAGCCAAAACTGTTGATCATAATCATTTTTTTTGCTGGCAAGATGTAAGAACGAGACACACGGCCTCCGTTATTTCTATCTCTCTCGGCTCGGATTTGCCTTTGTGTATGGTGCATCCAATTTAATACCTTATTGCGTTGACATAGTGATCATTTTCCTAAATGATTCTTTTGATAGTTATCAGTCCTGTTTAAATAATAAGTCCATGCACATCACTCAAAGCGAAGCACTGGTTTTCAGTGTCAATTACAACATCAAAATAAATTTATTTTACTGTACCTTGGTACAGTTAAATTGAGTTAAGTGGACATGGAATTTTGTGACCACTGTTACTGTTACAAACATTGTTATTATGTTCCAGGATCGGCATAGAGGCTCGAATTCAGCCTAAATAAAAAAATAAATAATTGCGTTCCAGGATAGGCATGAACCTCGAATGCGGCCTAAACAAAAAAAAAACTACGTTTGAAGATCCGCATAAACTCCCGACTTTAGCCTAAATCAATGGAGTTATTTCGTCATGTTTTTAATTTTTTGTAGGTATGTCATAACTACGGTTATCGGGTTTTTTTTTGTAATATTTACATACTAACAAAAAATTGTTGAATAATTAAACACATCACACAGGCCACACCAACTTTACTTTTATTACTAATTATATAGAAAATATCGCATTATTGTTTACGTATGGTCGATCATAGTTTGTATAATTTATACATAGGTATATTAAAACTACCAACTTCCCAGTAATTAATTTGAACAGTGCAACTGTTCGATATTGTGCCAGTATCTTTACTATACCTAAGTAATACTCTCCAAAATTTATTTAATCAACCACGTTATGTTTACGATTAAACAAATTTTGAAGAAAGAGTCTCTGTTAGTTTGTCAAATTAGGAATAAGTATTTGATGACTGAAATTAATACCAAAATTATTGTTTTGTATATAGATTATTCGTTTATCATTATGTTATATATATTTAAAAAAATGTGACACTTTTGAGCTGAGCTTGAATATACAATTCTGAACTTGATTGTTCGATTGCCTAATACAATCGTGATACAGGGTGAATTAGAATTTGTGTTATTCCCATTAAATGAGGACGCCACTCTTGATTACGAACAGTTTTCCCGAAGAACGTTACGAACATTTTGATTTAATTTTTGTAACCTTGACATTCAACTGATCTAGTGACATGATGTAATAATATTTTATTGTTAATTATTCTATCTTATAATTTCAATGAATACTTTGTTAGTTAATTTTGACACTTTATTTAAAATTTTGTAACCTTGATATTTAACTTATCTAGTGACATGTTTGTAATACTTTTAATTTGTTAATTATTATATTTTATACAATGAAATAAGTTGCACACTCTAAATGGGTAAACTGTATAAGTACCTACAAATCAATGTAACAACATCTTTGTAACACAGTTGTATGCAATAAATAAATTCTAATTCTAATTCGAAGGTACCATAGTCGAATTCGATCAAAAAATTTTAGATTACGCATATAAAGTAAACCATTTTGTTACCACATTTAGTATAGAAGTCCACTAATTTTCGACTGAATTCCGCTGACTGACTTTATTTCTTTCCTACTTTTCACCCACCTCTCTGTCGCCCGTTCCCACGCAAATATTCTAAGGGTCAAGTATCTCGGCGCGCCTGTCATATTTTCGAAAATACCGGCGGTGTTAAAAACGTTTATAGATACTCTTCTACTGGGTGTATTTGTAATCAGTGAAAAGCAATAGCTACGGGAATATATTATCTATGGACATAATGAATGAACACTACTACAGCTATAATACAAAACGTCAGAAAAATGTTACGAGTTGTAATATGTAGGTATCCCTATATCCACGATATAATTGGTATTTTTACGGAAAGTAGAGATTTATTTCATGTTTTTCTTAAGAAACAGGTAATTCAATAAATTGTTATGAGAATTGGAAGCTCTGTGGCAGTTTTCTAAGCCCGTTCTAATAAAAAACAGTAGTTGGAATTCTATGCCTATACTCCCACCCAAAGAGAAAAAAATTATTTTCGCAAATACAGCCTAAATATCATAGCTAACATAACATGGCGCACATTATTGGATGCGGAATTTAATAGAGAACAAGTTCAAACACAGTCCAAAGGAATTGGAACTCTATAATCATTACAATTGAGAGTTGAAAGTCGGGTGTCCGTGGGCACCGATCGGTGTCCGCGAGTGTTGTCGGTATAAAAATTTTTTTGGCACCGATCGGTGTCCGCGTCCGTCTACAGGTTAAATTCTTTCTTTAATTAGTCTGGGGTCCAAGGTAGCAATAGAGTCACGTAGGGCACCGTCTACCTGCAGTACCACTGTTGATCCTGGCTTACAGGAGTTACAGTGGGAGGAGAGCGGAGGTGGGATCTGAATTCCGCTATGGTTATTAGTGGGAAGTTGACCGTAATTAGAAATGGAGTCACCAGCATACAGGAATTACAAGAATTAAATTTCACCCTGTAGAGTTAGCTACTAACTTCTAATAAATGTTATAAATAATATAATGTAATTGTTGTGCAATAATGTAAATAAATAAATAAAAACAAATGTCTTTGCACAAACACACAGCGCCATCTAGGTCCACAGCAAGCATCTAGGCTTGTGTTATGGATACTAGATGGTTGATAAACTACACAAATACATTTTTTTTTGTAAATAAATACATGTATAAATGAAAAACATCCATAACTCGGGAGCACATGTCTGTACTCATCATACAAACATATGCCACTAGCGGGATTCGAACCCGCGACCATTTCGTGTAGTAGCAGAGTTTCTAACCACTACACCAATGTGTATTTGTATTGTGTATAAAAATATATTAAGACGGTTTATCCCACACGGTATTCCATGCAAACGTTCAAAAACGTATAGCATAATTAAATGTATAGCATAGTACGTACATAGATCTAAGGAGTTAGTACAGAACATTTGCAAAAAAAGTATTGAAAGTAAATATGAGCGATTTTAAGTTTCCCATAGTAACAGAAAAAATGCAATATAGTCTTTTAACCGCCTCCGTGGCTCAATGTAAACAACATTGGGTTTACGATTCGAAGGTCGCAGATTCGATCCCCAGCGGGGTACATGTTTAAGTACTCGGTTTGGTTTGTGGTAGGGCATTTTGAAATGTCCGCCTGGCTAGCTACCACCATCTTATCTAAATCTGCCGCCAACCAGCAATGTTAATAGCATTGTTGTGTTCCGGTTGTCAGAGATAAGATACCCAGTCCCCCAAATGTGTTGGGGTTTCCGGGTGAGTACGCTTCCAACTTCGACCTCATATTCACTTAACATCAGGTGTGATTGAGATCAAGTACCAACCCGTAGTTCATAAATAAAAAAAAATCAATGATTTGAAAGTGTTTTCTACTATTAGATTTCTGTGTCCTGCTTATACGTATAAAGTTTCATTAGAATCGATTCTATTAATTCCGAAAAATTTTGACTTGAATGTTTGTATGGAATGCTCTGTGGGATAAACCCTCTTAAGCTATGAAGTGATATTAAAATGTGATTCAAAAGATACATTATTTACAGTAAGTAATGCTATTAATTCATACCTATTTAACGATAAGGTTTCTATCGGGTCGAAGTCGCATGCAGATTGTGGTACAGACCGGGTGAAATCAACAAATTGTTTCAAGCATATTTGAACAATTAGAATCAATATAAATAAATAAATAATAATAATAAATATCCTTAGACATACACACAGCGCCATCTAGTTCCACAGTAAGCAACTATAGGCTTGTGTTGTGGATACCAGATGGTTGATGTACTACATACATTCATTTATTTTTTTAAATAAATACTTATTATAAATGAAAACATCCATAACTCGGGTACACATGTCCGTATTCATCACACAAACATATGCCCCTAGCGGGATTCGAACCTGCAACCTTTTGGTATAGTGGGCAGAGTTGCTAACCACTACACCAAACAGGTCGCTAAGGTAAATCAATGAAATCAATTATCACGTTAAAGCAATACACGACCCTACTTCTCTCACTGGGACATTGTGATCCAAATTGCGGATTGATTAATTCTTGACAGTATTGTGGCTACCTGACAGTATCTTTAAGCTGTTACTGTAGGCCAGCGATTTGGCTTAACGGTTGCTTCAATTGAAAACAATGGACCGAAATGCAGGGAAATACTCTTGGTCACTCTTGCATCGTCGTTGCTTCGCTAATTGAAAACGAAAGCGAAGGCGACTAAGCCACGAGTTTTTTTTTTTTTTTTTATGATTGACCGGATTCGCGTTTGACCACAATTGCTTCAAATTGACCAAAAAAGTGCTTCAAAAAATTAATAACAATCACATGATCAGCCCGTAAACATTCCACTGCAGAGCAGAGATATAGACCTTCCCTCATATTGAGGGAGCATGGGTCATAGTCCGTCACCCTGGCCCAGTGCGGGTTGGGGACTTCACATGCCTTCATTTTTTTTTAAACTCAGGTTTAATTTCCTCAAGATTTTTTCCTTCACCGTTTAAGAGCAATCGGATTAATGCACATAAGTAATTAAATTAAATTTATAAACTCATTGGTACATGGCCTGCCTGGATATCGAACCTGCACCTCCCAAATTGGGAGACTGTGTCTTCTCCACTGAGCCACCGACGCTAATAACAATGGCAATAACATAATTCATTGTTAGTGTTCCGGAACAGTAATGGTATAAGGGAATTCCCGGCTTAAACTTACTTACGTACTCTGGCAGGCAGGTTCGCTTCGCTTCGCACTCGTACTATGTAATTTTTTTTGCGTTCGATTGCTAATAATTTGGCGGTTAGCTCGCTTGCGTTCGATCATTTGTACAAAGATTGATTGGTACCAATCTGGAATTAAATTATGGTAACTCGATACGTCTATCTATTAGATATTTGTTAGATATACAGGGCGTCCCAAAGTTATGGGACATGAAGGGGAAGTACCTTAAATATCGTAGATAGTGAATTTTGCTCAAAGAAGACTTTATGTTATTTTTAAAAGTTAGTAATTCTGCATTCATAGATTTTCTAAAAATTATTTGCTTCGGCTGGGAATCGAACCGACTCAAATGTGAAAAAAAAAACACCCTACTTTTATGATGCCAATCGAAAGAATAGCTAAAAAATAATAACTCTGCCTAAGTAACATAGTATTTTAAAAGAAAGGAACAACGTGAAATTAATCATTTTAATCAAATAAAAAACATACATGAAACTGCCGTAGTCAATTAAGTAGGTATTTTTTTGTAAATTAATTAATTAAATGCTCAAAATGTGATCCCTCTTGTCTTACGCAAATCGCCAATCTTTTAATGAGCCCGCTGCCTGTTGATTTTCTAATCATTTTATGGTGAACACTCGATGTGATATGGCACAATTCTGTTTGCAACTTATTTACGAATAATCAATGCTATCTTTGGAATGATAATATCGCTACTTTTCGAACGTCGTCGGCAATAAATAACTTTCTTGAAATTTGACTCAATCATTTTATGTTGTTCCTTTCTTTTAAAATACTATGTTACTTAGGCAGAGTTATTATTTTTTAGCTATTCTTTCGATTGGCATCATAAAAGTAGGGTGTTTTTTTTTTCACATTTAAGTCGGTTCGATTCCCAGCTGAAGCAAGTAATTTTTAGAAAATCTATGAATGCAGAATTACTAACTTTTAAAAATAACATAAAGTCTTCTTTGAGCAAAATTCACTATCTACAATATTTAAGGTACTTCCCCTTCATGTCCCATAACTTTGGGACGCCCTGTATAGCTAGGGACATATGTTTGTATGATGAATACAGACATGTGTTCCCGAGTTATGGATGTTTTTCATTTATATGTGTATTTATTTACAAAAACAAAATTATTTGTGTAGTTTATCAACCATCTGGTATCTATAATACAAGCCTATGGAACTAGATGGCGCTGTGTGTATGTGCAAAGATATTTATTATTATTATTTTATCCCTCTTTCTCATATTCATTTACCTCAATCACAATGACTTCTAGGGCGCTTACGTGGTACCATACTTGGCAATTGAACGCAAGCGGTATTTTTAGTTTGGAGGGCATTTTAAATGTCCGCCTGGCTAGCTACCACCTCCATCTTATCTAAGTATGCTTGTCGGCAGATGTTAATAGCGTTGTTGTGTTCCAGTTGTAGTAGGTAGCCAGTCCCCCAATATGATGGGGTTTCTGGCTCAGTACGTTTCCGCCTTCGACGTCATCTTCCCTTAACATTAGGTTTGATTGAGGTTAAGTGCTAACATGTTGTGCATAAAAAAAAGTGAGCTAGAGGGCAAATTATGAGCAATCGAACGCAAATATTCTTATGTGGCAGAGGTGCGGCTCAAGGTCACCATTTTTAAGGCATACTGTCAATCTTTACACGAGCGAGGTCTGTAGTCGGTGTAGGTACACGTAGGTGCATTTGCTAATTGAAAACGAAGAGGCTGCACCAGACGTCAACGGTACGGTTGAGGTAAAGTACCAACCCGTTGTGCATAAAAAAAAACGTCAAATTGTTCAAATATATTTTGAACACCTGGGGTGTTACAAATAATATTGATGATAGCTGTACCTACCGTGATTTATTTATTAATGAAAGGATGCAATAAATAATTAATGACATAAAAATAAGCAACAACACGTTACAAAAATAGCTAAATTTACAAACTGAACTACATGTAATTAAAAATTTACCTACCTAATTTATATTTACTAAACCAAAACAGATACTATCTGACATGTAACTAATATATTTAAATAAAATACATATTGTCACACCAATGCAATGGAAAACACATTATTTACTTCAATACTCATATAAAGTAGACCTTAAGTTTATCTTAGATAGAGCATGGGTGCCATTTTTGCGACGTTCGCCTTATGCGCTTGCAAAAATTACAGCTTCACGTTCGCATTTAGAAAGTTCGCTTTTATGAAAAGTCATATCATTCGCATTCCAATCGAGTGGGTCAACCTATTCCTTTTCGCATTCGAATAATCGTAAGTTTGATATATTAACATTGGTTCAACGTTGGGCACTTTTAAAGAGAACAGGGAACGTATTTCCTTACACCACTCGAAAACAATTATCCTAATTTCATTAAACATACCAATATTCTCCATTACCTACATGCAGAATTTTTACTACGTTAAATATAGACGAGATTTTTTACCCTAAATAGGGTATATTAGTTAGGTAAGTAAAATAGAACTTATTGGCATGGGTAGTTTTTTTTTTTCAAAACCATTTACGACGCTCGCTCCGGCTGAAGATTGATATGCAATTGGCGGAATTCGCAGGGTTCCTATCGTGCGAAATTTATTTGGATCAAAATGAAAAAAATATTTATTTCGTAGGATAAGAATTATCACTTGAAAACGTCACATTTTTAAATCTTATTATTAAAGTTTTTGACATTATTGCACATTCACAAAGCTGATTCCCCAGAGAAGAACGAGCAAGAAACTCGAGGGTTGCTCTTTTAAATAAGTTTGGGTTAAAATTAGATTATATTGTATAATTAGACTGAATATCGCCGAGCGGCCATGCTTCGTCCATCGAGCATCGTTCATGCTTGCTTATCATCCAGATAGAAATTTTATAATATGAATGTCATATTCTCTCCAAGTTTTTTAAATTTATTTAATTTAATGAATTAATTATGTGTAAATAGGCCACAAACGCGACCGTCAAATGACAAATTTAATTCGGTCTTAAAAAAAAGAACTACCTATGCCTTCTTCTACCTTCTATTTCACTTACCTAAATTATGCTTTATTTTTTTCCTTACGGTAAAAAACTCATCCGGTATCACTTAACATCATGTGTGATTGAGGTCAAGTACGAACCGGACGTGCATAATAATAAGTATATGATTATTCGGGTTCGAAAACGATTGATTAGAGCCACTTGTCGGAAATGCGATTAACATCACTTTTCCAAAATGCAAATTTTCAAAGATTTTAAAGCGTAGGTAGGTATGACTTAAAAGTTGCACCCCAAGATTTCTTCCCAACGGGTGCGGCAGGGCGCGCCTCTTTAGCCTAATTGATAAATAACAATTATAAATGATTAAATATATATTATTTATAATCCGAGGTGGCTCGCCGCAGAGAAGGTTGGGAAACCGTGTACCTACTAAATTGTGATGTTTTAATATGGAAGAATGTGTACTTGCCTTCAACTAAGAAAATATTTTGTGTAGATATTACATTATCTATTCGTAGATGTGTTTATCATATAAATCAGGGGCTTAACTATACGTATAATTATTATGTAGATAACAATTTGTATTATCTATAAGCAAATTAATTTTAGGATGGCCTATTTTATTTATATGCTAACTAGGTAGCGATCTGCTCAATAATTGTTCATACAAATCTGTTTTCAATTATGGTAACTTACTATATTATTATATTTCAAGATGGTATTTTAGGAAAACAACAAACAAAGCATGTTGCTACTTAATTAAAAAACAGTCGCAAGATACAGTGAAGTCGACTGTACTCTCCTAAAATTTAAATAACACGTGCCAATAAAAGTGTAATTAAAGCCTTCTTTGTTTTATTTTTGTATAATTTTATTTAGTAATAGGAAATCTTTGGGGGATTAATGTCAAATAAAAAAGTATGTATCTGCGAAGGGAAATTGATATTCTTTTGTGTCTTTCTTTATACTCATACATTTATTTTGCCTGGTTGGTTGTTGCAAAGGTTGTCTGGTAGAAATCGCTTAATAGCGATAAGACCGCCTGGTTTTTTTTTGAAGCTATGTTTATGAGCTGCATTGTAGAATTTTTGTGCAATAAAGTGTATTTGATTGATTGTTTGATTGATTTATACTAATGAGTATTTTGTCCATTTCGCATTTGTTCCACTTAGTATTAATATACCCAAATGCTAAGTGAACCACATGCGAAATGGGTCTAACGCGAAATTGGCGGGCTTTCATCGAGTGGATTTGCCCTAATAGTCACGCTGCTGTCTAGTTAAATAAATAAATATAAATAAATATCTTTGCACATACAACGCCATCTAGTTCTACACTCAGCCACTAGGCTTGTATTATGGATACCAGATAGTTGATAAACTACACATTTTTTTTTTGTAAATAAATACATATATAAATGTAAAGCATTCATAACTCCGGAACACATGTCTGTATTCATGATAAAATGCCCCTAGCGGGATTCGAACCCGCGACCTTTTGGTGTAGCAGTAGAGATTTTAACCAGCACACCAAACAGGTCGTCGAAAAGTTGAAAGAAGGAAGAAAATTTATAAGCTTGCAATTTGGGATGGTAATCGCCGATTTTTGAGACGCTGCTGCCCATCACTGGTCTTTATACTCACGATTGTTCGTCTGTTAAGACACCCACGGGAAGAGATCGGATGATCTTAAGCTACTCTGTTGTTTTGAAGTAAATTTAAATTTTAAATTTAAATTGTAATTTTTAATGTAAATTTTTAATGTAAATTGATATGGGACAAGTTCCTGCAATAAAGATTTTTATTTATTTATATTATAGTTTCTTTCATTAATCGACTCATCGAATCGAACACAGGAACAATTGCAATTCTGTAAAAATGAGCAAGTTAATTAGAGTCGTGACCTCCTAAATAAAAAACGAAACGTCCCATTAATAATTAAAACTATAAAAAAAAACTCGGCTCTTAATTTACTTTAATTATTTATGTAACACATTTAAAAGGATTTTTTGTAACTGGTCGATGCACAAATATTATCTCACCGCGACTCCCAGGTTGAGAAACGATAGTCAACATTTTATGTGGAATGATTTTGAAACTATTCCATAGACACATATCGACGCTCTAAAGAGACTTGAGCCCCAGCAATCCCGCCTCCACACTCCTCCCACTGTAACTCCTATAAGCTGGTATCAACAGTGGTACTCGACACGGCGCCTACTGAAGGTAGACTGTGCCCTACGTGACGCTACCTTGCTACCTTGGACCCCAGAAATAAATAGGGGGTCTAAGTAAGAAAAGAGGTTTCCTACTTCCCCCCTTAGCAAATGGGAGTGTAGTCAATGAAATATAACTTGAGCCCCAGCAATGGAATTGCCAAGACTGTTGATATGTAGTACAGCGTCTTTATCTGTTTAGTACAGGTACCTATATACGAGTATCAGCATTGTTATGTACTCGATTGGCGAATCTCCATTTCGTGGTTCAAGGAAACACTTCAAAAGCCGGCTTAATTACGCTTGTGGCGGATGACCAATGCACAAATTAACAAATATATAGATAACGTATTGATTAGTATTATCTATCATTATATCGGACCAAACTGATTGATAATGTTTGCTAGAGTTAATCTTCATTGTAGGTCGCTCTGGTGACCCGACAGCCTCATGGGACGTTATTAGTTCGAAATTACTTTTATTACTTTTTTAAATTAGAAGTGGTTAGTGTGGTAATTAGTTTAATAAGTAGGTAAGTGTATTATGTTACGTTGAGTTTGTAATTAATTACTTTAATTAGGTGGAATTTTACAAAAAACTTTAAAAAAATATTTATCTAAAACTATTGTGTATAATACAGTACATTCAGATTACGAAACAATAAGTTGAAGGAGAAATTTTGACATTTACCAAAGACAAGCTTTATTAGAAATCTCTTCCAGCAAACCTTTAATAAGAAAATTAATACTAATCAATTAGTAAGTAAACATAGTGTTTATTGAACATCATTATTAAATACAAAAAAATATAATAGAAATGTATACGTATTTACATTAAAGCAATGATGCATACGAAATGAAATACCTGTTTCTGAAACGAGAGTTATTGAGATTGATTGACTTCAATTTCATGAGACAATATTTTCTTAGGAAATTGTATAAGTAGGTACCTACTTCTGATTGTTTAAAAAATAATGATTTGAAAATAAGATGGGGTTTCCAGGTCAGTACGCTTCCACCTTCACTTCCGGCCTCATCTTCAATTAACACCAGGTGTCGTTGAAGTTAAATGCTAACCCGTTGTGCATAAAAAAAAGAATGATGCATTGTTTATTGAAATAAAACATTTTTTTATTGGTGCCATTAAGAATAGTTTACCCGTTACTGGGAGATTTTTCGTCCTAGTTTTGGACAGTGCGGGGACTCTTTCAAAATATTATAGGTATCTATATATTGAAAATCTTAACGATATTTAAATTCAAACTATTATCAAAATCGTTAATGTTCGGTTTAGTTCATAATACAAGAAATACATGTACAAATATTAAGATGACATGGTAATGTTTGACTTCAATGTGAGACATACAATATTTTTTTAATTGTTGCTCAATAATCCTATAATTGATATGAATATCTTAAGATTATAATAAGTATTTAATTACTTGGTATTAATCTTGAATCCACTTAATTCAAGTAGGATGATTTCTAAGTCACCACGAAAAATGTTAAACCATTATATTTGCATTTGTTATTTAATGTTGCTGTTATAGTGTGGTCTCAAGTAAATATATGTGTCTATGTCAAAAAAATCAACTGAGCATCCACACATTTTGTTGAAGTAGGTATAGGTATCGAACTATTACGTGGGACAGATGATTTTTTTTGAGATATCACAATTGGTCCCACGCAAGGTGGAAATTGATCATAATTGGATAGTCCAAAGGTCGCGGGTTAGAATTTGTGTGATGCATTCAGACATTATGTAGATACAGTCTGAAAATGATAATCCTTTACAGCCCGACTTAATACAAATTATTTTTTTTCCGAAAATTATGAATGTTTTTCGATAGTACTTCGGTGTTGAACTTAGTAATTGCTATCCAACGTTCATGATTACCTCAGTATACTTAATTAGTATTATGTGGGCCTGTAAAAATAAAATAAAAAACATTAATGCTCTACCGATTTAAGAATTCTATCGGGGCGAATATTTAAAACGAAGTTGTGTGAATGGTTGGTCAAAAAGTGCTACTGCGTAGTAGCAGGAATATCTTGATTAAAATTTACTTAATAATATTAATTAGCAATTTCATTTCATGTAAAGGTTTATCTGTATCAGACTGTACCAGAGACGGATGGTTACGTTTAAAGTTTACAGCTAAAACGAATACTTCTTAGTGTGCCTCTAGTATAGTTACTTCCTAACTGCCAAACTCAAAATCTCTTTCAGAAATGGCGATCTCATTAGTAGGCAAAATTGTGATCATCGTGGTCGTCTTAGCCGTGATAGGTGGACTGACGGCCACGATAATTCTTGTGGTCAACTACGAGAGTGATTTCGACGAATCCCCCACCACAACCACAGAGGGATCCCCGGGACCCCCTGAAACACCAGGACCAGATATAGACCTGCCGTATGAAATTGGCGTGGGAATAGCTGACATGACGGGGCCTTGTGTTGAGATCACGTTTGTAAGTATTGGTGACTACAGTCCACGCAATATTTCAAAGTACAGCTCATTCAAACACTTTGCAGTGTATCCAGGGGCGACTTCATTTGATTTTTTTTTAATCTTATTTATAATTTTAGGGTTTTTTGTCGACATTTAGACATGTGATTTTAGACATTTAGGCATAGTTTGCATATACCGTTAGTGTAGAAGTTTTTTGGTACCGTAAGAGTTTTTTTTACCGTAAGAAAAAAATAGGGCATAATTATTAGGTAAGTGAAATAGTTATTTAAATTTTTTTAATTTTCAAAAGCGCCCGCGTCGACCCTTTTTTGACATGGGATTCGTAGGGTTCCCATAATGCGAAATTTATTTGGAACTCATATTTTCTCCAAGTTTTCTTTATTTATTTAATTTAATGATATAATTATGTCGAATAGGCTACAAACGCGACCGTCAAATAACACAATTAACGCTTTAGTCGATGATGGTTTTGAAAAAATAAAATAAACTACCTATGCCAATAACTTCTATTTCACTTACCTAATATGCCCTATTTTTTGCTTACGGTAAAAAAACTCATCCGGTATAGCTTAATAATTTGTTTAATATTATTGTAATGTACCTACATGTAATGCTGCGAAGTTTGCTGAATAAATAAATTAAATAAAACATGTCTAAGAACTACCGTTAGAAAATCTGCTTTCAAATAAAAAAAATCGCATCCAAATTGGTTCACCCGTTTAAGAGCTACGGTGACACACACATAGCAGCCAAACTTAGGTATAACACCCCTTGTTTTGAGTGAACACAGTGTAGTTGGAACCGAAGACAGAAGTAAACGGTCGTATCACAAACTCCTTAACAACCACGTTGATATACAGAGACGTACCTATATATGGTTGCCTCAGACCATAGAATGAAGGGTTTTCATGGCGACAACTCAAATCATTATTAATCTATGCGTTAATTCGTCATCCATTAATCACAGAATAAACAGGTTAAATTGTTTGATTTACTAAGCAAATAATATGTTTATACCAGTGGCGTGCCCAGAGTTTAAATTAAGGCAAGCGAGATGTTTCATGAATAATTAGTGGATTTTCAGATCGATAGAATATAAAGTTGATATCAAATTGGTACTACAGTACCTTACAAGGCATGCCGGGATTCTGGGCTTATATGAAGGCACCCCCACCGGTTTATACTCGAAAAATATCACTAGTGGTCACCCATTCAAGGACGTTGTGCATTCAATGCCAGACGTTGCTTAACTTTGCTAATTGGAAAAGAGTAGCAAATACGAATGTGCTACGAGTGCTTAGTCGTCGTACAATGTTTTGTTAATTAAAATGGAATTTTATCATGGTCGGTATCAGTAGATAATTAGCTAGAAATTGATGTATGTATTTGTTGCTAAAGGAGTTTCGTTTACGTCCGTATTGCTACCTACGTAGGTAGGAATTAGCAATTACCTTATTTTACTACTTCCAAAATGTGTGTAGTGCTAGAATACACACAGTAAAACAGCTATTTTGTAATTTTTTAATTTTGTTATTTATGGTTAACTGGATAGGCGTTTGACCACAATCTCACCTGATGGGAAGTGACGATGTGTCCGAAGAGCACGCGATCTCAGTAGATGTCAAAATAGCTGTACTAAAATAGTGCCAAATAGGGAAACTATTTGGCACTAATTCGACTATATTCAGTCTATTTCTTTCTTTCTCGCTCGCTCGAATGAACGGTTCATGTAATTTTTTATTCGAAATTTATTTAAAATTTCTATATTTTAGCTTATGAGCTATGAGCTATTGTTAATCTATTTGATAACTTTTACCATGAAAGATAATTAAAATTCCGGAGGGCGTAATAAAACATATTTTAGCTTCATGACTTTTATGCTTCTTTATTCCATTCAGTCCTAAAATATTAGGTACTAAGTATTTTCTGTTAGTAGGTACATTTAGGAACCCTCAGTGCGCGAGTCAGACTCACACTTGACAGGTTTTGTTTCTTTCTCACCCAAATCTAACAACTAATTTCAGATGGGATACGCGGACTTGGGGCAAAGTGGTCGAGGTATCCACACGCGACAGTACTCCAGAGCCTTCATCTTCGTGAAGGGAGATACGAGGATTGTCCTGGTCACCGCAGATGTGCAAGCGGTCGGAGTTGCCGTCAGGCGAGAGGTAAATAACCTATACCACAGAATTAATATAGCTATTGACGTTGTCTTGAATTCTCTCCTCATACTCTACCTACTTATCAGCAATTCTTTTCTCTAACGACGAGTCTCAGTTTGTAGAGTCGCTTTATATCGTATATCTCCAAATAAAGACCGCGCAAAATGAAATTGTATTTTAGAGCTTCTGGTAATAATTCTGGGTCAAATAATTGAAAACAGCCATCTATTGACATTAATTTATGTAAAATGAAGTAAGTATATACTTTAGTAGGTACTTAGTACACATGCCTGTCGCAGATGAAATTCAATGGGCCGCGCTAGCCTGACGTACTTCCTATCACTCGAGATAGCGTATGACTACCACCCAAGAACACCTGTACTTATTAACTACGCGAGAATGCGTGTACCGATGCGAGGTTCATGATTATACTGGATATAAGCTTCTCGTTCTGGCTTATTGGTCAAACTGCGGAGGGCCTAAAGAATCTTGTCTGTAAAATATAACATTTCTCAGGTAGTGAAGAATCTCCAGGAGTTGTATGGCGACATGTACTCCATCCGGAATGTGATCTTGACTGGCACTCACACACACAGCGGCCCGGGTGGCCATCTTGTGGACTTCCTCCTCGATATCACCATACTGGGCTTCTCAACCGAGACTTACAACGCTTATGTCGACGGCATTACAAGGGTGAGTAAAGATTTGAACATCTGCTAACGCTGTCGAGGCGGGTATTTTTTTCCTTTTTTCGAAATAATTTTATTTAATTTTAAGCACAGCATTTATATTCTCTTTTGCTTACTTTGACTTGCTCCAGCTACCATCTCTGTCTGTATTGTTACTCAAGGTGCTCCAGTTTATTCGTAATCGAGAGAAGAATAATGATTTCAAATACTTACTTATACTAAATATCATATTATGACAAACCACAGCAAAGTAACTAACATATTATAAAATGTGATAATATCCTTGACTTGCATCGACTCAGACTTTGCAATAACATTTTTGAAATAACCATTTAGCGGGTTTGCAAGTGTCCTATTACCTTATGGCGTCTTTCCTTTTATTCTGGTAGGTCTACCAGTGATGAACTCAATATCTTGATATCATTTCAGAGTATAGTCCGTGCACACGAGAGCATAGTGCCCGCTCGTATGTTCTATGGGCAGACCCGCGTGTGGGATGCACAAATGAACCGATCTAATTACTCCTACGTATACAATCCAGAAGAAGAAAGAGCTAGGTAAGAAAGATTTTTGAGGATGAAGGAATTCCACCAGGTGAGAGTGTGGTAAAGTGCAGATATCGTTTGGCTTGGAATGGACAAGTTATGAGGAGGGATGAAACGCATATTACTAAGAGAGTGATGAATATGAATGACGATGGATGAAAAGGAAGAAGAAGTGCACACAAAAGATTGCAAGGATTGTGTGAAGGATGATATGAACGAAAAGAGTGTGAATGATGACTGATAGCGGCTGTCAGAGGACATTGGAAGAAAAATATGTGCTGCGTCGACCCCAAATTAATTAGCACCAGGATAAGAAGATGATGATGAATGCCATAGATCGAACAGACTGGCTTCAAAGTTATAACAACCCTCTTTAAGGGGGTTAAAAAACAGTGACTCAATCACTTTCAGAACTTCTTAATTCACAGATACGACCTAGACACAGACAACTACCTATCTCAAGTCCGCATAGTGAAGGCGGACGGAACCCTCCACGGCGTATTGAATTGGTTCTCAGTACATACCACCAGCGTCAACATGTCGAACCATCTCATCTCGTCTGATAACCTGGGCTACTCCGCGCTTGCTTTAGAGAGGACTCTCAACCCTATCAGTGAAACGGGAAAGGTAATTTTTAGCTAGATGATTCAGCAATTGTGAATATCTATCTACCTTGTTAATATTCAGTTCTTGTGGTGGGAAAAAGTAAATACCGTGGGCTGTAGTCATTTAGAAACCAACCGCATTGATCTTAATACGGAGTGTCTACTTAGAGCTTCTAGTTAGCAAATATTCTCCTCAAATGAAATAATTTTTATCCAACGACTACAGGAAATAGGTAGGTACTAAAAAAAATTGTCCTTATGTAAAAGGTCGAACCGACGACAGTTGGGACATGTAATGATGTATAAAGGTAGCCGATCAAGCATTTTTTTTTAATTAAAAATGAATGTAATTAAAATTATATAGTGTCTTGTGCATTTTACGTATTGCATATTTCGCTCGTGACTGCCATTTTGCGTATCGCTTAGGAGATTTTCGAGAATTTACAACTAACACCAAAGCTCATGGCCGGACAAAATGAATAAATGGAAATTAAGAAATGGTTTCAGTTAAGTTAATGTTTTGTTTCTGGTTTTGATTATATTATTGTTTGGACAGGTGACTAGAGAGGGCTGGCTTGAAAACTTTTTTTATGATTGACTGGATTCGCGTTTGACCACAATCTCAACTGATGGAAAGTGACGATGTGATCGAAGATGAAGCACGCGATCCCAGTAAATGCCTATTCACTCTAATCTTGAAGATCCCAAGGTTTCAGGAAAGACTTGGCTGTTCGGATGATGAATGAAGAATCGAACTTCTTAGTGCGAATGGTCGGTATATTAACTATGTATACGGGTGGAATCCCTCCCCCCAATAAATAACTGACAATCAGGTGGCCATATCTGGCATACCTTGGTCCAATCCGCACTGGGCCCACGAGGTGGATCATGACCAATAGTAAAACAATTGTGTGGGCAAGCACGGAATTAGACGATATATCATGATCCCAAACTGTATCCTGTTCAGAGCAAATATTACTTATTCTATTAAAAAGTATCAATCTTCCAATTTAAAAAAGTTGATTGTCTCAACGTTCCAGCCAGAAATTGTCGCCGGTTTCTTCGCATCCAGCCTCGGTGACGTCTCACCGAACACCAGGGGTGCCCGTTGTGAGTTCAGCGGCGAAGCGTGCGACAATCAGTTCCTCCTGTGCGCCGCCGGGGAGAGGTGCTTCTCTTTGGGTCCCGGGGAAGATATGTACGAGAGTGCCAGGATCATCGGCACCGCTGTGTACCAGGGTGCCTTGGTAAGAAATTAATCTCAAAAAAATTACCCTCTGAAGCTGAATAAGAGACGCCTGTGTGAATAGAACCATCATAAGTGATGGAAACATTCCTATTCTGAAAAATAGCTTTATCAAAAGAAAAAGATAGAATGGAAACTATTTCCAGTTTGGTGAACTTCCCAAAAATGCTCCAAATCATGGCTGATTAGTTGTTAGAACTGCGTTAAATGTCTATGGTAGAAGTAGCAGGTAGAAAATCGAAGAACACGCAGCCAGTTAGCACCAAAGATTTCCCATTACTAACGCAAGTGATTGTTTGTTTGTAAACGCTTTATTGTATAAAAAAAGCAATTCATTAATTTTATATTGATACAGAATTTCAGAAATGAATCTTGTGTAAAATTTTATTTGGCGACCTGGCGTCAAGATCGGAATATGAAGAAGTTGAAAATTAGGCCCTCATTGCACGAACTTTCTGACAATTACGTTTATTATTTTAATTCTAGGAGATATTGAACACTCCCGGTGAGGAGTTGCTGGGAGACCTGGCCGTCATGCACCAGTTTGTGGAGATGCCAGAGGAAACTGTGGCCAAATACAACCCGATCACCAGAACGTTCAATGTGGTATGGTAATCATACAATTTACCTAATTCCTTTGTAATGTAATAAAAACTTGGACAAATATCTTCAAAAAGAGTGGCTAGTAAGGCAAATCCGCTTTTGAACCCAGTGCCTCTTCCCGGTCTTGCTATGAGGCTGCCCCCAGAGGCAATGAGTGCAACAGTGGACTGTCATATGCTATTGTGGCGTGGTAGAAAACGCCCTAGATACCTTAAAATGGCTGGACCAGTGGTGTCTGAAAATGCGAAGTTAAGCTGTAAACCATGTATACATAGTGTATAAGCGTGGCAGCAGGTTGATGTGTAAAGAAACTGCTATGTTATTTTGTAAGCCGACAGGTACATATGAATCCAAAGTGAAACCCCAAGCCATTTCGAACTTTCCTTTCATAAGCATAAAGTCCATAGTCACTGGAAATCTTACTGCGTATCTGAATCTGAACGCTAAAGAAGATCCCTGAATAACCATTAGATATATATTATATCTTTTCACCTATTTCCTTGCTTACCTTTTTTGGTGAAATCACATATCCCAAGTCCATTTGCTACACGGTTCCCATATTTCGTTTGCATAAAAAGCCTCACTTATGTGATCTAAAAGATCTATGCTGTAAGACCTTAATTTTATAATAACAGTACACAAATTTATTTTCAGAACGAACAAGTTAGCGGCTGCGTGCCAGGAATGGGTTATAGTTTTGCTTCGGGAACTGTTGACGGCGCAAACACACTCAATATAACACAGGTAAAATTTCAATATGATTAGACATTGACAGGCTTATTATGGCCCCACTGCTGGGGCTAATGCTACTTTCACTAGGAGTGTGTGGGTCATACCAGCAAGCAGAAAGGCGCAAGAATGCACAAAGTAGAATTCAGCCACTTTGAGAATATCAAGAAATTGTGCTTATATAAATATATTAAATAGTGCCCAAAGGAAATAAATTGTGCCACTGTAGTTTAACAGTCTTATTCATAAAAATTTACAATCGCTTTATAAGCCAGTTTTAGTTAGTGTTTTGTCTCTGTCGTTCATAAGGAAATGTTGCAATGAAAGAAAGTGACAAAACATTGGACAACAAAAACCACCCTGTGGAACGGACTTCCGGCAGCGGTATTCCCGAATGAGTACGACATTGGAACCTTCAAGAAACGAGCCTACACCTTCCTCAAAGGCCGGCAACGCATCTGTGACCCTTTTGGTGTTGCGGGTGTCCATGGGCGGCGGTGATTGCTTTCCATCAGGTGACCCGCATGCTCGTTCGCCGCCCTCTCATATAAAAAAAAGAAAGGGGATAAAGGGGCAGCGATGACGACAGACTTGTGTATTTGAAAATGATTGATTGATTAGATTTTTTTTATGCACAACGGGTTAGCACTTGACGTCAATCACACCTGATGTTAAGTGAAGATGAGGATGAAGTTGCAAGCGTTCTGACCCGGAACTGAACGGAACGGACTATTTGGGGGACTGACTATTTTATCTCTGACAACCGGAACACAACCATGCTATTAACATTGCTGTTTGGCGGCAGATTTGGATAAGATGGTGGTAGTAAGCCAGGCGGATATTTAAAATGCCCTACCACCGATCAAACCGAGTACTAAACATCTACCCAGCTGGGGATAGAACCCGCGACTTCCGATTCGTAAACCCTATGTTGTTTACATTGAGCCGCGGAAGCGGTTAAATCAATCAGAAAAAAAAACACGTAATCATCAAAGGAGTTTTAGTTAATAATAATAATAATAAATATTATATTATCTTTGCACATACACACAGCGCCATCTAGTTCCACACTAAGCAACTAGGCTTGTATTATGGACACCAGATGGTTGATAAACTACACCAACACATTTTTTTCTGTAAATAAATACATAAATAAATGAAAAACATCCATAACTCGGGAACACATGTCTGTATTCATCATAAAAACATATGTCCCTAGCGGGATTCAAACCCGCGACCATTTGGCAAAGCAGTCAGAATTTTTAATAAATAAGCTTATGTTTCCAGGGTACAATAGTAGGCAATCCTCTGTTGGACTCCATCAGTGCAGTTATAGCTCGTGCTACGCCAGAAGACATTGAATGCCATGCCCCCAAACCCATCCTACTGGCGACGGGACGAGTGAGTATAAATTATGAACAGCTATTTTTGAAAATTTTAGAAGTATTTGTCGACAATCTAAGTACTAGTTTACGAGTGATAAATCAAATCAAAAATGCTTCATTTTGTAGGTACACTGGGTACACTTAAAATAGTCAGATTTTACATTATTAAGGCTACTGCTTGTTCAAAAGGCAATTTTCCCCTGAGAAGAACCAGCAAAAAACTCGAGAGGTTGCTCTTTAAAAAAAAATTGGTTTTTATATTACAAAATTGTTAATTATTGTTTTATATTATAATATTTCATTATTAATTGTGAAATAGCCTGGTAATGCCAACGGGCTGGTTATGTCTATGAATGTTTATAATCTAAATAATCTGATATTTCATAATATGCTTTCTTGACAAGTTTCTGTTTTGTTGTATTTTCGTCATAATTAAATTTTAATCTATTTACTTTAAATAATACAGAGGTATCGTCAGCAAACAATACTATTTCATTGTTTATCCTTTACAAGTCATTTATGTAAACCAAAAACAAAAATGGTCCGATAATGTAGCCTTGTGGGACGCTCATACAGACTATGGACCCTGACGATGTATTGCCACTGATATCAACCCTCTGAACTCGGTCACTCAAATAAGAATTCAGAAGGTTGAGTACACAGCCGGTTACATCATAATTTCGGTTTTTCGTTTTTTGGTTTTTCGATGATATCACAGTTTTTTGAGGATTGAACGTTATATTTGATGTAAATCGGATAAGCCATTTTTGTTTTTTTTTATTTTTGTATGCAAGTGTGTGTGTTTATATTTGTTATCTCTTCACGCCTAAACGGTTGGACAGATTTAATTAAATTTGGGTCGCAAACAGACTAGGACCTGGATTAACATATATAGGCTACTTTTTATCCCGGAAAATTGACCGGATTGGTTTTGAGTTATAGAGTGACGCGTGTGAATTATCTTCTCTGTATTCCAATTACATAATATCGATAATTGATAGAAACTATGATATCCTGCTTATTATTTGACGATTCCGTTGAAATTGTAACGAAATTAAAAAGAGAATAGGCTAGTAAATATAATACTAAATTTTAATACTGATGCACTCTGGCTCGCTGCGTTTCTTTCACTTCTCAATCCGAAAGCCCAAGGTCATTGGCAGTTAAAAACCTCTTGATATATTTTCTCCTTTTCAGGCGAACTTCCCCATTCCCTGGCACCCTCGCATCATCTCTGCAGCCCTTATCTGGCTCGGTGGCTTTGCGATAGTTGGAGTGCCAGGCGAACCCACCACAATGGCCGGCAGGCGCATGAAGGACGTCGTTGGTGCTGTGATGGAAAGTCACGGGTATGAGCCTAGAGTCGCTGTCTCGGGTCTTAGTAATGAGTATATACATTATGTGGCCACTTTTGAGGAGTATCAGGTTAGTAGTTTATTAAAATTTCAGTCAAAATAAACAAAAATAAACATTTATGTACCAGTCAGAGGACGTTCATTGCTAAACATAGGCCTCTCCCATAGAATCCCAGAGTGACCGGTTGATGTAAGTACCTACAGTACTTATCCACAATACAAATGCAAAAAGACGGTCAAGTGTGAGTAGAACTCGTGCCCTGAGGGTTCCCACCCTGAGGGTTCATTGGGGCACAGCCACCTTTCACATCAAGATAACAGATTTTTTTATGCCCGCCTTGATTTTTTTTCCTTTCCGAATATATCACGCAGGCTCAAAGACTTGCAAATATTAATTAAATCTATTTTTGGGCCCCAATGTCCCCAAATTGGTGGGTTTGAGCCAGTTTTCGTCAGTGTTTTCAAGGCGTCACTGTACCACTTAAATGTATGTAGGTACGATATACGATACGATAACTATAAATGTTCCAGAGTAAAATCCGGATATTTTGTACAGAAAATTGTTGACTTACATAAATACAAAACTCCGGTCATGTTCAATAATGACAAACGTTAAAGAATTCAGTTACATTTTCCAGGTGCAACGCTATGAAGCAGCGTCCACCATTTACGGACCAAACACTCTCGACATATTCCTGAATAAATTTGCGGAGTTTGCTGCAGCTGCTATCCAGGTAAATATTTTAAATACTTCCACGTCTTCAAGATGATTTTTCTGCTTTCACTCGGACTTTGACACTTTGCAAAAGATGCAGGCTACTAGCAAAGAATGCTATAATTACTATATATTGAGGCGACACTCACTCCGCTCGCCAATTTGTCATAAGTCTCTCAGTAGCAGCTCGCTCGCTGCTACTGCCTATCAGCGCTGTTCCTGCTCACAAAAAACACACGTGTGCGTGCAGGCTGAGGCGTACTTAGGTCCGTATTTCGGAATCGTACGTAGATCTGCGCTTGAGCATAGTTGGAAAGAGATGTCGCTATACAAGTTACATAAAGCTGTCCCTTTTTAACTGTCCTCAAGCGAAGATCTCCGCTAGAGTAACATTCTGAAATACGGGCCTTGGTAATATAGGTGAGTGTGAAAGCAGGGGGTTGCCACTAGCATGTATTTCCCAGAAAATAACTTATAGTTGTAACAATATCTTTAGGTTATGGTTGTATAATATTCTGTGCGATGAGGCTTGAGGCTATTCAGCATCAGGTGTTTTGAGGACGATCGTAAACACAAAAAGATAAAGTACAGCAGCTAATCTTGATTTGCTTCGCTTCCCTTGGGAGGATTTGTTCTAATCGCCACTGGGCAGGAGATTTGGCGATTGTCGAATTTTTCGTGATTCAGTACTACAACCCATCCGGAAATTCAAACTCAAACTCACAAACAAACAAAATTTTAACGTAAGATACATGATATCATTTGTTGAATGTCAATTTAAATCTATTGGAAATAAAAATAGGGCTAAGCATTTTTCGGTCAGTCAGTATGTCCAAGCTACCACCGCTTCGAAAAGGGAAATCATCTGTGGGAAAAGAAGCGGCGCAAGAAACCCACAGGATCATTTTCTTTTCTTTTCTCTTTGAAATCATATCAAAATGGAGTTTGTTTTACTTAACTAACTTTAATGTGCAGGGCGAAGATGTACCACCAGGCCCGGAGCCAGGAGACCATCGTGACGGCACTCTCTCCTTGATTCTGCCCGTAGTGTTCGACGGGACTCCTATTGGGCGGAACTTCGGAGATGTTTTAGAGCAACCGACCAACGTGCGCCCGGGGGAGACTGTCAGTGCAACCTTTGTGAGTATCCAACTTATTTCCTAAGTTAGAATGATTACAGCCTAGATTAAGCAACAGCCGAATCCTACTGGATTATAGCCATTGCACGAAGAAAGCCGCTACTTCTGTAGAGCCGTCCCGTTCACTTAGTTGCGGTAAGAACTGAAGTTGAGATCGGGTTATGGAAGAACTTGCCAATTGTCAGATATGACCTACCTATTACCACTTGAGCCTATCTTTCGGAGCTACGAGTATATCGACCAAACTTCAAACTTCAAACTTCAAGCATTTATTTCAACGTAAGATACATGATATCATTTGTTGAATGTCAATTTAAATCTATTGGAAATAAAAATAGGGCTAAGCATTTTTCGGTCAGTCAGTATGTCCAAGCTACCACCGCTTCGGAAAGGGAAATCATCTGTGGGAAAAGAAGCGGCGCAAGAAACCCACAGGATCATTTTCTTTTTCTGTTCTTTTCTTTTTTTTATATATAAAAGTATACAATACCATATTGGTTCTTTGGCGGATCACTTCGTTTCAATTCCTATCTCTCTGAGTAACTTCGAGTATAGCTCCTTTGATAGCGTGCAAATAATGCAATGAGCAGTAATGCAAGATACACATCCTGTATCATTGTGGTGGGTTCGCCGGCACTGCATCGCAAAGCTACCGAGCCAGATAAGGGCAGCAGGGACGATGCGAGGGTGCCAGGGAATTGGGAAGTTCCCCTGAAAAGGAGAAAATATATCAAAAGGTACACTTATCCACGCTAAAACCGATCTCTGGGGGGACCTTATTCAAACCAGACGACGTTAAATTTGTCGCTTCCTAAGATATCATGCTCTATACGGCACTATAATACTGCAAATAGCGCAGTTAGCGTTGTTGGATCGTTGGGATTGATCTGGATTCTCCCGACATTTCATATTACTTCCAGACTGACGATAAAATATAAAAAATTATTTAGCAGCTGGCGACGGGTGTGTCTTAATTATAATTAAGTCTTTAAATCAAACTCGAACAAAGCAATGAGTTGTAAATTGTTGAATAATATTCCCCCCCGTATTGGGCCAGCGTGGCGGACTATGGCCCCATACGCCCTCAATATGAGGGAAGGTCTATACCCTGCAGTGGGATGTTTACGGACTGATAATGCTGAATAAAATTTAATATTTTTGAGCAATCTGTTGATTAAAAATGAAAAGAAAAATTTTAACACTTAATTCTCCAGACAATAATTTGTCCAGACTTTTGACAGACAGTTTTACTTTCCTGATTTAGCAACTCTAGTCGCACTGCTTGTGGAGGGATAACCCTGGGATCTGAATCCTTTCTTCTAGGAAACAGTATGTAAAAAGTACTTCTTTGAATCTGTCCAGGTGGCAGCAAACCCCCGTAACGACTTGAGACAGGAGTCCACGCACGCCCTCATTGAGAGGCTGGAGCTGGGCGAGTGGGTGCTCGTCGTAACTGACGCTGATTGGGACACCAAGTGAGTATGGGTTCAGGCTTCGACCAATCTACAAGTGAAAAAGCAAGTAGGTTCGACGCAGTTATGGCTCTCAGATGCAATAAAAACTTTTTTCCAGGAGTTTTTCGAGTCAGGACCCCAATTCTCGCGCATTCGACATTTCTCTGTCGATAGACATCCATAGATCTGTCGCTTTTGCACATGCATGTAAGTGTGAAAGAGATAGACATACAAATGAGATAGATATACAAATCTCGAGTATGTGAGAATCAGGACCCAGAAATGTAACTCTGGTTTACATTTTAATTATTGAAAAAACAGCGAAATCGCAAGGGTTTTGGCAATCACTGGTTTTGATTCTGAGATGCCTCCTTTAAATTGAACTATAACAAGTTTTAGATTAATCCTATCGCGTGTTTACTATTCCAGGACCCCGATTCTCGTGCGTTCGAGATTTCACTGTCGATAGACATTGGTATAACTATCTCTTTCGTACTAATAAGGGCGCGCAAAAGTGACAAACCTATGGATGTCTATCGACAGTAAATGTCGAACGCGCGAGAATCGGGGTCCTGGACCCCTATTCTCGCACACTCGACATTTGTCTATCGATAGACATTGGCATGTCTATCTCTTCCACACTTATGTACGTGTGTAAAAGTGACAAACCTATTGATGTCTTTCGACATTGAAATCTCGAGTATGTGAGAATCAGGCTCCTGGACCCCTATTCTCGCACACTCGACATTTGTCTATCGATAGACATTGGCATGTCTATCTCTTTCACACTTATATACGTGTGTAAAAGTGACAAACCTATTGATGTCGTTCGACATTGAAATCTCGAGTGTGCGAGAATAGGGGTCCAGGACCCCTATTCTCGCACACTCGACATTTGTCTATCGATAGACATTGGCATGTCTATCTCTTTCACACTTATATACGTGTGTAAAAGTGACAAACCTATTGATGTCGTTCGACATTGAAATCTCGAGTATGTGAGAATCAGGCTCCTGGACCCCGATTCTCGCGCACTCGATATTTCACTGTCGGTAGACATTGGCATGTCTATCTCTTTCACACTTATTTACGTGTGTAAAAGTGACAAACCTATTGATGTCGTTCGACATTGAAATCTCGAGTATGTGAGAATCGGGGTCCAGGGCGACATCATTACTGGGTATATTCCGTTCAGTGGCGCCCTCATTGGAGAAATAAATCAAAACAAATATTACTCTGGTCTGCACACGAAAAGCCTAAAAGCAAATTTTTAAATAATACTTAAATAGCTTTAATTACGGTTATCTTCGAGAATTTCAAATTATTGATAAAATTGGCCTATTTTTTTATAATCGTCAATTCTGGAAAATTGTTGTACTTCCATACTAAAGGTGGTTTCAGAATAGTTTACTTTGTATGGGTATTCGAAATTTTTTTGATCGAAAACGACTATGGTCCCTTGGGGAAAGTTGTTCGTAATCAAGAGTGGGTGTTACCAGTTAATGGGAATTGCACGAAACTAAGGCCGGCAACGCATCTGTGACCCTTTTGGTGTTGCGGGTGTCCATGGGCGGCGGTGATTCCATCAGGTGACCCGTATGCTGGTTTGCCGCCCTCTCATATAAAAAAAAATAAAATCAAATTCACCATGTATATGTATAATAGCTTAAGACAGGCATGTTTATGTTTGAATATACATAGACACTATGTCGGAAGCGTCGGTAGCTCAGCTGTTAAGAAGCGGTCTCTCATTTGGGAGGTCCGGGTTCGATTCCCAGGCAGGCCAATGGGTTTTTAAATTTATTTTAATTACTTATGTGCATTTATCCGACTGCTCTTAAACGGTGAAGGAAAACATGGTGAGGAAACCTGCATGCCTCAGATATAAAAATTCTAAGGCATGTGTAGTCCCCAACCCGCATTGGGCCAGCGTGGTGGACTATGTCCCATACTCACTCATTACAAGGGAAGGCCTATATCCCTGTATTGGGATGGACGTTTACGGGCTGACATAATGATAGACAATTTACAAGTACAAGGTGTTATTGTTAAAAAAAAGCCATTGTACATTCAACCTGCATACAAGTGTGCAAATTTTTCGTCACATCAAGTTGGATGTCTTATCTAATCATTGTATGTTATCTGAAAGTATTAAATACATGATTTATTTTGAAAATATTCAGTAACACTATAAATAGCAGTGGTCCTGAAGCCACTTTATCAAGTGTACACTAGATTGGTAATAAATAATAAATATCCTTAGACATACAGCGCCATCTAGTTCCACAGTAAGCTACTAGGCTTGTGTTGTGGATACCAGATGGTTGATATACTACATAAATATTTTTTTTTATAAATAAATACTTATTATAAATGAAAACATCCATAACTCGGGTACTCGTGTCCGTATTCATCCCATAAACAATATGCCCCTAGCGGGATTCGAAAACTCGCAGTCAGAGTTGCTAACCACTACATCAAACAGGTCGTAGTGTGGTGGCAGTACCTACCGTCGTCTGTAATTCCGTGGGGTAACAAATGTAACCATTATTCCAGGTTCATCTGGAAACGTCAGAACACAATCTTGGGTACAAGCAGAGCCCGTTTCGAGTGGACAGTCCCACGTGACGCTATAATGGCCCCCTACAGGATCACGTACTTCGGAGCCGCGCGGAGAATAAGCGGCATCACACAGTTCCGCGGGCAAAGTGCAACCTTCAATGTCACTAATTCATTAAACGCTTAGTGTAATTCTGAATTTATTTTATTTGACACCCTATTTTCAAACGACTCTTAGTGTGCCCGCCCACGATCGACTTTTTGTAGGACCGATAATCGGACCGATTTTTCCCTCAATACTTTTATCACCGATATTGTGACCGATATTGTTTGTAGGACGTGGGCGTTGAAACCACAGAGTACTTTTTAAACGTTGCAATCAGTACGTTCCAGTTTTCCTCTACAAAAAATCGGTCATCGATTATCGGCTGTGGGCGGGCAGCCTAAAGAAGGAGGTATCAGTTCGATTTTTTTAAACAAACCAATTTTGATAATTCCATTTTTGTTTGAAAGGATAAATTGAAGAAGAGACAGAGATGTAACAACCAGTGGCGTGCTCAGGGTTTCAAGTAAGGCGAGCCTGAGATATGTTTGATAAATGACTTGTGGATTTACTATACTGTTTAAATATAGATTGATAAAGTTTGAAGTTGATATCCAAATCGAGTACTGTAAGGTATGCCGGGCTTCTGAGTTTATATGAAGTTGCGAAACTGAGTAACAACTCCCACTAACTTCGACCAAGTGCCTGTTTCTTTTGATATCATGTATAGTGGAGTCTCAATTTACTCTAGTTGCTGCCTTCCTGTGTTAACAGGTCCGGAATAGTCAGATAAGTATCATGGGCAGACGATATACGAATTGACACATTGCTTCATAGGACACAAGGGTATTTATGTATACTACCTGGCTAATATTTACAAACACGCAAACGCACGCAAACGCACGCAAACACACACACACACACGCACACACACACACACGCACACGCACACACACACGCACACGCACACGCACACACACACGCACTAGCACACACACACACACACACACAAGAATCATAAACACAAGAATCATAAGTACGATGCACATCCGGGAAATACATCTGGGGTACTGGTGACCTGAAACACAGGCTCACGCTTAGATCAGGCACCAGTCTTCACACGCACTCACCAGCTCCATTACCACCTGTATACCTATATATTGAAGTATGGTTGTGAAGAAGAAAATAAAGTATTATTAATATGAAAAAATACTGTACTAGAACATGCCATGTTTGTGCGCAATAGGTGGCCAAATGAGAGGCCGGCAATGCTGTACAAACCCTGGGCATTTAAAGCGAAAAGAATGGTGAAAGTCAACATCATCATCATTTCAGCCCGTAAACATCCCACTGCAGGTATAGAGGCCTTCCCTCGTATAAGAGGGAGTATGGGCCATAGTCCACCACGCTGGCCCAATGCGGGTAAGGGACTCCTGCCTTTTGAATTTTTATTTCTCAGGCATGCAGGTTTGCTCACGATGTTTTCCTCCACCGTTTAAGAGATGAAATGAAATGAAATGAAATGAAATGAAATGAAATATTTATTCACTAGAATATGGTCCAACAATAATTGATCTTTAAATATAATACAGCGCGTTCGCATATTCTGCCATTTATGGCGTGCAAATATCATTGTCTTAAAGCATAATATTAAATATAGTAAATTATTAATCAAGTCAAATTGGTATTAATTATTAACGATAAATTAATTAATTACAATGTCAGAAAATATGCAATAAAGAGAAAAATAAATTACTTGTCGCTCAGAAATTCCAATACTGAATAATGTACAACATAAGTAATTAAACTAAATTTAAAAACTCATTGGTACATGGCCTGTCTGGGAATCGAACCCGGACCTCCTGAATTGGGAGACCGCGTCTTAACCGTTGAGCCACCGACGCTCATGCTGCAAGTCATGCTGCAAGGGAAATAGCACTGGATGATAGTTCAAGAATTCATAGAAGAATACGTGACAATTGAGGAAAAGGATGAGATTGCAAAAAAGAGAGGAAGCATGTGAAGTCAAGTCAAATCTAAATTGTTTTATTTCGTAAGTTATAAGAATAACATTTGAAATCGTCATGACATACAGTTATCGCTCATTCACTAGACAGTCTCCCCAGAGAAGAACGAGCAAGAAACTTGTTTTTTTTAAACAAGTCAATACAAATACAATTTGAAATAATAATTGTTAAATTTATGATTCGACAAAGAAAAATAAGAATAAAATATACGGGATATTGCCGAGCGGTTCATGTCCACGCATTCTTATCATCCAGAAATAATTTTATAAGCCTTTAGCACATAGCTTCCGTTTAATGGTTGTTTTGGACAACACTGCCCGCGTCGGTTTTTCCCGACACTTACAACCTTGGGATCTTCAAGTCTAGAGTGAATAGGCATTTACTGGGTGCGCGTGATACATCTTCGGCTTCATCGTCACTTTCCATCAGGTGACATTGTAGTCAAACGCGAAACCAGTTTTTAATAAAAAAAAAAAAAAAAAAAAAAAACATGTTGCCGTGAACTACTGAACCGAATGCGATGAAATGGCAATGGGACCAATTTAATATCCCTTCATTTACAAAAAAAATCCGCGAATCATCCGCCAAATCTCGGAGACATAGAATTCGAGAGGCCGAATTGAGAACCTCCGCCTTTTTTAAGTCGGATAAAAACAACAAATCATACATCTAACATATCTCAGGGCCTCCTCTGAAATCGTGGGCACGCCACTGGTATGTTAGAATTATATGTAGTGTAGTATCTGTGTAAGTATTAAGGAATATTTTTCTATGTACCACGGGTTACTTACTACTTGACCTCAATCACATCTGATGTTAAGTGAAGATGAGGAAGGTGGAAGCGTACTGACCCGGAAACCCCAACACATTTGGGGGACTGGCTATCTTATCTCTGACAACCGGAACACAACAACGCTATTAACATTGCTGTTTGGCGGTAGATTTAGATAAGATGGTGGTAGCTAACCAGGCGGACATTTAAAACGCCCTACCACCAATCAAACCGAGTACTTAAACATGTACCCCACTGGGGATCAAACCCGCGACCTCCGAATCGCAAACCCAATGTTGTTTGCATTGAGCCACGGAGGCATAAATAAATAATAAATAATTCTATGATCTCACAGTAGGTATATCCAATTTTGTTTTAACAAACAATACCTAAAGATCCACAAATCTCTGCACCGGTTATATTCCTGTATATCTACAACAATAACTATACATAACAGTACTTGCATATACTTACTTACCTATCTATACGTTTTATCTTATCATTGATGAGACGAGTTGCAAATTGAACGAGTTTGCAAATAATCCAGCTTCTTATGAGGGTTAGGGCATCAACTGGCCTCAATCCGGCACTGTGTTAGTAATTCTCGACTCTCAACTAGGTCTGTGGCATACCGGTCGCGCCAGTTGTCACGTGATCCGTAAACAGTAGGGTAATCAGTAATAGCAGTCTCAGTACAGAGTACTTTTGTATGTTGTGTAAAAGTGCAGTGAAAATTGGAACAGTGAAACAGAAATATACTCGTACGTGTTAAATTTTTTCTGAGAAACCGAAAGGCTAAAGGTATCTAATATCACACTAACTGATAATCAAAATAGGGTTCCTATTTACCATAGATCGTGGAAAGGAAGGCACGAAGAGACAATGTATAGTCCAACATGAAGCACGCATTTCTAGTAAATATTGGGTCTTTACCTATGAAATTGGAGTTTTTTTTCTTCGTTAATCATATGTACCAATTCCTGCGATTTTCAAAGCTATATCCAAATTTGTTTTTTATTTGGAAAATGGAATTTTATTTGAAGGTATTATGGTAATCTAATAGTGGTGTTATTTACGTGTGTATTTTTATTATCACTCAAAGGTCGTAAACTTTGCCTCATTCTACTGTTACTGATAGATAACAGATATCAGTTACATAATATCACAGTAATTTACAGTCCTTGCGAGTTGTTCTTACGTTCCTGTCTTGTTTGTGAAATATACTCGTGCTGTGGTGATTAACGCGCTTATCGTATAATAAATATTTTCCATTGAAGAGATAAATAGGTATCTACCTAGTGATATTTTAGGTAAGTGGTAAGTCATTACAATACAATACAATAGAAATACACTTTATTGCACAACAGAAAAAAAAATACAGTTTCAGATAGTGGTAAGATTAGAATGTACAATTTGGCGACCTTATCACTAAAAGCGATCCCTTCCGGGCAACCTTTGGGTATAAGGACAGTAGTAGGTTGTGCGGTATTAAATAGGAATGCAGATATAAACTACGTGAATAAATTTCATATATTTACATACACATACAGACATAGATCAACAGACAAATATACCTACTTAAACATAACATCTAAAAAATAACAACAAAATACAAACGTAAATATATAGGTGTACTAAATAAGTATTTATTGATATATAAAATAATAATGATAAGCGACAACAGGATTGTAGTAATTACTTTTTAAAGGTCGAGGAACGAACGATCAAGGACCTACGACCAAATATTATCTGTGAACCGATTAATAACCCAGTTATATTTATAAATAAAATAAATATCCTTGGACATATACACAGCGTCGTCTAGTTCCACACTAAGCTACTAGGCTTGTATTATGGATACCAGTTGGTTGATAAACTACACAAATACATTTCTTTTCCTCGGGTACACGTGTTCGTATTCATCATACTAACATGCCCCCTATCGGTGTTGGAATTTATTTACCTACCCGCCAAATACAGACTAAGTATATAATACAACATTTTTAAACGACTTCAATAAAGAAGAGGTTAATGTTCATCTAGATATGTATTTTTTAGCCATATTTTCGCATATATTTCGCAATAGTGGTCGCATAAAAATTGTTAAAGATTCAGATCTTTAACAATTTTTATGCGACCACTATTAAAGCCTATCAAACAAAAAAAATATCATCAAAATCGAATAAGAAGTAACGAAAATATGGCATCATCAGTGATGGACTCCGGAGAAAGGGAATGAAACCTTACTGAAGTGAAATGTTCTGCCATTTTTTTGGGGGTTCAATTATAATTGGAATTGAAATGGTCTGTGAGAAACCTCTGTAGTTGAAAAAACTTTTAATAATACCCATTCAGTGGGCGAAGTGCGAGTTTTGTCTCGTTTTTAACTTACCATCGCGTTCGCTTTTAAGCAAAAAGTATCTATTGTTACATGCCCATTGTAAGCTGAATAAATGCATTTTTTCTTTCTTTCTTTTCTTTCTTTCTATGAAAAAAAAAATCGTTTTGCAAACTATCCGCTAGAGGCGCTGCACATTTCTTCATAGAAATCGTCACGTAAACGTGAACGCGGTAGTATAGAGTCGAAACAATACCACACTCCGCCCTCTGTCTGTATACGATATCATTAATGTAGGTATTATTTAGATAGAGTAAATGATACTACGCCGATAGAGATCAACAAATTCAACTCGGCATTCGCCAACGACCATACCACGTTGAATACACCGGTTCTCGTCCGATCACCGAAGTTAAGCAACATAGGGCGAGGTCAGTACTTGGATGGGTGACCGCCTGGGAACACCTCGTGCCGTTGGCTTTTTTGCCATTGTTGTTTAGAAGAATTACTAGGAATACAATAGAATAATTATTAAGGTATGTTCGTTTGTGGTAAATATGCCGGTAAGTTTTTTACCGTAAGGAAAAAATTGGGCATATTGGGTAAGTGAAATAGAAGGCATTGGTACAGGTAGTTTTTTTTTTTTTTTTTTCAAAACCTTAATCGAATACAGCTTTGTGTCATTAGACGGTTGCGTTTGTAGCCTATTCCACATAATTACGTCATTAAATTGAATAAATAAAGGCTTTTTGGCGGGAACTCGGCGAGTGAAGTAGCATTGTTCTTTATAATTCTTATAATTTGTGCATTCTAACTTTTGAAGCTTAATAATGGCAGAATATTGTGCAACAAACGTTAGTGATGGTGTACAAGTGAAGGGAAGTGTAAATTAAAGTGCGTAACGGAGCTTTCGGGTTCCCACAAGAAGCCGCCAAAATCTTTTGTAAAGCATTCTGCCACTTTACTGAAGAATGACTTGACCGTGACTAGACTCTGTATACGCCAAGTATACGACGAATTACTTGTTTTGACTGAGACTGACTTACAAACTGAAGAAATAAGATAAATAAGACATGGCTGTTATGGGCTAGATCCCTTTGCCTTCTCATAGAGGAGAAAAAAAAACTAAAAAAAAAAAATGAATAAATAAAAAAAAATACTCGGGGAAAACATGAGTTCCAAATTTTCGCATGATGACCGTACGAATCCTGCCAGTCGCATATCAATCGCGCGTGCGTCAATTATGGTTTTGAAAAAAAATAATTACGTATGCCAATTACTTTTATTTCATTTACCTAATAAATATGCCCTATTTTTACTTACAGTAAAAAAACTCATCCGGTATAATGTAATGTTACGTATTTACTACAATTTAAAATTGAATCAACTGACTATATGGTTGTAATTGTTATGTCAAACTAACCTGACATTGTGGTTGGTCTAAAAAAGATTTTATTAGCCTTTTTCCTTTACGGTGGAAGTTGATAGATTGATGAGGTCCTATCATATTCTGCATGCTAGTTTCTGGTAAAATATGTGAAACTTTATTTTATTTTTTAATTATTAACGAACTTTTCGTAGGTAATTTTTAGCAACGGTTATATCTACTCTATTCTCTTTATATATATTTTATTATATTTTTTTTTATATAAATATTAATAAATAAATATCCTTACATATTCTCACAGCCCCATCTAGTCCCGCAGTAAGCAACTACAGGCTTGTGTTGTGGATGCGAGATGGTTGATATACTACATAAATACATTTTTTTTTTGTAAATAAATACTTATTATAAATGAAAACATCCATAACTCGGGTACACATGTCCGTATTCATCACACAAACATATGCCCCTAGCGGGATTCGAACCCGCAACCTTTTGGTATAGTGGTCAGAATTGCTAACCACTAGGTACACCAAACAGGTCGTCTATGAAAATTACATACAGATGGTCACGCCTGTTTCCCATTGGTGTAGGGAGAGAATATTGATTTCCACTTGCAACGATCCTGACATACTACTTTTGCTTGGACCACTCTCATCAAATGCTTCATACACGCTCGTCGGTTGGTGGTTGACCGCACCTGACCTTTTGTGAGGACGTCAGTCACTTTGACGTACGTCCTTCTTGGCCGACCTTTACCGACCCTTCCATTCACGCTTTCGTTATTATATATTATACATTGCTTTCGTTAATCTGCTTGAAAATTACAACCTAGCAAATGTTACTCGTTAATATAAATAAATTATTTTTTTTATACGTTAACGAAATATTTAGATTTATGTCAAAAACATGGAAAAGATTTATGTACAGATTTTTAAATCTGTTTCTGTATCAAAGGTCAGACACCTTTGTTCGACGGATTGAGATTAAAGTCAGTAGCGGCGCGTTCTTATTTTCAATTATTTTCAGTTGTTAAGCAATGGCGTTCAGAAAACCTATCACTAAGAAACTGATCAATTCTCCCGACACTTGCGTGGATGAGCACTTGCGCGGTGTTGTCGCCACGTTCCCAGCGCTACATCTGCATCCCAAACATCGTGTGGTCACTATTAGAACTAAGGTATGAACACAGGGTGTAAGGTATTATAAAAGATACAAGAGTTTTCTTAGTTTAATAAAAAGAATAATTCACAACAAATACATGACATCTTGTGGCGCGCCAGTGACCATAGAGACCCCTGCCCATAGAGTAATATAACATACGGGGTAAGTTGCGTTCTCCCACAGGATGCGTTCCGAAACACAGGGCACATGAGTAAAGAAACGGAACCAAAGCTTCATACAACGGCGCCGCGATAGGTACACCACTACAAGCTAAAGGCGCGTGTGTGCGTCGGCACGCGCGGCCTGTCGCGTACGGAGCGAAACTGGTTTAGACTGGTTCGGCGCGTGCTGCAACTCAGGGCTCACTCGTCGCTTCCATCCCGACGCGGAGTGTTTATTATTGTTTATTTAAAGGTGTTTTATTAAGAAACAAGTGCAAAGATGGTTTACTGTACTGTGTGTATCAACAATAATGTAAAGATCATATTTTTGTTATATCAAAGACTCCTTTACATGAGTAAAGGAGTCAAAGGAGTGTGCACATGAGTGCACAGGGTAACAATAAACTTCATTGACGAGTTTCGGATCGCTGGCAGCTGTCAGACGGCTCTTAAGACCATAATACAGAAAAAACAGTAGCGTAACTAAGCCGTGTTCTTGAAATGTAAACATGCGGCTGAGCGGAGTGTTAGGGTTGGTACGTACAAAAAGTAAAGCAGATGTTTGTACTTTTCTATTGTATGTGTGTAGTTTTAGGTATAGGAATAAACCAGCAATGATTTTAAGCAGCCTGATCAAAGCTAAACGTACCTAGTCTGAAGTTAGTTTTTTTTAATATCGATTTTAAAATGACATTATTCAAAACGGGACATGTGTGTAGGTACCTACCTAATGTGTATGATTAATGATTATGTCATCATAAAATATAGGAATAATAGTTTATGTAGAATATATTACTATAACTGTTTTATACAACGACATAATTAACTACAAGTTAGTTATTACTCGACCGGGCGACCTGTGTGCGAAGTGCGAGTTTTGCTTCGTTATTAACTTTACCATCGCGTTCGCGTTTTCAGAAAATGTACATATGAAAGAAATTGTATTGCAAACTATCCGCTAGAGGCGCTGCACATTTCTTCATATAAATCGTCACGTAAACGTGAACGCGGTAGTAAAGCTAAGTCGAAACAAAACTCACACTCCGCCCTCAGGTATGGGCGGTGCGCGCGCGGCGTGGCACTGCATAGTTTTGTCTTGCCAAGATTGGTTAGCGGTCGTGTAAATAACGCTTCCATGATAGTCGCTTCATGTTCTTTACGAGATCCCTGATAAAGCATTCTATTTTCGCAGAGCGACTCTAGAAGGGTAGCAGTCTTAGGCGGAGGCGGGTCTGGGCATGAACCTTTCGCAGCAGGTGAGAGCGTGGTTTAGTTTTCATACATACACAAAGCTATTAAGGGTAGGGCAGCGGACCGAACAAGATGAATATAAGTATAAATAAATAAACAAATAAATATCTTGGCACATACACACAGCGCCATCTAGTTCCACACTAAGCAACTAGGCTTGTATTATAGATACCAGATGGTTGTTAAACTACACAAATACATTTTTTTTTGTAAATAAATACATGTATAAATGAAAAACATCCATAACTCGGGAACACATGTCTGTATTTATCATACAAACATATGCCCCTAGCGGGATTCGAACCAGCGACCTTTTGATATAGCACTAACCACTACATCAAACAGGTCGTCAGTATTTAAAAATCAAACACCCTAACTGCATAAAAAAGCGAACTAAAAGGCCACTACTACTTGGTATGTACAGTCGGCGTCATGGTTATTCGTACATGATTAACAGGGTTTATTCCTTCCGTGGCTTTATTGATAAATTAAGATTTTTTTTTAAATACAGTATAAATTAAAAAAAAATCTCTGACCTGCACTCGAGAAGTCTGAAATCTAATTATAAATAATACTTAAATAACTTTAATGGGGGTTATTTTTCAGAATTCAAAAGTGGTAGTTTTTATCAATAAGTAGAATTCTTGAAAATAACCGTAATTAAAGCTATTTATGTATTATTATATAATTACCTTTTAGATTTCTTGAGTGCAGGTCAGAGCGATTCAGGTCGCGGTCAGTCAGTATACTTATTACAAGCCATTCGCTGGAATACGGAAGCAGACGCCATTTTATATTTTGCTGGCACCATATTGAATGTCCAACTAATGTTATAAATGCGAAATTTTACCATAAAATGTATGATAATGACTCTTTGGAGATCAAGACGGGTTTAACGACACCATACTTCTAAATCGGTCAAGTATTAGTCGTTCAAGCAGTTTCTTGTGGTATTTTTCTCAGATTAATGATATTCTTTAAGGGAGTTTATCCCGCATACTCCATACAAATATTCAAGTCCAAATATTTTCGAAATGAATGAACGAATTCTAATGAAACTGTAAAGTTTCGGAGAATGCGTATAAACGCATTAAGCAAGATTTAAAAAGTTAGTAGACATTGGTGTCGATTCGGATGTACACCAACTAAACGAAACGAAACTAAAACCAATTTTAAAGTAGTAATGATGCCATCCGAATCGACACCATTGTCTCTATTTCTTCTACGATGCGACGGCACCACTCCAAAACTGGTTATAGTTTAGTTTAGTTTAGTAGGTGTACATCCGAATCGACACCAATAGCTTCGAAAAAGAGTACTGACACTAAATTAGCGCGATTTTAAGTTTTCCACAGTAATAGAAATAATGCAATATATTCTTTTATATTCGATATTTAGAAAATGTTTACTATTAGATCTATGTATTCTGCTTATATGTATATAAAGTTTCATTAGAGTCGGTCTAGTTTGTATTGAATGACCTACGCTAGTACTACGTTAATTCTGTGCCTGTGGGATAAACGCTCCTTAAGTTTGCGTTAGCCTTTTCACCAGAACGGAAGGGGGGATTATGTTTTTGATAACATTGTTTTGACATGACCTTAATTTTTTTTCTCTGAATAATGATACTCTCAGGATTATAAAAGCTATTTTATGTTTGAGATTATTTCTACTAATCCAGTTATGAAAATTCTCCCACTAATAGCTAGTAATATAAGTAAATGTAAGTATTATGTAGGTACCTACAGTACAGTGTCACATAAATGCATGGTGGACATAGAGCTCGCTCCTATAATATCCTGTAAAACTTCCACTAGCTACTTACACATAAATCAAATCAAATCAAAATATTTTATTTCATAGGATAAAATTATCACTTGAAAACGTCACTATTAATATTACATTTTTTACGGCTCATTCACAATGCTGACTCCCCAGAGAAGAACGAGCAAAAAACTCTAGGGTGATTGGTTGTCTTTTAAACAGATTATGGGTTACAATTTGTGATTTCATATTATATGAATAAAAAGATGTTGAATGAATAAAATGTCCATGCTTGGTTATCATTCAAATAGTCAGTGATTTTATAATAGCCTTTTGCTTACAATTTCTGTTTTATGATAGCTTTAAATTTATTTGAAGGCCAATTTTGAATGTTATAAAAGCGTATACATTTCCCTTTGAACGATTTACTAACTTTGTGAAGTCGGCTAACATAAACGGATAACTGATTCTTGTAATCATCTGTCCTATCACCAGGTTTGCTGGGCGAAGGGATGCTGGATGGAGCAGTGGCTGGCGGCGTATTTGCAGCTCCACCTACTGGCCATGTGTTATACGCTATTGCCAGTTTGTACAAATATAATTCAGGTAAGTTTTCTATAAGTTCATGTTACACCTGCTAAGCTGGCGAGCGAGGAGGGTTGCAGAGCAGCGGCTTCCTTCTGCGAAGCAGTCATGCTTCAGGGAGGTGTCGTCGTAACGGGCCCCGTCCACAGAATACTCATACCTCTTGGCCCCGCCGCGCCTATATGCGTACCCAGGTCCACCTACTGCCGAGGAAGGTCGCCGCTGGGTTTTAGTGATTACCTCCCGAAAGGGAGGGGATCTCACATAACCATCTCGCCATCCCCCAGGCTAGCGGTAAAAAAAACTACACATGCTATCCAAATAGATTCATACACGTAATATCTTGTAGGTACGGATTAAGCTTATATTATTACTGTGTGCGAAGTGTGAGTTTTGTCTCGTTTTTAACTTTACCATCGCGTTCGCATTTACGAAAAAAGTCCCTATGAAAAAAATCGTTTTGCAAACTATCCGCTAGAGGCGCTGCACATTTCTCCATACCAATCGTCACGTAAACGTGAACGCGGTAGTAAAGTTAAGTCGAAACAAAACTCACACGTGTTCTCAACTTGCGATTATTCTCGAGTGAATTTTCATGCGTATAACTGACAAGAAATGGCGCAGCTAATGGCTGCGGTTCTGTTTCACAACTGTACGACTCTGTGGCTATTTAATAATGGCGGAGTTGGTGTGAATATTTAAACTTTTGAGTGGCAAATTTAATTCTTGGGTCTTTTTGAATAATATACCTTATTTGCTATTCCCTATGTCGTATCATTTGGGAAGATTAGGCGGAAGGCGGAAGGCTGCAGAAGACTCAAGAGGCATTGGTGAAACAGCAATGCCTCATATTTAGGTAGATAACACGCAATATTGGCGGGATTATTTAAAACTATCAATCGTGTTCCAAAGATAGTTTTCTGCGTGAAATGAAACGGAGCCCTCCATATTTTAGTTTCAAAATAGTAGCACTGTATATACACGCGCATATAACACATATATATTACTAACGCCACTAACGTTTTCTCGTTTACCAATGAGTACCATATACATACATTTGTAATGGAGGAGGACCCGATAACCTGAAATACAGGCTACTGCCTAGTTTAGGCATCAGTCGCCCACAATTTTTATTTATAATTGTAATTCATCTTCTATAATACTATAATGTATGAATTATGGACAGAAAATAAACGAATTTGTGATTTTTGATTTTTTGAATGGATTCAAGTGACTACCCACAAGAATAAATATTTAAAACTGAGTTATATTTGTTGACGATTTCAGGTGGTGTTCTTGTTATTCTCGGAAATTATACGGGAGATCGATTAAACTTTGGAAAAGCAATTGAAAAGGCGAAAATGGCTGGTATTAAGGTAATTAACTGCGATTTTGTACATAAATCTAAACCACCAAAACCGAATACCGAATACGGAACATTTCTTGCAAAATTTGATAAATTTCAGAATTTGTAGGCACACACTTGACTGCAAAATAAGAAGTCACACATCATCAACAGCCTTACACGTCTCACTGGGAGAGGATATGAGTATAGGTTTTTAACCGCCTCCATGGCACGATGTAAACAACATAGGGTTCGATCCCCAGCGGGGTACATGTTTAAGTGCTCGGTTTGGTTGGTGGTAAGGCATTTTAAATATCCGCCTGGCTAGCTACCACCATCTTATTTAAATCTGCCGCCAAACAGCCATGTAAATAGCATTGTTGTGTGCCGGTTGTCAGAGATAAGATAGCGAGTCCCCCAAATAGTCCGTTCAGTTCCGGGTCAGTACTCTTCCACCTTTGGCCTCATTTCACTTAACATCAGGTGTGACTGAGGTCAAGTACTATCCCGTTGTGCATAAAAAAAAGTCCACCACGTGGGCCCAGTGCGGATTGGTAGATTTGTGTCAGATTAGTGGCCACCTGATAGTCAGTGTTTTAGGCCGTTTTTTGAAAATAATCAGGACCAACTAGGTATTTCAAGTGCTCTATCCAAAGCACGGAGAGACTCGTATTAAGATGCCACAAGTGGTCAACCATCCAAGAACTGACGGCGCCAGACATTACTTAACTTGGCTAATAATAATAATAATAATAAATAAATATTTCGGACACTTACACCAATCATCTAGTCCCAAACTAAGCAAAGCTTGTACTATGGATACTAAATAACGGATAAACATACATAAATATTTATATGAACATCCACGACTCAGGACTAAACGTTCATATTCATCACACAAACATTTACCCGTCGCGGGATTCGAATCCCAACTAATATTATAAATGCGAAAGTGTGTGTGTCTGTATGTATGTTTGTCACCTCTTCACGCCTCTACTGCTGGACGGATTTGGATGAAATTTGGTTGGTAGATAGATTAGGATCTGGATACACATTTAAGCTAATTTTTTTGCTGAACCGATTTGATGAAATCTTCCACGACGGACGAAGTCGCGGTTGGTAAGCTAGTTGAAAATAAATAACGAATGCGACGGCGCGCTTCAATCACACACACGGAAGTCACACAACCTGACAATTTCTTTTCAATGGAGGCTTTTGAATAGTTTTCGTTTTATTTTCAGGTGGAAGGTCTAATTGTCGGTGAGGATGTGGCTTCAAGTCATAACAAGACCGGTGGACGGAGTATGTGCGGAGAAGTGTTCTTTTATAAGGTACTTACAATACTTATATTCTTACGTGTCAACTTCTTAGCCTTCTTGAGCCCATTATCGGTAAGCTGACTGAACAATATCAATGAACGGTATTTTATCGTTACTAAGGATAAGATGTCACATGTCGTGAGGAAACGGCTCTTTATGGGTGAGAAGATAACTTTCGACCTCCTGTTCAAATTCAATATCAAAAAGTTCTATTATAAAAATAAAATTTGAAAACGTCATGACATATAATTATCGCTCAATCACAAAGCAGACTCCCCAGAGAAGAACGAGCAAGATACTCAGGGAATGCTAATTATAAATAAGTATATTTTACAATTTTTGATTCGACAAAGAACAATAAGAAAATAATAGACGAGAAAAACAGAATATACCGGGGATGAGTTTTTTTTAACGTAAGAAAAAAAATAGGGCATATTAGGTAAGTGACATAGAAGTTATAGGCATAGGTAGGTATTTTTTTTTTCAAAAACAAGCGCCGGCCGTCCGTTCATATGCGACTGGCGTGATTCTTAGGGTTCTTTTAATGTGAAATTTATTTGGAACTCATATTTTCTCCAAGTTTTCTTTATTTATTTATTTTAATAATGTAATTGTGTCAAAAGACAAAAATGCTTTATTTTGCAGGTACAGACGAATCATCCTAAAAGTATCACATGGGCTAAAGTGTTACCTCCAAAAAATTTTACTTTTCTTATTTTCCTTACCTTTTTATTATTTTAATGAAGTGTTTACGGTTTATTTTCCTTTATAAAAAGAAAAAAAAAATTCCATATAGAAAAAAAATCGAATAAAAATTGTCTTAGCCGGATTCGAAAACCGTGTCTTTTCGAAAGACGTTACCTAAGCACTCGTGTCGCTTGCCACTAGACCACGATATCAATTAGAAGAGCTGACGAAATTTTCTTACTCATTTAAATGTGACATATTATTATGGATTTGGTTTGAGTGTTGATATTGTATGAATCCTTTCTAATAGATGGTGCTAGAGTGCTTCGTTCCATACGGTCCATAAATACTTTTAGGGAGATTCGTCTGTACACAGAGTACACCTTGTTTTTGTTGTTCAATGGAGTACAGTTAAAATAGTCAATTTTACATTTTTTAAGCTACTGTTTGTTCAAAATGCAATTTTCCCCTGAGAAGAACAAGCAAGAACCTCGAAGGGTTGCTCTTTTAAAATCAGGCTTTGGTTTTACATAAAGGTTTTTATATTTCATTATTAATTGTGAAATAGCCTGGCATGCGAACGATCTGATTATGTCCAGGGATGATTATCATCTAAATAGTCTGATATTTTATAATATGCTTTGTTAATAAGTTTCTGTTTTATGGTATCTTTAAATTTATTGAGAGGAAGATTTTATATATCAACTGGAACCTTGTTGAAAAAGCGTATACATAACCCTTTGAATGCGGAATAGGCTACAAACGCGACCGTCAAATGACATATATTTATTTATTTAAATTTATTAGCATTATTCTATGATAGTTTTGAAAAAAAAAATACATATGCCAATAACTTCTATTTCACATTTTTTGTCCTCACGGTAAAAAACTCATCCGGTATATCAACATTTTTGGTTGACGATGGTGTTTACGCTTACGCTACTACATAGCGTAGTAATATCTATTTTTCGGTCTTATAAAATTATTTTACTATAATGAAACCATTGCTTTATAATAATATTAATATTTATTTGTCTACGATAAAATCTTAATTATTTATCCTTGAGATAAACTCACCTTTTGTGTATTGTGAGTTCTGTCCTATGTTTGTTCAATGTATGTTTGTATACTTATATGAAATAAAGTGATAAATATATTATGCCCACTGACTAGAAAACCGTCGTCAGTCGACAACGGATAGATAGATAGATAACACACATACATTAAATAATATTTATAAGTAGTTAATTCAAAAGTAGTACAGACTACAGTACAGTAATAAAAACCAGATCAAGATAGCTTAACCTTGTACTAAGTGGGCATTTTTGCTGAGGAAGCTCGCAATATGTAGACAGCATTTTACAGAACATGGCAATAAAAACAGAATATATTTATAAGAGTACAAACAAAACATAGGCATAAAAAGTATGTGTGTGCTGCAGTGGCACAAATGGGCCATAGCTCAGTGTCGGATTGCTCAGTAGCAAAACACTGATTTTCAGCTATTACCCTTTAAAAGGGAGACGGGTACAATATTCCTAAATAACCCTAAATACAAATTAACATTAAAGTTTCAGACAGATTCTGGTAAGCAATAACAATATTATACGAGAATAATGCTAGTGCAACGACATAAATAGTTAACTATCACAATCATACGATATTGTACTGTGCTGTAAATAATATACCGCATGTTCATTATTAGGATAGTCTTCTAATATTTCTTCAACGTTGCAGCTTTGTGGTGCATTGTCAATCAAAGGTTACGACTTATCTGCCATTCGTGAGATCGCAGCTGAGGCCAATAAATTTATGGCGACGCTTGGGGTTTGTCTGAGCGCTTGCTCTTTACCAGGTATGTCTAGACGAACTCAGAGTTCAGGGAGGAGGGGGAGGGGGTAACATGTCCAGCAAATCATACAAAGTAGTTTTTTTTATGAATGTAAAAATTGTTTCTGTAAATGAATCTGTAATCGAGCATAATTAAAAATCAAGGCATTACCCAGGCCCATGATCCTGTACATGTACCCCGCTGGGGATCGAACCTGCGACCTCCGAATCGTAACCCCAATGATGTTTACATTGAACCACGGAGGCGGTAGAGGAGGAGTTATAAGTTAAAGTGGCAGTGGGCAAGGGTGCATAGCTCGAATTGATGGTCGTAGGGGCATTCAAGTTCTTGAGTGGAGACCACGCACGGGAACCGCAGTGTAGGAGGTCGATTGATGACCCAATGAAGTTGCTGGTTGCTTCCAACCGGTCGCTCTAGAAATCTATGGGGCAGGTCTATGTTCAGCAGTGGGCATCCTGTGGCTGATATAATGGTGATTATAATGACAGAAGATTCAATAATGGTCAACTGGCTCTGGAAACAGCTGTTTGTCATATTATATAAAGTTCTTAGAAGCAGCAGGACCACCGAGCAGATGAGAGTCGGAATCTAGCAGTCTTTAGCCGCCTCTTTCAGTTCTGGAGCGCTTGTGAATCCGTTGCCCGAATTGAATTGAAGTGAATTTCCCTGACTGTTAATGGGCATGAGTTGGTTTTGATTTCTACTTCACTTACCAAACAATTGTGATATCTTTTGGTTTTTAGGTCAGCCACCTTTATTCGAGATAGCGCATGATGAGATGGAATTAGGCGCCGGCGTGCATGGTGAAGCTGGTATTGAAAAAATGAAAATGGGAACTGCAAAAGAAGTCGTACACATTATTCTGGATAAGGTAGATATCTTACCTTAGATATGAGAATCGAGGATTTATGCCCTGACCTTTCAAATGCGATAGTGGCTGCCTTAGGGGCTTGTATCTTATAGCTTTTACTTCAGTTTTGGCCACAATATCAGATGGAGCTGTTCAATACGACGGGGGAAATATTTCCTATCTCCAAACATTTCACCAACTATTCAGTTCGGTTCGTGGGTGGATTAGTTGATATTACGCCGGTCAGATAAAAGCATCGGTGGCTCAGCATTTAAGACGCGGTTTCCCAATTATACCAGGCCATATGCTACCAATGAGTTATTAAATGAAATTTAATTATTTATGTGCATTTATCCGACTGCTGTTAAACGGTGAAGGAAAACATCGTGAGCAAACCTGCATGCCTGAAAAATAAATATTCTAAGGCATGTGAAGTCCTCAACCCGCATTGGGCCAGCGTGATGGACTATGGCCCCATACTCCCTCATAATACGAGGGAGGGTCTATATCCCTGCAGTGGGATGGACGTATACGGGCTGAGATGATGAGGCAGGTAGCTTAACTCCTCTACTGATTTCTTCAACACCCAGGTTGGATAGATGGAATAGGTCCTTTATAAAATGGCGAGCTCCTTATTATGTAATATTTACTAGCACCTATCTATAATGGGTTTTATGTTTCAGGTAGTAGCACATCTGAAACTAGCAGCTAATGATAGGGTAGCAGTGATGCTCAACAATTTGGGAGGAACGTCATTGCTTGAGATGAACATCATTGCTGCGGAGACTCATGACTATTTAGGTATTTATTTAACGGATACACATACTATAGAGCTTAAACCGCCTCCGTGGCTCAACGTAAACTACATTGGGTTTACGATTCGGAGGTCGCGGGTTCGATCCCCAGCGGGGTATGTGTTTAAGTACTCGGTTTGGTTGGTGGTAGGGCATTTTAAAATGTCCGCCTGGCTTGCTACAACCAGCTTCAATGTTAATAGCATTGTTGTGTTCCGGTTGTCAGAAATAAGATAGTTGAGCATAAGAATTTTTTTATGCACAACGTGTTAGCACACCTGATGTTAAGTGAAGATGAGGCCGAAGGTGGATGCGTACTGGCTATCTTATCTCTAACAACCGGAACACAACAATGCTATTAACATTGCTGTTTGACGGCAGACTTAGATTATATGGTGGTAGGTACCCAGCCAGGAGGACATTTAAAATAACCACCAACCAAACCGGGTACTAAACTTGTAGGTACCCCGCTGGAGGTCGAACCCGCGATCTCCGATTCGTAAACCCTGTGTTGTTTACATTGAGCCAAGGTATAAAAATAAATTTGCGGTTCTTGGATTCGTCTTGATAATGGTAAAAAATCCTACATGGCGTCCGCAAAATACAAAATATGCTGTAGGGTTTTTTGGTTTTTAAATTACCTTACCTATGAAATTGGCGATTTGTATGAAGAATTTCATTAACTGTTTGCTCCATACAAACATTTTTGATTTTAATTTTTGGGAACGGCAAATCCAAATTTAGCTAAACTTTGTGTGTATTATCGGATAACATTAAGTATAGGCAGCGTTAATTTTTAAAAGTAACCGCTTTATAATAGTTTCAACGAATCTAAGAAATGATTATGGGAAGCACATGAAAAGAGCTCTGTTCAAATTTTTTTTATTATGTGATTTAGCCCCCAAAACTAAAAAATATTTCATGTGAAACCTTGAAATAATATTCCATTTTCCAAATAAAAAACAAATTTGGATATAGCTTTGAAAATCCCAGGAATTGGTACTTATGATTAACAAAGAAAAAAAAACATAGGTAAAGACGCAATGCTTAAATAGTTATTTCTTACAGAAACCAAACGAATAACTGTCGAGCGATTGTATTCTGGCCACTTGAAGACATCATTAGAAATGCACGGCATCCAAATCTGCCTAATCCATTTGAACAAAGAGCACGGAGACTTTTGGTTGGAGCTGTTAGACGCCCCCACAATGGCGCCAGGGTGGGTGGGGGGAGAGATGTCGGTGCGCGGCGAGGAGGGACACGGAGACGATGATACTCTTTTACATAGTGATGGTGGAAAGGTGAGTGGTAAGGCTAAAGCTTACCCAATTAATTTTGTAGTCTCTGTATGTGAAATCGTATTGACGACCTGTTTGGTGTAGTGGTTAGAAAGTCTGCTGCTTTACCTAAAGGTCGCGGGTTCGAATCCCACTAGGGGCATATGTTTGTATGATGAATACAGACATGTGTTCCCGAGTTATGGATGTTTTTCATTTATATATGTATTTATTTATTATTATTATTAGGAGCCCATACTGTCCCACTGCTGGGCAAAGGCCTCCCTCCTCTCTCTCCACGGCTCTCTCTTGCAGGCCTCCTCCGACCAGTTGGAAAAAATAATTTAATAATTTTTATTTACAAAAAAAAAATGTGTTTGTGTAGTTTATCAACCATCTGGTATCCATAATACAAGCCTAGTTGCTTAGTGTGGAACTAGATGGCGCTGTGTGTATGTGCAAAGATATATTTATTTATTATTATGTTTATTATTATTATTGTTGATATACAAAATCTTCCTTTCAATAAATTTAAAAATACTATAAAACAGAAACTTATTAAGAAAGCATATTATAAAATATCAGATTATTTAGATGATAAACAATCATGGACATAACCAGCCCGTTCGCATAACCAGACTATTTCACAATTAATAATGAAATATTATAATATAAAATAATATTTTTGTAATATAAAAACCTTTTTTAAAAGAGTTCTCGAGTTTCTTGTTTGTTCTTCTCAGGGGAAAATTGCCTTTTGAACAAGCAGTAGCTTTAAAAATGTAAAATCTGACTATTTTAAGTGTACCCTGTGTACCTACAAAATAAAGCATTTATAATAAGTATTTATTTACAAAAAAAATGTATTTATGTATTATATCAACCATCTGGTATCCACAACACAAGCATATAGTTGCTTACTGTGGAACTAGATGGCGCTGTGTGTATGTCTAAGGATATTTATTTATTTATTTATTTTATTTATTATTTTTTGATTTGATTTGATTATATTTATATTATATGTATATTTTAAAAAATCGTCTCCTCGTCCAAAATGCTTAAAGTGCTTTGACCGCCAAAGCAGTCACCTGCACTAGTAGCATGACAGATGCGAGAATCGTTTATGTCGCGGGAGATAATATTTGTCCCGCTCATTCAATGGAACGAAATATACAACTATCCCACTCTCAATTCTACATCGCGTGCGACAAACGAAATCATGCTAGGGGGCAGGTGTCTGCAAACAATGGATTTTCAATTGTGTTTGTATCGCGGCAGTAAATGTGTTACACAAGAAAAACCTGTGGGTTACCAGTGATGAGTCATCTCATCACAAGAAAAACTTGTGGGTTACCAGTTATGAGTCATCTCATCACAAGAAAAACTTGTGGGTGGGTTACCAGTGATGAGCCATCTCATCACAAGAAAAACTTGTGGGTTACCAGTGATGAGTCATCTCATCACAAGAAAAACTTGTGGGTTACCAGTTAACCTACCTAGACACCACCTAGACAGTTGGAAATCCACCACGGTGCGGTTCAGTAGACATTTCCTTCCACGTACCGTTACTTTTTGGAATAAGCTCCCGGCGGATGTCTTTCCGAACCGATACGATCTGGGAACCTTCAAGAAGCGAGCATATTCCTTCCTTAAAGGCCGGCAACGCCACTGCGGATCTTCCGTTTCCGTAGATGGTTATGGGCAGCGGTGACACTTACCATCAGGTGCGCCTCTTGCTCGTTTGCCCACCTCTTCAATAAAAAAAAAAAAAAAAAAAAAATGAGTCATCTCATCACAAGAAAAACTTGTGGGTTACCAGTGATGAGTCATCTCATCACAAGAAAACTTGTGGGTTACCAGTGATGAGTCATCTCATGGCACTGAAACGTGGTCTCTCCCTATGGACCTCATAAGAAAGCTCAAGTCACGCAACGAACTATAAAGAGGCGATGCTGGGTGTTTCACTACAATATCGAATCAGGTATGCAGAAATCCGTAGAAGAATGAAAATCATTGATATAACCCAGCGGATTAGTAAGTTGGCAGTGGGCTTATGATGGCCGGTGGAGCATTAAAGTTCTGGAGTGGAGACCAACCACCGTAAGGTGGACGACGGATGAAAGATCGCGGGTAATCGCTGGATGCAAGCGGAAGCGAACTTGTCGCTCTTGCAATCTATGGGGGAGGTCCAAGTTCAGTAGTGGACTTCTAGTTGTTGTGATGAAGATGGTACGAAATCTACCCAGTCTTTAACGTTCCACAGCTAACATCAGGTCCATATTTATCAGCACAAGAGCAGGCCATTTTCCACGACAGTTTGAAAGCAGCAGCTGAAGAGCTCATCAAGGGCGAAGATCTTCTTAACCGACTCGACTCAGGGTGTGGTGACGGAGACTGCGGGAATACGCTCAAAAAGTTTGCCCAAGGTTTGTAACGTAGTTTGTGATATCGATTTGAAACACGGTGTGAATTAGATATTGATCTAAAGATCAATTTATAAACTTCACTTCAATTTCACGATCGGAAACAGCTTCATATGCGAAATTGATTTCTAAAAGCTGTGTTACTAAATCGTATCTATTATACACAAAAGAAATTAGATGAATTATGTAACACCCGGCAGTTCTACTACCTTCTCCTGGCTACATCTTCAGAATACTGCGCCACACGTGACATATCCAATAGCCTATGAAAGTCCGCTACTAGATTAAAACCTGTAGGAAAACATTAAGTCGCATAATAGGTACGTTTTACGTGCTCAGCAATTTTGGGTAGCGACCCGCGGGCCCGTCAGTCGTTTCCTCACTCGCGTGGAGCTTACTTGTCACTGCATTGCCTGGAATAAACTCAGTGAATCAAGTATTTGGACGTTTCATTACATCTCTCTACGTTAGAACCTCAACGGACTGAACCCTATCAGGTAGCATAGATTGGAAAGACATATACACATAGCCGTAAAAAAGCTATTTGCATCGCTTTTCATGGGAGGATATGCCCTAAACATTGGGCGATGTTATTCGATTCGAGTTTATTCTGAGAACTCCGGACCTGCTGCGTCATCACTGGTCTATGCTGTTATGTTCATGGTGATTCGTCGCCTTTTACGACACCCATGGGAAAAGAGTGGTGTGTCCTATTCTACTGTGCCTGGAACCACACGGCCCGGCTTATTAGCTGCGCGCTCTGCCACTTTCCGACACATTTATATAAGACGCTCATCCATCATTCGAACTCGTAAGATCACTAGTGGCCATTTACATAACGAGTCGATAATATATTATGCTACTCAACACATAGTCAGTTAACGCAATAAAAATATTTCTTTACCAGCAATCCTCGTATATTTGGAGACGGCATCACTGGAGTACCCTTCCAATGTCCTGTGGGATTTGTCGGAGATTGCGGAGACAGATATGGGCGGAACTTCAGGAGGGATCTACAGCTTGGGACTGTCGGCTGCTTCTCAGGCTCTATCCAAGTTAGTCTATTCCATATTGCTTAGAGAGTTGAGCTTGTAAGGGTATCGATTTTTGAAATAAGTAGATTAAAAATTTAATGGATACCTGGTGGGGTTATTTTTTATTCACGGCAGTTTAACGTTTGACTTCAAACACACTTGATGTTAAGTGAAGAAAAGCCGAAAGCACGCTCCCCTGGAACCCCGACATGAGATTCCGCCTCAGTCTTCAGATCGCTTTGTTAATACAGCTCTTAGTCCTCATCCCTTACTTTGCGATAAGTAAATACTAGAACTGCTGCACCTATTTCAGTGGCAAAACAAATAGCGTGGAGCTATGGTTGGCGGTATGGGAAAGTGCAATGCAAGCGATCTCTAAGTACGGTGGGGCAGAGCCCGGAGACAGGACAATGGTAAGTAAACAAAAGAACGATGACAAAAAAATGTGACCATTTATGCATGAAATTTTGAGGCGTCACCTAACATTATCACGTCTATTCGACCAGCTCGCAGCGCCATGTACATTGATTGATAACTCAGTTGGTAGTAGTAGCCTAGGTTCGCCTTAGTTTTGACTTTTGTGATGATTACTACGTCAGAGAACGACATTTTGTTAATGCTGATTCTTCTTATTAAATTCTGGTAATGTTACTGCTTCCTTTTCCATGGCCACTGTTCATCATCATATCAACCACACGACGTTCACTGCTAAATAGGCCTCCCCCATAGAATTCCACAGTGATCGGTTTGAAGCGGCTGGACTTAGGCTTATTTCCAGCAGTGGACGTATGATTAGAGCTATGCAGCACTGAATTTTTTTAATGTTGGTGTTTACGTATTTTTACAGTTGGATACCCTGCACACGGCAGCGCAAGTGTACAAACAGAAACTGAATAGTGAATTGAAAGTTATACTACAGGAGACTGACGAAGCAGCGGAACGAGGGGCGAAAGCCACCGCCAATATGACTGCTAAGTAAGATCTTATATATACTTATACGAGGACATGCGTTATACCAGATGGTTCTCGTTTTACTGAACAGCTTTTAGTGTGCCCGCCCACGACCAACTTTTTGTAGGACCGATAATCGGGCCAATATTTTCGTCAATACTTTTATCACCGATATTGTGACCGATTTTTTGTCGGACGTGGGCGTTGAAATATTGCAATCGGTACCTACGTTCCATTTTTCTACTACAAAAAATCGGTCACCGATTATCGGCTGTGGGCGGGCAGTCTTATTATGTAACTAAATCTGAAACAGTGGCGTAGCTATTGGCGTGGGCGAAGCGGACTCTCACCCTCGACCTCGCACTTCTAGGGGCCCGTGAGGCCCGTATAAATATGAGGGTTAATTACCGTGTAAGTACCCAACTATTACTAAAAATTTGTAAATATTTATATCATTCATAGCAATACTATCAATTGAACTTGAATTCAACGACTGTTTGGTGTAGTGGTTAGTAACTCTGACCACTATACCAAAACGTCGCGGGTTTGAATCCCGCTTGGGGCATAATGTTTGTATGATGAATACAGACATATTGTGTTCCCGAGTTATGGATGTTTTATATATGTATTTATTTACAAAAAAATGTAGGTATTTGTGTAGTTTATCAACCACCTAGTATCCATAACACAAGCCTATATGCTTACTGTGGATCTAGATGGCGCTGTGTGTATGTGCAAATGATATTATTTATTTATTTAATTGAAATAGAGATAGCTTCAAAAATCAACTGCAAGTCTTTGTACAAGGCTTCAGCGAAGCAAAGAGTTTTGTAAAAGATTGGATCACAATTCACAAAATAAAAACTTTTTTTAATGACTCAATGTTTTTCGCATGACTCTATTTCTTTTACTATATTTTTGGGTTTGATTTTTTATTCTCTGCAATAACATAAGATAAAATTTTGTTTCCCATTTAAAACTTGGCCTAGTTATATTATACGTACATTTGTAACGTGTGTACATAATATTTAATTTGGAAATAATAAGTACTGAAAGAAAAGGCCTAAAATGGTCTCGCTGATGCGCCTTCGCCCACTCTAGATTACTCCACGCTACGCCACTGATCTGAAATAGGGACGGCTTAAAAACACTCAACTGTCAGTCCCATCATAAATCCACCAATCCAGCGTGGTGGATTACTGCCCATACCCTCTCCCAGTAATATGAGAGTTTTTTTTTGTTTATTATGGTCAACTGGATACGCGTCTGACCACAATCTCACCTGATAGGAAGTGACGATGTGACCGAAGATGAAGCACGCGATCTCAGTAGATGCCTCTTCACCCTGCTCTTGAACATCCCAAGGTTGTAGGATTCAGGTTTCCCCTAACAGAGACGTGTGAGGCCGTTGATGATGATGAGTTTGAAATAAATAATTTTCTTTATTTTTACAAGCTTTTATTTACGAGTAGGTTGCAAAATTCGTACGTAAGTTGTCCGTTTCATATATTGCAAAGCATTTTTCAACCACTTGCTGGTATCTGATTGAGCTGAAATGCATATTTTTGTAAGGTCGGTGACAATGTGATACTATGATGCCATCGAGCTGATCTGATGATGGAGCCAGGATGAACTGGAACGCCCCGGTGACAAATGGCAAGATAGTCGAATTTAGGCTAGTTTTTGTTGCAATGAGCATTTTCCTTTACACATGTTTTAAGATGTAGCCAGAAGATTGCCTCTGGAACTCCTTGTTGGACTTAGTGTTACTCGTCTTTGTACTTGAATAATAATCATGATGTAGTATTAAAAGAATGTTTTTAAAGTATTTTTAATGTAGCACTTTTTTTATGCACAACGGGTTGACACTTGACCTCAATCACACCTAATGTTAAGTGAAGATGAGGATCTTATTTGTGGAACTGGCTGTCTTATCTCTGACAACCGGAACATAACAATGCTATTAACATTGCTGCTTGGCGGCAGATTTAGATAAGATCGTGGTAGCTTACCAGGCGGACATTTTTATAATGTCCTACCACCATCCAAACCGAGTACTAAACTAAATTTACCCGATCGAACCCGCGACCTCCGATTCGTAAACCCTATGTTGTTTACATTGAGCCACAGAGCTGGTCTATTTATCTTTTCGTTTGTGATGGCAGGGCGGGGCGAGCGTCGTACGTGGCGAGCGGGTACACGCGGGGCGAGGACGCGGGTGCGCGCGCGGCCGCCGTCTGGTTGCGGGCCATACTCGCCACTATCTCGGCTACAAATAAACCTTAGCGCAACTGACTAGTCTCTTATTGTATCATGCCCATAGAATTAACATGTGCTGTCTGGTTTCGTCACGTAAAAAGAATAAAGCCAACCAAAGGTCCTACAGTTGTCAACACTTATTTATTTAGTTCGATGTGACATGATTTGTGGTACAGTTCTTATATGTCTACCAATTACAAATGTACTCAGCATTAATGATAGAAGACAACGTTTGATTTAGAAGATAAGTGAATAATGATTTATAATCAGTCAACATTATTTATTTATACTGGGAGAGCGAAGTGTGTAAGTATATTATTTTTAAAAACTTTATGTGAACATTGAAAAATATCATTATCGTTATTGTGTTTAACATTGTATTCGTTGTGAGTGGAACAGATTCTGGAAAGGGGACTGTTCAGAGCAAGGTTAGTCCTGCAACGGGGTATACTAAATGTGCGGGTAATTGCCTTATTTAATTATTAAAAAACAAAAAACTCAACAGCATATTTTGAACTTTGCAGGCGCGATGATGGACGTTTACCATAAAATGTATCCGATGACACTCCCGGGTAGTGATTCTCATGCGATCGAGATTATTAGACACCAATAATAGATGTGTCATGCACACGCATATAAGTGTGAGAGTGCTAGACATGCCAATGTCTATCGACAGTAAAATGTCGAGTACGCGAAAATCTGTGTCCAGGGCCTGCAGTCTCGACATAGATAGCGATCGTTATGTTATCGAATTCGGTCGTTAAGTCCTAACAATGTTATTTTAATTGCAGAATTAGAGTCTTTAGTATCAAAATATCGGTTTCCATTGAAACTACGATTCAGGCTTCCAACAAAAACCGATACGATTATGAACACTATAACATTGCGGGGGCTGGGATCATGACGATCTAACGACACCATGCACTTTGAAATCAGTCAAGCCGTTTAGGATACAGGAGGTGACATAGAAATCTACATACTTACATATACTCGAAAAACATTACCCTCCTTCCTTGGGCAGTCGGGTAAAAAGAATAAAACCAACTAGAAGGCCTTTAGCCGGTTGTTTAATTCCTTAAAAACCAAACAGCATATTTTGAACTTTGCAGGCGCTATGTCAGATTTTCTTCCATAAAATGTATCCTTATGACACTGGAGATAAAGACGAATCGAACGATACCTTGTAGGTAGTTCAGAATTGGTCGAGCTGTTAAGGCTACAAGAGGTAACATACACTCGACAAACAATACCCTCCTTTTTGGGGCTGTCGGGTAAAAAGGCGACTAAAGGGCTCGTTCCTCACTCAACTGGAGAGTTCCACGTTTCAACGGCGATGGGGTGATGGATGGAACTGGATGAACTTATGCAGTTCGTCCTGTCATGTCCTTTTTAAAGGTGAGCTCCAGGTGGTGGTGATTTTGGCCCACAATACATCTGGCATGCGGCAGACACGGCCAGGTCAATCCCACTTTCCTTGGAGGCTGTTGTGGCTACGTCAGCAACTTGAGTCTAAGGATCGTATTAATAAATCGATCTTGAGATTGAAATCGCGTCTGTCTCAATGAATTTTTTTGACACCCTTTTAATATGAAACAGATTCTCAATTGTCAATCGTTTTTTTTTTCTCCGTTTATTTTAAGGAGGGTTTCTTCATTAAAGAAGATGTCACCCTCATAGTGATACAGGATAACTTAACCTCTACGCTTAATACCTACATCAACTAAATTATAGTGTCCTAGCTGCTACCGATGTGGGGGCAGCTAAGACGCTGTTACACATTCCCATTTCGCCATTAAAGTTAATTTTGATGAAAAATTGTTGCCTCTCGGGTTCATTCCGGACACACTCCATCATGATGTGGTAAACATCTTCTACAATTTCACATTCATTGCATTTAGGCATCTCAATCTTGAAAACGGATTATTAATACGGGCCTTAGAGAACGGTCGGTCAGTTTTACATTCAGTATACTGCGCTTCATGACTCGTTGGGAAACCCTGAGGAGGCTTTCTATCAAAGACCAAGTCTGCGGGCCATAGGTGAGGATCGGGAGAATATACATGTCCATGAGTTTACGTTTTAGTGACATTGGAGTCACTCTTCTTGTGGTCCTTCATTGTTTATCACGAATTAAACACTCCATTTTTGAGGTAGGTTAACGTCAGTACAAAAAAGAGCACATTACCAACAATTAATTGTTTTAATAATCACAGTGGAAACTTCTGTTCTAAAACAACTATTTAAAAATATATTATATAAATAACTTGGTACCCTATATGAAATCACCTCGATTGACCTCCGTATCTGGGGGACAATTTCCTGACAACTGTGACATTTAAAATGAAAATCAACTTTGCTGTTTTCAAGTACTTGCGTATCGGAAATGGACCGTCAACCGATTGGTGTGCAATGGATAGTGTCCTGTGAAATCAACGGTTGCGGGTTCGTATCCCGCGAAGGGTAAATGTTTGTGTGATGAATACGAATATTTATTCCCGAGTGATGGATGTTTATAATGAATATTTTTTCTAGCGTCCATACCACAAACTTTGCTTAGTTTGGGACTAGATGATTTGTGTGTCTGAATTTATTTATTATTTGAAAACTAATAAAAATAAAGTATATAAAAACACCTGACAGCATATTTTTTATTTTGCTGGCGCCATATTGAATCTTTTACCGTACAAAGGTATCCCGTAACTCGCTAGGAATTGAGACGAATCGAACGACTTGCACTTCAAAATCGGTCAAGTCGCTTAGACAGCAGGAGGTAATAAACAAATCTACATAAACAAGCCAAAAACAAAAACTACCCCCTTTCTGTCGGGTAAAAATCACTTTTCATTCGAGATGTCAAAGTTATCAGGAATTATTTTGTCTCATGACCGAAAATAAGCTCCCCCGATGTTACAGACCTTCGATAATTGACCATTTAATTTAATACATTATATATATAACTAATTGTCTTACATGAAAGCCAATAAAATAAAAAATAATATACCTATGTACAATTTTCCCTAATGGAGATCATTTAATCAACATTTTATAAGTGATAACAACTTGACCAAACAGAGTGAAAATATAATGAAAATACTGTTTGCACCTGCAGGAGGCAGGCTGAGAAACGACAGCAGACGATGTTACCATTCAAGCAAATAAATAGCAGCTGCATCAGCGCAGAACCTCAAAGAGCGCAAAATTGTTTGCCTAAAGGGAGATTACATTATTGCGCCGTTTAGCCTCTTCCATCAGTTATCAGAGCGCTTGGTCAAACGACCAGGGGGTCTATTATACAATGTGATACAGTTCTCGAGGCGTAAGATCAGCTTTGCATTTGTGTGAGTGCACACAGATAGAGATACGGCTTGTGGCGCAGCGCGTCCCGCGCATTGTTTAAACGCGGCCTGAGGCGCGGCGTGTCCGCTGCGCGTCGCTTCCCTGCCGCGCACATGCCGCACTTCACCTCTTGTACCGCTAGCAGCTTGACGTCACTCACACTGTTATTCCTCTATGCTCACACAAATGCAAAGCTGAGCTTACGCCTCGAGAACTATAGGGGTGGTACTTCTAACCCGTTAAGGCTCAGTACTACATCCAAAATCATCGACAAAAAAAATAATATGGGGGGTGAAAACATATCCGTGAAAACATAAAAAAAGTGATTTTAAATCACAAAATAATTAAGTAATAATTTTTTTTTCTTACCAAAATAATCTCAAACATACAAAACAAAGTAATTGATTAGTTAGCCAGTACCATTAGGTACCGTTTCATGTTTCTACGACGTATGAAACCTTTGATATCGCATAAAGTATCGAGCGCGTCGCAGTACATTGAAAATAAAATAAAAATGGTCATAAATTTAGGGGGAAGGGGGCTGGACCCCCCATATTATTTTTTTTTGTCGATGGATTTGGATGTAGTATTTAGCCTTAACGGGTTAGAAGTACCACCCCTATCACATTGTATAATTTCATCGTTATCGTCATCGGTTACGTTCTAACATGTGATTGGTTGGCTCATCGTTCATTCATTTCATTTTCATTTCATTTCATTTCATTTCATCGTTCGGCGTGACTTTATGTATGTATGGCAAGCTGTAGCTAAAGATGTCGATCTTTTAAAATACAGCAAATAGTTTTGTATTGCTCAGATTATCCACAATAATTAAAAACGATCACAATCCCCTTCCATCAGTTATCAGAGCGCTTGGTCGAACGACAAGCCCTTAGATTAAATAACTTCATCGGTATCGTCACCGATTACATTGACCAATGAGAAACCGTCAAATAGCCGAGCGAGCGATGAGCCAACCAATCACATGTCAGAACGTAACCGATAACGATGAAATTATGTAATAGAACCCCAGGTTGGTTTCAACTTAGCACAAAGGGTGAACCTCGCTATTGAACGATGCCATGCCTAGGTCGTGAGACCTGGGCCAATTTTTTATTTATAAATTTTATTTACGTAATTGGTTAAATTTGGTTGTTTCTTCTCACTGGTCATCATTAATTAGTAATTTTGCTTTACAAATTCTTTCATTATTTTATTATATATTTTTAAGGTACTTATGTGTGTATTATTTTGTTATGTATGTGGTATCCATCTATATGTATATATATATATATATATATATATATATAGCTATTTATGTATATAATATATATGTATAAATGTATGGTTTTAGTTTTTGTTTATTAAATAAGTAATGGACCTGCCTGTTCTATAAAGTTATACTCCTACACCCAAAGGTTGCCTGGAAGAGATCGCTTTTAGTGATAAGGCCGCCTAATTGTACTCTTATCAGTATTGTGTTTTGTAAAATGTATGTTCTCCTTTCGTACAATAAAGTGTATTTGTATTGTATTATTTAGGTACTAGCTTTCCGCCCGCGGCTTCGCCTGCGTGGAATAACTTTATCGCGGCAATTTGTTTGTCTCGCGGGAACTATTTATATTCCATCTATATACCAAATTTCAGCCAAATCCGTTTTCACCGTGATTGAGCAACAACACTCATTGATATTTGCTGCACAATAATGTGCCTTAACACAATATACAAATAGCAGGAAATAAACAAATGATTGATCTTGCAAGTAATACCACTAGTGGTCACCCATCCAGAGACAGCTCGCGCCAGGCGTTGCTTGACTACGCTAATCGAAAACGAATAGTCGCGAGATTGTATCTAAGCCTATTTCTAAACAATAATTGACGGGAAAGAATGGAATGAACAGTGACAATTAGATGTGAAATTCATTCTCCTCTAACTTACGAGTTGCAGGTAACATCAGACAAGGAGGTCGGAGGTGTAGTGAATTATTGTACAAGTCACGCATTGGTCTAGCCTAAACTAGAAGTCCCACTCGGTTGTCTTCTCAATCTCCATCTCTGACATCTTCTCTTGTAGGAGGAGGGCTGACATGTCATCTGGAATGTTAACAAATCAAATGAGCTCAAATTCAAGGGCTTTAACCAGCCATTGAAGTGTGAGGCCAGTGAAGTGAATTTATGTGTGTTATGCAGTCAATAATATATTATATGTTTTAAGTGCAGTTAAATTATCTAGTTAATAGTTTATAGGCTTAGTTTATGTATTTCTATCTTTACGTTATATAATAATTACCAACTATAAAATACACCCGTATTGCTACTATTAGTGCAAACCTTATGTACTGGTAGCTTGTATGTTTACCTTAAGGTTTGCCTGGAAGAGATCGCTGTTAGCGATAAGGCCGCCTTTTTGTGCGATTAATGATGTACGCTGTATTTTACATGTAGCTTTTGTTAATTGTGCAATAAAGAGTATTTGATTGATTGTTCCAATGGCCACTATGAGATCGTGCGATCACATCGATGGTACCGAATTATTTTATTTATTTATCTTTATTACACATATACACACAATTAGCCACGAAATTTATAATTTGGATGGTCGTATACGTGGTTTGCTACAAAAAGTGAACCTTTTTTTTTTTTTTTGGGGAAGGTGGAGAAATCCTCATAGGACACGTTCGAGTCGATATCACCCGCGGCTATAAAAGCGCAAGGCCATATCCACCCGAAGGTAGTGCCGGACTCGTACGGGCTACTGCCTGGAACTTGGGTGCACTACTTCAGACAGCTGTCAGGTGCCCTCCAGCTGCTCTATACCCTAACTTTTGTTAAGGTATCGGGCAGCCTTTAGGTGGCCCCTCCGAAAAGCGCGGCTAGCTCGCGCTCTTCCGCCTCCAGCGCTCTTTCGTGCTCTTCTTTGTTTCATGATCGACTTTATATGTTCCTGCACGAGGTCCCAATGGTCCTCACAAAAAGTGAACCTGGTGGAACCTATTATCACCGACCCTTGGAGAATCCGGTGAGTCATTACTTAAGAAGAAGTTGATCACGGACAGATCCCACCTCCGCTCTCCTCCCACTGTAACTCCTGTAAGCCAGGATCAACAGTGGTACTCGACACGGCGCCCACTGAAGGTAGACGGTGCCCTACGTGACTCTATTGCTACTTTGGACCCCAGACTAATTAAAGTAAGAATTTAAGGGTGAAAAGTAGGAAAGAAAGAAAGTCCCACCTCCCCCCCCCAGCAAATGGGAGTGTAGCTAATGTGACGCAAAAAGCCAAAGCGGCTAACCCTATGGGGGAGAGAGTCAAGTGAAGCTCGACTCCCTAATTTAATACACCACGGACAGCGCCAGACCGCAGTGAGCGTTGATGGTGGGCGTTGAAGTTGGTCACGGACAGGAGGGATTATAGATTAGTTCTGATGAATCCCACAGATTGCATGCGAGGGCCAAGTTGGATGGCATGAGGGGCATGCAAATGTTTACCCTTCACCGAGTATCATCTTAGGTTCCATGGTCATAATTGAATCTTATGATTTGAGTGGTGTGTAATTGCCTCGTGAAAATTTTAAGGTAATCGGGTTCGTGTTACATCAGTGACAGACCATTACATCGTTCTATTGAATCCCTAGTCTCATTTTAATGTCTTATTCGCCTTAAGTAGCTTGACATAATGTCGCAATTGTCAAAGTCACCCTATACCATAAGATATGCATATAAACCTTCCGGAAGAAATTCTCTTAAATTATAGTGAAAAACGTATCAAAATCCGTTGCGATGTTCAAAATAACCAAGCTCATAAACGCGGATAGCGATCTCGTTTCATACTATTTAGAGATTAGAAATGGTCATAGGTCTAATAAACACTACTATTAGATATATGTTCAGTATAGAACCTCGCCTGCCGCTGTGGGCACGATCATGTAAAGACTGGCGCCATCTATCGGCGAACCCACCACTAATCAATCTATTCACTTCAATAGGTACAACTGTACCTTTCTCACGAGTTCCAGGAAAATCCGATAGATGGCGCAAATCTAAATGTATATATACTGGCGCGAGGCGAGGCGAACAATAAACCCTCGATCACCACGCAGCTGAAGTTTATCTTCTCCCAAGAACGTATATGGGCTCACTTGGATCTGGCTTGATTGGTTTGACCCGACCGATGAGGCTGGGGAGGAAGTCAGTCTTTCTGATCTGCTTGAAGAACAGATGGTTCAGCAGCTGCGTCGCCGACGGCCGCTTCTCTGGGTCCCTTGAAGTGAAGAATAAAAAATGATAAAATAACTATGTTAAAGTTTGTTATTTGTCCTTTTGCCAGCCTGTTAATTGCAACAATATTAAACTAATACAGTTAGTAATAGTTTACTATTGTTGTAATATAATATAACATAATTTAAAATATAATTTCATTTAGTTTAAAATTAGTTAAAACTTAGTTTGAGGTGTACTTTTTGTTCTGTGGTTGCACACTCATTTGAAATCTATAGGTGGAGATTTCTTATTGGCATTGGTTTTCTATGTTTTATTATTCATTTGTTAATTTTGCTGTTAATCTCCCTAAAATAAATAAATAAATTAAGAAGAATTTTACCAGCACGGAGATGTATAATAATAATAAATATTTCGGACACTTACACCAACCATCTAGTCCTAAACTAAGCAAAGCTTGTACTATGGACACTAAATTACGGATATACATACATAACTATTTATATAAAAATCCATTACTCGGGACTAAATGTTCGTAATCATCACACAAAAACAAACCCTCGCGGGATTCGAACCCGCAACCGTTGGTTTCGCTGACAGGGTCACTATCTACTACACTAATCGGTTGTCTAATGTGTATCCGAGTTATATATTTTTCATTTCTAATAGGTATATATTTACAACAAAAAAAAAACATAATATAAGGTCAGTTGCTTAATGTGGAACTAGATGGCGCTGGCGTATGTACAAGGATGTGTTGAAGAGATATTGACAATTTGAATATTCATGACAATGATGCAGACTAGACTGCATTCTAAAAATAAAAATTCTAGTACCTTTGAAGGGCACTGTCGCTAAGGTGGTGGAAGGTCTCCGAGAGCTTCCTGCCGGCGTACACCTGTCGCAGGCGCGACACCGCATCCGTGTCGCCCACACCGCTGTCTGTGTTGTACATATCTGGTATTAAACATGAACATAACACATTTATTTTGAAAATAAATTGTACAAAGAAACTTATAACAGTGAAGAAAATTGTTATTTAATATTAATTGGAGACATGCAACCGTTCAATGGCTCAATGTAAAACTACATTAGTCGCTTCGCTCCTGCCTTAGCCTTCAATGTTAGGTTAGGTGTTCTTTCGCACGTTTGCGTTAGTCGAAGAAGTATTCTGTCGCTATATGGTTTATTGCACAAGCAATGTGTCGACCAACAGAGTTTAGGTTAGGACTCGGCCTCAATCACATCTGATGCTAAGTGAAGATGAAGCCAAAGTACTGACCCGGAAACCCCATCTTATTTGGGGAATCTAATCTCTGACAACCGGAACACAATACGCTATTAACATTGGTGTTTGGCGGCAGACTAAAATAAGATGGTGGTAGCTAGCCAGGCGGACATTTAAAATGCCCTACCACCAGTATGACAGTATAATGTATGTACGCAAAAATATATGCCTATTTCGTAAACATTCTGATAATCATAATTTGAATACTAGAAACAAAAATAAAATTGAAATTCCACAATTTAGACTTAGCAAGGTTAGCACATCCTTTGTGGGATACAGCATACGCTTTTACAATAAAATACCAGAAAATGTATTGAGTTTAACAGAGCAGAAATATAAACGCCAAATTAAAGAAACTCTGTGTAAGAGGGTTATTACATGATAGATGATTATTTAGGCGATAAGGAGGTCTGGTGTTAGCTGGACGTTATGTTAATTGCTATTGTTTTGTAATATATAATATAAAATGTAATATTATTGTAAAGATGGAAACTAATTGAAAAGATGTGTTGTTGCGGAGTTTCTTGTCGCTTCTTCTCCCTAACCATAACACCTTGCGAAGCGATGTAGTTCAAAAAAAAAAGTAACATGTTGACTTTCAATAAGTGATATTTTTGTATCCTACATTGAATAAAATATTTTTGATTTTGATTTTGACCAAACCGAGTGTTGAGCTCACTCTTCATGTCGTCGTCGAGGCAGGGCTCGGGGAAGGTGGAGCAGTCGAGGAGCTGCGGGCGGCTCCCGCGCACCTTCTCCGTGAACATGAGCGCGGTGGGCACGTCCGCGAAGGGCACCGCGCCGTTGCCCAGCTCGCACGACAGCACGCCCACGGAGTATATGTCCGAGCGCTCGTCGTAGCCTTTCAGATTCTAAATCAAATAATATTAAACCAATTATTTTTATTTTATTTATTTTTATTTTATTTTATTTGCGGCAACAAACAGTAGTACAATATGTATATCTTAAATTAGCATTAAACTACAGAGTGGAGGTAATTGTACAACCAGCGACATTATCCACGAATTACAAAAATATTCTAGTACAGAAGTAGATATTAATGTATAACAATTGAGCTAGAGTAGTGCAAACCATAACAAAGGTTGTACTGCGTAGTGCATTTTCGTTTAAACTATAATAACAATTAGAATTGCATGTCATGTTTTAGGATTAGGTAGCTAGAACGCTTTTTGACGGGATCTCGGCGAGTGAAGTTGCATTTTTCTTAATAATGGCGGATGATTGTGCAGCAAATGTTAGTGTTGGTGTACTGGTACTGGTGACTGGAGCTTTCGGGTTCCCACAAGAAGCCGCCAAAATCTTTTGTAAAGCATTCAGCCACTTTAATGAAGAATGACTTGACCGTGACTAGACTCTGTATACCTACGCCTAGTATACGACGAATTACTTGTTTTGACTGAGACTGACTTATAAACTGAAGAAATAAGAGAAATAAAATTTTTCACTCGAAACTGGCAGTAATGTCCCTCGACCGTGAGGTTGACTGGTAGCCATCCTCAAAAATAAGAAGAAGAAGGTAGCTAGAACCCTAGCTTGCGATAATGGGTCTTTGCGGACGGATGGACGGAAGGCAGACGCAGAACATGATCCACTAAGGGTTCCATTTTAGACGACCGGTTGGTGTAGTGGATAGTGACCCTGTCAGCGAAACCAACGGTTGCGGGTTCGAATCCCGCGAGAGGTAAATGTTTGTGTGATAAATACGAACATTTATTCCCGAGTCATGGATGTTTATATAAATATTTATCCATTATCTAGTATCCATAGCACAAGTTTTGCTTGACTTTAGTAACTTATTAGTAATCTGTGGTTTGGGACTAGATGATTGGTGTAAGAGTTCGAAATCCCGCGCCCTGCCCGCGTCGGTTTTTCCCGACACTTACAACCTTGGGATCTTCAAGTCAAGAGTGAATAGGCATTTACTGGGTGCGCGTGATACATCTTCGGCTGCATCGTCGCTTTCCATCGGGTGAGATTGTGGTCAAACGCGAAACCAGTTTTTAATAAAAAAAATTATTATTTGTTATTATTATTATCCATTTTCACTGTGTGAGAACACCTGTGTGGAACCCTTAGGGGATCATGTACTGCGTCTGCCTTTCGTCCAACCGTCAGACCCATTATCGTCAGCTAGGGTTCCAGCCAAAATTAACATGAAATATTAAGCTCAATCTCTATAAAACTCACAGGTTTCATATCAGAATTATAAGGAAGTAACTATTTAAGTGTTTAAAAACCAAAAAAATCGGACAGCATATTTTGTATTTTGCGGGCGCCATGTTTGGATATTTGTACGTATATTATGACACTCCGAGTACCAAGACGAATCTAAGTATACCATGCACTTCGAAATCGGTCAAGCTGTTTAGGCTACAGGATCCGCCAAAGAAACGGACATACATACATACACTCGAAAAACATTACCCTCCTTTCTCGGGAAGTCGGATAGCAATTCGAAAACAATAATTTATAATTAACTAACATAAGTTAGCAATTTCTATTTATTAATAGACAACTTCATAATTTTCTATTATAAATAAAATTTCTATTTAATAATAGACAAACTTTAAATTTGTCAGTGGTGATATTAGGTACGGAACTCTCAGTGTATAAACACTAATGTCGTCGATGAACCAAACATTCAAGACTGTAATCGATTGCTAACCAAAATAAGCTCAAATACTGCAATATTAGCGGTATAGACCCCTTTCTTTTCTTTATCTACTCACTTAACAACATATTGCAAAAATTTCTTCAAAATTTGTTCTACGAGAATACAGACAAGTTATTGACTGTCTTAAAGTAGCCTTTAAGAATAGATTTATTCTGTGTACCTGCTTTATTTATAGATATCTAGTTTGTACCAACAGATGGTTATATTATTTTAAGTCATAGAAGCCCTAGCTTCGCTTGAAACACAGGATTTTCCTAGTTCAGGCACTAGTGGTACAGTTGCATTTCAGTATTATTATGTAGATTCTATGTTTCAATGTACCATTTGAATTAATAAATATATTTGATTTGAAATGCTTCCAACCTGTTCCAAGAGCTCAGGACTGAGCCACATCAGGTTGGAGTTGTCGTGGTCGGGCGGCGGCAGGTTGTGCAGCTGCCTCTGCCTGCGCCCGCGCAGCACCAGGCTGGCGGCGCTGCGGAGCCCCGACAGGCGCACGCTGCCGTTAGTGCCCAGGAGGACATGGCTCGCGCGGACACTCCTGCAATTTAGCCAATCAATAAATGTATTTTGATCTGAGTGGCAAGATTGGTTAGACTTGAGCGTTAAACAATTGGGTGCTGATCTTGTAAACGATGCTGAACTTTCGTCATTGCCGATGCTCATAGATATTAGTGTCGATTCGGATGTACACCAACTAAACTAAACTAAAACCAGTTTTGGAGTGGTGCCGTCGCATCGTACTATTACAGGGAGAAAGAGACAGTACTACTTTAAAACTAACTGGTTTTAAGTTTAGTTTTGTTGGTGTACATCTGAATCGACACCATTGTAGATTTTTAACTTCAAGCATTTATTTCAACGTAAGATATATGATATCATTTGTACAATGAAAATTTTAATCTACTGAAAATAATAATAGGGCTTATTGCATTTATTTGTCAGTCAGTATGTCAAAGCTACTACCGCTTCGGAAAGGGAAATCATTTGTAGTAAAAGAAGCGGCTCAAGAATCCTCTTTAAAAAGTCCTCTTTAATTATCAACTAGGTAAATATTGCTAAGGATGAGCCGGGAACTGGATTAGAATATTGAAAGAGATTGTTGAAATAGGTCTCTTTGTCAATAACATTATCTATAACTTATAGACAATGTTAATGTTATATAAATATAAGTTTATAAGAAATATATAAGAAAGACGACCGTATGGTGTAGTGACCCTGTCAGCGAAACCGTCGGTTGCAGCTTCGAATCCCGCGAGGGGTAAATGTTTGTGTGATGAATACGAACATTTATTCCCGAGTCATTGATGTTTACATAAATATTTGTATGTTTATCCGTTATCCAGTACCCATAGCACAAGCTTCACTTAGTTTGGGACTAGATGATTTTTTATTTCTTTATTTATTTTATTTAAGAAAGAAGAAAAAAAGCATTTATTTGGATTTGTGTTATAAAAGTATTATCTACAAAAGTACAATAATAAATATTTATAAAAAAAATTATAACTCGTTATATCATTAAATTTAATCTAATACACACATTTACACCAATAATGGAGTATGGGAAATTCAAATGACACACGTCACAGTTTGCAATTAATTTTGTCTCAATTTATAGATAATTTAGATATTTATTTTCCCAATACTACAACATTCAAAAGGCCTCCAATAATAATTTTTTTATGCACAATGGGTTAGCACATGACCTCAATCACACCTGATGTTAAGTGAAGATGAGGTCAAAGGTGGTAACGTACTGACCCGGAAACCCTAACATATTTAATAAAACACATATTTTCTATTACATACCTGTGAATATAAAGTTGTTTATGCAAGTATTGCAATGCAAACAGCACATCACGTAGTATTAGCGCACATGCAAGCTCCGGCAAACCCTCATGGAAGTAGTGGTCAAGGATGTCCCGGCAGGAGCCGAATGTCATCAGTGGAGACACCACGTACAGCTCACGTCCATGGACAAAAGATGTAAGGTAGGGGAGGATGTTGGCGTGTTGAAGTTCCTTACGCGTTAATATGTCTTGCTGTAATGAAATTGAATGAAATAAATCAAGATCAATATGATTTAAAAGAAAATGTAAAGAGATTTTGGTGGGTTTTCATATCATCTATGCGGTTCATCATAGTGACCTACTGCATTTAAAATAATAGTAACATTTTTTTTTATGCACAACGGATTGGTAGTTCACCTCAATCACACCTGATGTTAAGTGAAGATGAGGTTGAAGGTGGAAGCATACTGACCCGGAAACCCGATACCCCGATTCGATGATTTGAATACATGACATTGCCTAAAAATAAATATAATCTCCTCTAAAGACTGTATAACTTATACATGTTGGTCTGATAAAAACCAGTGGAGTGAGTTTGTAGTCAGTTAAATATTATTGTTTTATCATTTCTATAAGGGTAAGACACTGAGATGTATACAATTGTTTATTGTATTATTAATGAAGGACTTTACAAACACCTTCCTCAAAGGCCGGCAACGCATCTGTGACCCTTTTGGTGTTGCGGGTGTCCATGGGCGACGGTGATTGCTTTCCATCAGGTGACCCGCATGCTCGTTTGCCGCCCTCTCATATAAAAAAAAAAAAAAACACAAAAAACACAAAAAAAGACATTAACATTAAGACAATAATATCAAGAAAGCAGCAAAATTTCCACTTTTGTATTGGGTTCTGATCTTCCGTTTTAAATTCTTCTCTTACCAGACTGGGCGGAAATTATGTGTGTGACTTTTAATATAACAGGATAGATTAAATTAGGAACAGGAATAGATTAAATTTGCCACAACTTCCGAATGTAGGTATAGCAAAAAAAACTACAATTTAAGTACTTGAATAACAGGATAGTTATTCTAGTACACACACATTTGCAGGGTCTTGCTGGAAGAAATCTCTTTTTAGAGATAAGCTAGTGCCTTTTGTACATCCTGTATCTAGTATATATTTGACTTTTATGTGTACTCGTGTGCAATAAATTATAAACAAATAAATAGTATTTGGTACAAAAGTTTATAGCCAAATCAAATAAATTTTTATTTGTAAGTTATAAAGTAACATCTGACAATGTCATAACATACAATTATGAACTACCATCATACACAAAGCTGACTCCCGGAGAGGAACGAGCAAGAAGCTCAGAGGTTCCTCTATTTAAATATGTAGTTTTACAATAAGTCATTTAAAAAAAATTTATTCAAAAATGAAATTAAAATAAAAGACTGGTTATCACCTGTTTCTGCATTATCATCTAGATAATGAGGAATATCCTTTTGCAAATACTTTCCATTTAATGGGTTTCAACAATCAAAACTGTTATAATAATCGAACACTCAAAGTACGTGTCTCACGATTAATTGACAGCAAATCAGCTGAGAGGTGAAGGGGTCAGACACCAAGAATAAGGATTTGTGTGAATGTCTATGTAACAATTGTAATTAACAAAAAAAAATGTAGCATTGGCTATTTATTTGAAGTGGAAAATCTTGGGAGGTTTCCATGAGAGCTCCATAGCGAGCCCAAAAACATTCGAAAACTATACCTGAATCAGACTGGCATTCTCTTTCGTTTTATCCACAAAATACCTCTTGATGGCCACGTTCTGGTTATTAGGTTTGTATAGGGCAGAATAGACGACCGCAGCACCACCACAGCACTCATTTATTATAGAGGTCAATTGGTAATCACTTATGTCTGGATTGAACATTGTACTATAATGAGAAAACGAAGAAAAAAATAAAAATACACCCGAAAAAGTTGATGTGATTAAAAAAGCATAATGCCAATTATATTTAGAAGTTTTAAAAATAGTTTACAGTGCAATAAAGCTATTAGAATTCAGTAAATTAAAACAAAATATTAAAATGTTTTCATTGTTTGACTTGAATTGACTGACTTGATTGACATTTTGTCGTTTTAATTCACTCTTCTCGGAGACGGCAAAGGAAACTAAGCATGTACAGCCATGTCTTATTTCTTAAGGTTAGTAAAGCCAGTCTCAGTCAAAACAAGTCATTCGTCGTATACTTGGTCTATATAGAGTCTAGTCTCGATCAAGTCATTCTTCAGTAAAGTGGCAGAATGCTTTACGAAAGATAGTGGCGGCTTCTTGTGTGAACCCGAAAGATTCGTTACGCACTCAACAAACATCCAAGTAACTCTGAAAGTCTTTTAGTTGCACTAACATAACGGAGGCGTTGTTGAATCGCGAAGGAACAGCCGCCTCCGTGGCTCTATGTAAACAACATTGGGCATACGTTTCGGAGGTCGCGGGTTCGATCCCCAGCGGGCTACATATTTTTAGTACTCGGTTTTTTACACTTCCCTTCACACCATCACTGACTTTTGCTGCACAATATTCTGCCATTATTAAGCTTCAAAACTCATAATGTACAAATTATAAGAAATTAAAACAAAATTGCGACATTACTCACTGAGTACCCGCCAAGAAAGCCGACATTTTTTCTCTAAACCATCTGTAAACCTACTCAAATCAATTTGAAAAACAACGCCGAAAAAAAACTATTACCTATATCTTTAGTTGAGATCTTTAGACAAGAAGCTTATATTTTGGGTATGCGCTTTTTGTCTTTAGATTAGAAATTACAGAAACAAAGAATTTGTCTTCTGAAAAAGCCATATTTTAGCAATGGCAGCTATGTCATCGGCCTTTGTTGATGTTTCATCGTTCTCCGGAGGTGCTATCTTGAACTCATATTTCCACGCAGTTCACTGTTAGATTGAAACGAATACGCATTTGTGTATTTGATTCTGTCCTATCTGACTAAGCTGCCTGCACTCGAATGCAAATATGCTCCCTGTGCCTATAGTATTCCAGTGTTTTATTTTCAGAAAATTCTCTAAACATTTATTTTAGGGCCCCGGGATTCCACTATGGCTTTACTGTCAGACTCACAAGACCCGAGTCCGAGTTTTCAGACATTTTTTTTCAATTGAATATGTAACGAGATATGTACAAAAAAAAATCGTTGTTGTAGGAAGCCATGTTGTCAATCTGCTGAAAATATCCATAGTTTACTGGACTAACTCCTTCCAGTTGAATAGTAATAGTTGAATAACTAATGTGGCCGTTCAGACCTTGTGAGGGTTGGCGTGTCGCATTGCTCTCGTCGCATCGTCTATTCGTCTTGCATATGTTACGACGACGTGATCACGTGATTGGTTCAGGCTGAATTCTGTGTTCTGCAGTGGGACGTGTCTTGCCTTTAGCACCAGGCAACGCGACGCAGTGCGGCGCCGTTGCCTCGTTGTTATACGTGGTTCATTTCTGCGTAAGTCGCTCGCTAACGTCGGTGAAACCATTGTGGACGGCAATGAACTACGTATATCCACGACGCAGCGGCGCCGCAATCGCTCTTAGTGATAGCTTGGCGCTGTATTAACGGGCACGTCATTGCCAAGTCTAAAAAATATCTTTTTAAATAAATTAAAATACCTAAAATTGAAAATATACAAAATAAGTTAGTATAAATTATAAATACTTTGTACTTATTCCGCCCACAACGTAGCAGGCTCTATAACAGAAATTATTAAGAAAGCTTATTATAAAATTTAGATGATAATCATCCCTGGACATATCCAGCTCCTTCACAAATCGGGCTATTTCACATTTAACAATGAAACATGTTGTGACTTTTTGTAATATAAAAATCTGTTTTTAAAAGAGCAAGCCTTCGAGTTTCTTCCTCGTTCTTCTGGGGAAAATTACCCTTTGAGTAATAGCTTAAAAAAGTGATAAAGGACTATTTTGAATGTACATTGTATCCACAAAATAAATTAAATTAAAATTTTTCATTCGTAAAGGGGGTGAAATATTTCAAAGAAAAGTCCATTCAAATGGGTACCTCGACTCTACTGTGTAAATAAGTAAACACGTGTTTCAAAATTTTTCTAAATTCTTTAAAATTCGATAGTTCTACATAAAATGCTAGATGGCGCTTGCTGTATTTTTAAACGCGCCTCAATTATTTTCTGTCTGCTATGGTTTTACCGTGACAAAAATTAGAGATCCACGCGGACGAAGTTGATTACATAATAAATTAAGCTTTTAATAACCGAAGTATATAAAAAACAATAGAGCATTTCGCTAAATGGAGTCCAAATGGAAAGAGGGTCAGATTTGGCTCTCCATCAGATTTCAGATTTTTTTATGATAAAATTGCGAGAGTTGGCCTAATTTTTTGACATATTTCACGTTGATGGGTTCTGTATTCTGAGAAGCAAATATAGTGCACACAAAATTAATCGACTTTATTTATTTTAGTTTTTGTGTAAATTATACAGTGTGTAATTGAAGTCGTGTATATCGTGTTAACAGGTTAACATCCAACTTTGTTTACCATCAACTTTCCCCAAGTAACCATAGTGAGTTCCACCGATAATTGTTCGACTACCCTTATAAACTGCACCGTTCTCTCAGACCAAGTTGTATTAAAATTTATTGAAAGTGGAGATAATTTCGGTCGAATTCGACTAGAATAGAAATTTATTTCGCTCGAAATATGGTAACAATAAGGGTCTTAAATATACGTATAATGTTAAGTATCACACAGTTCGCCAGCGTCTGGCATGCAAAATTATTACTTAATATTATACCTATTATTATTAAATTATAATAATAATACTTAATAGGTATAATATTACCATAGTTCCTTGGGGAAAATTGGTGGTAAAGACAGGCGAGATTCAAAATCGGCAATGCTTTATTTTGTAGGTACACAAGGTACACTTAAATTAGTCGGATTTTACATTTATAAAGCTACTGCTTGCTCAAAAGGCAATTTTCCTCTGAGTAGAACAAACAAGAAACTCCAGGGGTTGCTCTTTTAAAAACAGGTTTTTATATTACAAAATAGCAAAATAACATTTCATTATTAATTGTGAAATAGCCTGACATGCGAACGAGCTGGTCATGTTCAGGGACGATTATCATCTAAATAGTCTGACATTTTATAATATTCTTTCTTAATAAGTTTTTGTTTTATAGTATCTTTAAATTTATTGAAAGAAGTTTTTGTATATCAACATAAACTTTATTGAAACAACGTATATACATGAATGAATTACTGACTTCGCGGAGGTGACTTACGTGACCTGCAAGTTTATCGTTATTTCTTGTATTGACATCATGTTAAAATCACTATTTTTCATAAATGATGCAATATATTTTTTATATATACCTATTACATTTTCAAGAATGTACCTACTGTGAAGAGAAGGTCAGAATGTTATACTCTTTAAATATCTGTAAGTGATACTGCAGGTCTCAATTGGTAAATAGCACGATTCACTGGATCACAAATCTAATTACACCTTGTATATTTAATGTTCCTCAAAAATAGCGGCATCTAAGTATTTTAGAGTAAAGTGGTTTAGTTTAGACTGAACAGCAAACTGAAATCCTGAAAAGAATCTTCCTACTTCATGTACTTCGGTCGAGTGGGCATTTAATTGTTGAACGCTACTGAAAATGTAATAGTGCGTTTACATAGAACCTTTCAATTATTAAGTTGGCTATCTTCAGATGCTATAAAATATTGATAGCCCGGGGGACATTAAAAATGTCCTACCACCAACCAACCAAACATTACACTGAGGCAAGGAGGTGGTTACTTGTTTATGTTTCGCTATAATGTGGTAAAACTATCCACAGGGCCACATGCTCACTACGGGCAGCTATAGACCTCAGATTGTTATATGTTCTGTACATACTGCAAAATTCCCCACATTTATTATTATAAATTCCAAAATTGATTAGGGAAGCGCCAGATTTACCGGTATTTAAGAGGAAACTTCATGATCTGTTAGTCCAAAAATGTTATTAGATTAGATTAGATTAGATTCATTTAGTTCACTTTTACAATAGCATGTCATACATACAGTTTCGTAAATTATGAAATTTAAAATAAAAGTGATTGTCAAACATAAAACAAAAAATAATAACATAAAAAACAAATTCCTGTATACAATAGTAAAACATATTGTTATATGTATGTCAAAATTAATTAAGAAAGTATAAGTATGTAACCATTGTTACGTCAACGTCATACCATTTTAGAATAATCAAAATGAAATAAAACAAAACAAAATATAAACCATGTCATGAGATTATTGATATGCCATAATCACCTTTGTCAAATTATAGTTGAATACAAGTTAAAATAGATATATTAAAATAGAAAACATGTCAGGAGGTTATGAAAATGTCATATCCATATACTCTTTAATAGAATAAAATTCATTTTCCTACAAAAAGTTTCTCAGTTGGCGAATGAATGCGTCGTCATTTTTTTCGTCACGTAAATCTGCGGGTGGATGCTCATAGTACGTAGGCCCGATCACACGGGGGTTTTTTGTCGCGAGTGTTGTGCGTCGTGAGACAGATTGTAAGCGACCGTACTCCTTAATAGATGTCCACCTCCGACGCGACGGCTAAAACTAGACATATTCCGCCGCACAAACAATATCACTTGGTATAAGTACAGTGAGTACAATGTCATTATTTTTGTTTTATGAAAATGGGTTCTACATGTGTCTCTGGGTTTAACTCCACTTAGGATTCTTATTGCCCTTTTTTGTAGAATGAAGACGCGGTTTGCATCAGCTGAGTTACCCCAAAGAATGACGCCATACGACATAAGTGAGTGGAAATACGCAAAATACGTCTGCCTCAGCACGTCTGTTGATATAAGTGGGCGGAGTTTCCGTAACGCATATGCAGCACCACTCAGTCGATCGCAACGTGATTGTATATGGGACTTCCAGTTTAGATTGCTATCTAACTTGAATCCCAGGAATTTTACCTGTTCACACAATGGTACCGGGATGGACATATTCATTGGTCTCTGATTTGTTTTAGCCGTGAAGATTATGCCATTCGATTTAGTGACATTCAGAATTAACCCATTAGCCACAAACCATTCCCGCAACTGCATGCACACATTATTTATTTTAATATTAAGTTGTTCGTATGTTTTGGCGCATACAACAACAGTAGTGTCATCGGCAAATAGCGCTATTACGCCTTCAGTAATATAGGTTGGTAGGTCATTTACAAATATCAAAAACATAGTATTTCCCAGTGCAGATCCTTGTGGAATGCCTATTGTTACTTTACCTGGGGATGACCTCACTTTTTTACCATTGGCTACGACCTCCACTGTCTGTTGCCTATTGTATAAAAACGATTTGAGTAAACTTTGAGCTTTGTTATTTAATCCATAGTGTGACATCTTCTCCAACAATAATTCATTTCCTATTACATCAAATGCTTTTGTTAAATCACAGAAAATGCCCGCTGTTTTATATTTATCGTCTAGAGCAGTAATTATGGCGTCTATGATATTTTGAGCTGCTGCGGTTGTAGATTTGTTTTTGCGGTAAGCATATTGCCTATTCGTCACTAAGTCATTTCTCTCCAAGTGTCTCATAATACTATTTGATAAGATCGACTCAATAATCTTCGAGATTGTGGGAACAATTGTAATCGGTCTGTGGCTATCTACAGCACCCTTCTCACCTTTGCCTTTATAAACGGGACACACACGCGTGTTCTTTAGAACATCCGGATATGTCCCACAATCGAACATTTCATTTATTAAAACTACTAAAATATTACCTACGACTGGCCACACACATAACAGTATGTTTATTGATATATCATATATATCTAACGTATTGGGTGTTTTCAATAACGATTTGAGTACTGCGTCTATAGTGTCACGTGTGATCAGGGGCAACTCATAACTAGGGACATCTTTTTTGCTTAAATATTTATGTAATATAGGAATAGCTTTTTCGCGGTCAGCTTGGAGTTTAAGATTAGCAGTTACCGTTAAAAAATAATCATTGAAACGATTGGGGATTTCGTCAGGTGGTACATCCTTGTCTTCATCCCTCAAACAAATATTATGGAGTTTATTTTTTGACCCTACTTCATCATTCACGACACGCCAAATCTCCCTAGATGGGTTTTTGGCGTTTGTAAGTCGTTTCCCAATGTAGTTCTTGTGATCACGCAGAGTTGTAATTTTAATTAGTTCTTTAAAATGGTTTATAGCATTTGATAATATGTCAGAGGGACATTGTTCGCTAAATTCACAAAAACCTTCAAAGTTCCTAATGTACGTATTACAGCTTACACGAATTCTTAGATGACAAGTCCATATAATTGTATTGTAAGCAATTGTAACGTACCTATTAATCACATATGCGATGTATTTTATTTGACATAAAGAATTGTATTAGTAAATTAAGTTAATTTTTGTAAATTGTAACTGCTAAAATATTGTATGCCTTTACGGCGGAACATAGCGCTCTAAGGATTTTGTAAGACCGAATGCTACCTGTGATTCACAATAAATGTACTTTGACTTTGAGTTTGTGCCTCAGTGTCAGCTGTTTTTCCCACTACCGTATGTGGCTCTCTAGTATTTAACTTAATACTAGATTTAATAGTAGATTTAGAAAAAATAGTGATAAACATGATGTCAATGTAAGAAATAAAGATAAACTTGCAGGTCACATAAGTCGCCTCCGCAAAGTCATTAATTCATTCAAAGGGCTATGTATACGCTTTTTCAACAAGATTCCTGTTTATATACTAAAATCTTCCTTTCAATAAATTTTAAGATACTATGAAACAGAAATTTATTAAGAAACCGCCTCCGTGGCTCAATGTAAACAACATTGGGTTTACGATTCGGAGGTCGCGGGTTCGATCCCCAGCGGGGTACATGTTTAAGTACTCGGTTTGGTTGGTGGCAGGGAATTTGAAATGCCCGCCTGGCTAGCTACCATCTAAATCTGCCGCCAAGCAGCAATGTTAATAGCATTCCGGGTCAGTACGCTTCCACCTTCGGCCTCATTTTCACTTAACATCAGGTGTGATTGAGGTCAAGTACCAACCTGTTGTGCATTAAAAAAAAGCATATTATAAAATATCAGATTATTTAGATGATAAACATTCATGAACATAACCAGCTCGTTCGCATAATCAGACTATTTCACAATTAATAATGAATTATTGTGCCTTTTGGTCATAAAAATCAAATCTAATATATTTATTAATTCTTATGGTACATTAAAACATTAAATCTACATAATAATACCTACTTTATTGCAACTATAACACTAGTGCCTGAACTAGGAAAATCCTGTGTTTCAGGCGAAGCTAGGGCTTCTATGACTCAAAATAATATAATCATATAGATATAAGCTAAAAATCTATAAATAAAGTAGATATACAGAATAAATCTATGCTTAAAGATTACTTCAAGACAGTCAATAACTTCTCTGTATCCTCGTAGGTCAAATTTTGAAGAAAATCTTGTAGTAATTTCTTATTATGACTGTAAGTAAGGTGGTACACGGACATTTTTGCATTTAATCTAGTATAAAGAATTATTGTAATATAAAAACTTTTTTTTAAAGAGCAATCTATCGAGTTTCATGCTTGTTTTTCTCAGGGGAAAATTACCATTTTGAACAAGCAGTAGCTTTAAACGTGTAAAATACGACTATTTTAAGTGTACCCTGTGTGTACAGCAAAATAATGCGTATTTTATTTGATTTGATAACTGTGAAGAATCCTTCACGGTTAAATACGAGAGAACCACATATACAGTCGTGCGAAAAACAGCCATCTTCTTGATTGAACCTTCTTTCATACTAATAACTCCAGGTAACCAATCGCACTACTTGTTCGAGGAGAACGTTATTGGTTTTGGTTTAGATTTGGTTTAGCTGATGTAAAAAATGGTAATGCTATTTAATCCTTCTGTTCGTCTGCAACATTTAGACGTCTCTGATTATATCAAATATAAATGTTACCCGTCCCTCATCGACTGTGAAACGCCTACTAAATATTCGACATTTGCCAAATCTACCTATTTGTGGAGCCGATGTCTAGCGTCTAAAATCTAGACAGCTAGCTTCTAATTAAAATAAGGCAGTAGACATCCGTGGTACGGGACTACCCACCGCCAACGTTAATACCGAATAAGTCCTCCGCCCAAGTTTTTCACCACTCCCAATACCAAAGAATGGCATGCAAAAATCTCAATCCACTCAATAAAAAGCCGTAATTCCTATATATATACAGGCGGCGACCGCATCTCGAATACGCTTTATACGCGATGTACTCACTGCTATATAAAACCGGGGAGAGAGCCAAATTCTAAATATAATGCCGACCGAAGGAAGCCGAACGTGGCCGAATGCGCCGCCCGCCTCAGTCCATCGCTAACAGCCGCTTCGACATTTCCAAAATCATCGCAACCGAACGCGCGGTAACGAAACGTTCACTTGGTAAGGGCACACCGTAAACGGCGTTCGAAAGCCGAAAATTCAAATTCCAAATTTGGAATCGCGTCCGTGTAAATAGCAAGTGAATCTTCTTTGACGTGGAAAAGTGACAAGTGTGTGGTGTTCCATTGAGCGTTTAATTCCGTGTTACCGGTAAAGTAGAAATAATAGTTTTAGTTTTTCTCGACTTTTTTTATCTTTGAGGGATTTAATGCTTACTAACTTCGGATTAAGCCGGCCGATAAGCACGTGCTGGAGGCGAGAGTATTGAGTTTCAATATCTCTGCCTACTGCTCCAGAATTTTACCTCGACGATTTTTGGTTGCTCGCACCGGGAATCTCAACTGCATTCAACTGTCTCTAACACTGATAATACTTTGTTTACTAAAGAGTTATCTATTTTAATTAATAGTAGTATTGTGTTAGATGTTATTAGTAGTAGATTTGCAGTATTGTTGTGTTAGTCGTCGCAGTGCGCCATCCATGGCCCGTGGGACTACGGAGCCGGCAGTTTTTCGTCTAGACTTAGCGGAGGCTGTACCATATTGATTTTGTACATATCTTTCCTTCTATCTCAGGATATGATCTCACTCGTGGTAATTGATAATTCGGTTATGAGGTCAGTTGTTAAGTCGACTTTGCCTCAATGACGTATGCAAAGTTAGCGATAATGTGTGAAACATTTCCGTTCAATGGAATGTGCGACACTTATTATTCAAGTAACTAATAAGTTATGATTTATAAACTCTTCATTGTTGTGAAAACCCCCGAGGAAACATTTCGAATAAAAAAAACCGCATCCAAAACGGTACATCCGTTTAAGAGCTACGTGCTACAGAGACACACGCATATACAGGATGAAATTTAATTGGTGTAATTCCTGTTCACTGGTGTCGCTCCAGATTACGAACAACTTTCTATACTTTACTTTCTATACCTATTTTAAATGTTTTCTTTTTTTTATGCACGACGAATTCGTACTTGACCTCAATCACTGTCCTTATACCCAAAGGTTGCCTGGAAGAGATCGCTTTTAGTGATAACGTGGCCAAATTGTACATTCTATTCTTACCACTTTTCTGAAACTGTATTTTCTTTTCTGTTGTGCAATAAATTATATTTGTATTATATTCGAACTTTCCACTAAGAATCATAACCGAATTCGATCAAACAAATGTTCGTCTGAATTCGGCTATGGTTCCTTATGGAAAGTTGTTCGTAATCAGGAGTGGAGTCACCAACCGAAAATTGTTGGACTTCGATAGTAAAGGTGGTATCAGAATGGTTTACTTTGTATGGGTAAACGAAAATTTTTTGATCGAATTCGACAATGATCCTTGGGCAAAGTGGTTCGTAATAGAGAGTGACGTCACCAGTTAATGGGAATTACACGAATTCAAATTCACCATGTATAGTGGCCAAGGTTAAAAAACGAGCGCGGAAAGTAGAGAGACGTGGTCATTACTCCACCGACAAGAGCATAGCTCTTAAATTGAAGAAGAAGTGGTCAAGCTACAACACCCCTCTTTTTGATAAAAAAAAAATTCAGCAACAAACAATCGTTTTTTAATGCATAATGGGTTAGCACTTAACCTCAATCACACGCACACGAACGTGAAAATGAAAATGATAAATTGTTATGGAAATTTATAGGTAAACGTTGCGTTAATTTTCGTACTTTTATTAATTTATTTATTAAAGGCATTTGGTATAAAAGTTCTCGACGGAGAGTTAGGTTACGTTTTTATAATAATAATTGTGTAATCATAATTCGTTTATGTAATCGATCGCATAAATTCCTTCATAAATATAAAGAAGTAATTGATCGATTTTTTTTCGAAAATAGTTCTAAGTGTTCTCCGTAATTCTCCGACGCAGTGAAATTTACAGTGGTAATGTTAATCTATTACTCTACGTTTTATTACTAAATACCTAAAGCAAGCTACCGATTTGTTAGAAACAATTTTTTTCTATTACCTACTGTCGGGTACCTACTCTATGTATACATGTGCATAAAATGCGACAGTCTTTAAGATTATAGGAAGTTAAAAGTGTATCCTTACTGGACTATGTATCTTAATAAAACGTCTAGTTTATTAGAAATTCAGCAACAAAATTTTATTAGAAATTTGCCTATATGTTAATCCAGGTCCTAATCTGCCTACCCACCAAATTTCATCCAAATCCGTCCAGCCGTATAGGCGTGAAGAGGTAACAAACATACATACAGACATACACACCGTCCGTCCGTACCCTGCAGTACCGCTACTTACACTTTTGTGTCAAATTGAAACCTAGTGTTTTATATAAGTAGTAAGTGAATACTCTCAATAAAATATTAAAGTTGCAATACAAAACTTGTTATTTACTTGAAATGGACTACCGAAAAACTGGATGAAATAATTGGTAAAAAATAAACCTTTGAAAGAAAGAAAGAAAAATTTCTTTAAACCCACCTCATGACACAAACAGTCAGGTACAAATGTTACACAGTCGAGACACATGCAAAATTAACATTGTTTGCCATCTAATTGTCGGTGTCGCAAGGTGGAGTCAAAAAGGTCTCCAACTCCGCATGAGTTGTATTTGGCATTCAATTATGATCAGGGAACCTGGGATGCTAGACGGTGAAGATAGACGTTCACATTTTGTTGAATCTGTCGTGGAGATGGAATCTGTTGCAGCAGGGGGGTGAATTTGAATATTAATTTCATTTTCCGGTACTCGTTGCATAGCTATATCGTCATTATTGTTAGAATAGCATTGTTGTGTTCCGGTTGTCGGAGATAAGATGGCCAGTCCCCCAAATGTGTGATTGATGTCAAGTACCAACCCGTGGTGCATAAAAAAAAAAGAATGTCTAACATCCATTCTATTGGCATCTTGTTCCTGTTCTCTTCGTACATCTGTTAACCCTTTTGGTGTTGCGGGTGTCCATGGGCGGCGAAGGCTACACCGTGACCGATTGCTTTACATCAGGTGACCCGCATGCTCGTTTGCCGCCCTCTCATATATAAAAAAAAAACATTTCTAGTAGCAGCCATACAACAAGCTCTGTTTCTCTCAAGATATCTGAAATATTATTATCATTTTACAACTGGTTCATTATAGTTATATTAATCGATTTGGGTGGGGGATAATATGTAAATACTTCTTTAAATCAATTGTCAGTGCTGCTATCCATCCCAATTCAACCAATCAAATAAGCTTTATGGTACAATTCCACAATATGAAATAATAAATCACTCTCGTCTTTCACTAAATTAATGAGGGTGAGATAAATTGTGGACGCATTTATAATATTAGTTATACGGTCTTGCTGTGGGGAAATGCGCGGATATAAATACAATCTTTGTTTTACAAAAACGAGCCGTTCGCGCAATTTATCAATTGAGACCTGCAGTGTCACTTAGAGACAGATTTAAAGAATATAATATTTATATAAACCTTTTCGTCACAGTACATTTTTGAAAATCTAATATATGTCAAAAAATATATAGCATCATTTAGGAAAAATAGTGATAAACTGATGTCAATACAAGAAATAAAGATAAACTTACAGGCCACATAAGTCGCCTCCACGAAGTCAGTAATTCATTCAAAGGGTTATGTATACGCTTTTTCAATAAGGTTCCTGTTGATATACAAAATCTTCCTTACAATAAATTTAAAGATACTATAAAACAGACACTCATTAAAAAAGCATATTATAAAATATCAGATTATTTAGATGATAAACATTCATGGACATAACCAGCCTGTTCGCATAATCACAATTAATGATGAAATATTATAGTATAAACTAATAATTAATAATTTTAATATAAAAACCTTTTTTTTTTAAAGAGCAACCTCTCGAGTTTCTTGCTTGTTCTTCTCAGGAGACAATTGCCTTTTGAACAAGCAGTAGCTTAAAAAATGTGCTAAGTGTAGGGTACACTTGTGCCTGCAAAATAAAGCATTTTTAGATTTTGATTTGATTTGAGTTGGGATGGCAGACTACGCCATGATGGTTTTGGTTTATTACCAATCGACTACTTGTTCATGTTACATGAACTGTCACAGGAATTACCATTGATTTGTATAACATAAATAAACAGGAATCCTTCCATTTCTTTGGCAGTTTTACGAATCTACATTGCGTGCATTTCCCTCTTTTTTGGCATAAAAGTTGTCAACGGAAAGTCAAGTCTGCACGCAATCCGTAAATCTTTATAAGACATGCATGCATACTTAAATCGGTTGGCAGCACTATAGGTACATATTTAACATAAAAACTGAATATTTGTAGTGTGTAACATGTAACCTGACGTTATCCGGACGAAAAGGCCCTACTTTACCATATACTCATGAATCATTTCCATTAGCTTCTTTTAAGCTTTCTATATGTTACCGCTTGACCTCAATCATACCTGATGTTAAGTGAATATGAGGCCGAAGGTGGTAACGCGCTCTCAAACGGAAGCTCATCGTATTTGGGGAATCTTATGTGAAACAGCCGGTTGCAATGCTCTATACCATTAACCAAATCGAGAACTAAACATGTACCTCGCTGGGAATCAAACCTACGACTTCTATTTTATAAATTCTGTGTTGCTTACATTAAGGTATGAAAACGGTTATTTTTTTATTGGCACACTCTTCCCATTTTGTGCCTATATTCGCATTTTTAGCTGACCTAAATAGTAAGGGTAAGACTGGAGTAGAATCCCGTAGGGAACTAGCATCACTAGTAGACACCGTGTCAAGAAGCACTGTTGATCTTGGCTTACAGAGTTAGTTACATTAGCAGCAGTGCGGATTATAGGTAGGTACCTACCGTTCGACTTAGGTGTATCAACTCATACATATAGCGTCACAACTTTTATCCCAAATGGGGTGGTCAGAGCTATCACAAACGTGAGTATTTGGGTACTCTAAACATTAAAAGTTATACAGAAATGCACACGTGACAGGAGGTGAGCCCATTGCCGTTGAAACTTTTACGACAGCACTTACTTTATAAAATTTTAGTGACACCAAACCCTATCTTCGCAAGCGTTAATTTCTATAAATGCATTTCATGCATGCAAATTCTCTAAATTATAGTGAAAACGGGGATAGAGACTTTGTTTTGTAATACTCAAAAATACTTATCTAAGAGTGATCTGTGTTCGCATGAGTTATTTGTGTTTAGAAGGGTCTTCTAAGTAAGGAAACCTAAGGGTCTAAGTTACGGTAGGTAGGTACTTATATATTTATTTACGAATAGCTCTATATGTTATTTATATATGACTAGAATTACGACATCACTCGCCGATTTTCCGCCATAGAGCCCTTTGAATATTGTCAATGTGAAGATGTAATAAAAACGGATAAAAAAACGGTGAAGTCTATACCAACATAGAGCTTATGTTGACTTCAACACACGAAAACCGTGGGTGCCCGTTGTGCCCCCGCCCGGAGAGGTATGAAGCACACCAAGTGACGAATTCTCTCATGGTGCAATGCTTATATTCTCAGCGTCCAACACCTTGAAATGTGCCTCTTTAAAAAAAACTTAGCTAAATCTGCACTTTCAATTTTAGTAAGAAATATTTACCAAATGTGATTCTATCTTATATTCATGACTTAATGTTTGCCAAACACATTTTATCCTATTTGATTTCATAAAAAAATACAAAGTCACCTCGGAATATCACTAAAATGGCTTCCAATTAGGTATCGTCGCAATACTCATACCTATCATATCCCTTCTTTTTAATATTTCATATAGCCCCGTTACTCAAAGAGCAGTTCAAATTTTGTGATCAGACCATGATGTAAATTTAAGGTACAAATTCGACAATTTCCTAAAGCCTGTCTGCTGTCGTACAAGCTATTTTTATGACTTCTTTGCAGCAAAATCTGTCCAATTGTGGAATGAGTTGCCTCGAATTATTCGTTGCGCTGAGTAGCTAGCGGCGTTTAAAACGGCGCTTGAGAGCATTACTTATCGCTTTGATGATACAACATTAATAGGTATCTGTTTATATATTGTTTATATATAAATATATTTTATGTAGTTAGGCCTATTATTCTGTATGTTCTATATGATTATATATTACTATTGTAATATATTAATTTGTGTGATATATTTAACTGTATAAATAATAATATAAATAAATATATTTCGCACACTTACACTAATCATCTAGTCCCAAGCTAAGCAAAGCTTGTGCTATGAATACTGGATAATGGATAAACATACATAAATATTTATATAAACATCCACGACTCGGGAATAAATGTTCGTATTCATCACACAAACATGTACCCCTCGCGGGATTCGAACCCGCAACCGTTGGTTTCGCTGACAGGGTCACTATCCACTACACTACACTTCACCATCCGGTCCATCATCCATTTATTATTGATATTTAGTACAGGGATTGACATGTATGTATTTTGTTTGTAAATTTGCTTTACGCTACACAGCAGTAGTGTATATAATTATGTATCAAGCTCCTTTGCCATGGTTGTCTGGAAGAGATCGCTACAAGCGATAAGACCGCCTTTGTACGCCTTTTAATAATTTTTCACTGTATATTAAGTGTGTATAATAACGCATTTCTTTGTCTCATGGAAATCTGGCCTGGAACGTAAGCCGAATTATTCATCTAAGATCTCGAAATATGCGCGCTCAGCTCGGTGCATCTCTTTCTTATCTTCGCACTCCAACCGCGACTCAATACTCAAGGTCATTGACAATTATGAGCGGTACAGATTACTAAACATTTACTCGTTTATGTCAGCTTATTATTTGAGAAGGCTTTTGTTCGATTGATGATTTTTGTTTCGTATTCGGGCTCTGACTTCGATGATTGATCAACTATTCGACTTTTGTTGAATTATTAACTAAATTCCATTGTTGTTACTTCCTCGCTTGATCCCATGAACTTACCCCCGAAAATTCTTTTTAAGACTCCTCCGTAGAAATTAGCCTAAAAACGATACTTTTTTTTTTATTAACTGAGATGTGTTTAGGTGGAAATGTATTAACAGTATAATGTTTGCTTTACTTATTCTAACTTAACTTTTATAATGCTAACTTCATAGAACAGTAGGTACCATAAACAATTTTCACCTTTAGGCCTTGCTTTATTTTGCATTGGGTTTGATTAGGTAGCTCAAGATCACAGTGTGGCTAATGAATGACTGACGTAAGCGTACTGTGTATACCTATATGGTGCATCATCACTTGGCAGACGACCGATTGGTGTAGTGGATAGTGACCCATCAGCGAAACCAACGGTTGCGGGTTCGAATCCCGCGACGGGTAAATGTTTGTATGATGAATACGAACATTTGTTCCAGAGTCTTGGATGTTTGTATAAATATTTATGTATGTTTATCCGTTATCTGGTATCCATAGCACAAGCTTTGCTTAGTTTGGGACTAGATGATTGGTGTAAGTGTCCGAAATATTTAAAAAAAAAATAAAATAAAATAAAATAATCCTATCTTGTTATTTCATCATCTCTTTTACATAAAAATCTAAGGTTATCTTGTTACTCTTCTTGCTACTGAAGTTTGAGGTACTTTTTAAATATTCTAGAGATTAGTCACGGTTCGGTGTTTTTTTGCAAATAAAATAGTTTTTGACACATCAAAAACTGATATACAATGTCGGAGATGGGGGTGGGCGTTGCTAGCGATCGGGACGGTGCCAGTCGCGTGGTAAAGGGTAGCTCGGGCAATGGCGATAGTATTGCAAGCTACTATAGGCGAATAGGATATCAGAATGACACTAAAAAGTTTACAGAACGAGGTAATGGCTGCCTCTGTTGAAACACGAACCCGATTACATTAAATATTTTCGAAGAAAAACTTTGTGTTATTTATACAGAATGCAAACTAATTGAACCGTTTCACTTCGTCCAGTCATTCAGTTACATATTTGCAATTGAGTGTAACAAGTCACAATTTTATAAACTATTTCTTATTGTAAATAATGGAGTAAGAAGTACTTAATTTTTGATTTTATTTTTATTACTGTGAAATAAGGCTACAATTCGTAAGAATAACACCAAGCAGAATGATTGTTGCCATCGAATATTTTTGTATGTGTTTCTGTAATATGCAAATAAACGCTTTATCTATCTATCTTATTCCTGGTTACTGGTGAGTCCACTTTTTTTTTATGTACGGACGTGTTCGTACTTTACGTCAATCACAACACAACTAATGTTAAGTGAAGATGAGGTCGAAGGTGGAAGCGTATTGACCCGGAAACTCCAACACATTTGGGGGACTGGCTATCTTATCGCTGACAGCCGGAACACAACAATGCTATTAACATTGTTGTTTGGCGGCAGAATTAGATAAGATGGTGGTAGCTAGCCAAGCGGACATTTAAAATGCCCTACCACCAACCAAACCGGGGACTTAAACATGTACCCCGCTGGGGATCGAACCCGCGACCTCTGAATCGTAAACCCAATGTTGTTTACATTGAGCTGATTACGAACAACTTTCCCTAAGGAACCATAGTCGAATTCGATCAGAAACCCACCTTTAGTAAGGAAGTCCAAGAATTTTCGACTGGTAACTCGACTCTTGATTACGAACAACATTCCACTAAGAACCATAGCCGAATTCAGTCGAAAATTGTTAGACTTTCATGCTAAATAGAAGTGGTTTCAGGATGGTTTACTCTGTTCGTAATTCTGAGTGGAGCATGTCATTTGACGTTATTTAATTATAAAATCTTTAATTTTCTTTCGCTTCTTTTCTTAGAAATAGCGTATGAAACATTTAAAACATTTAAAAACATTTGAAACATTTAAAAAGTTTTTCGCATCTGCGGGTGTCGCAACAACGTTTTCGAGTGCTCACCATTCGATATAGTGGGTTTCGATCTAATAAGTTTTCGAAACAGCGTACCACTCAAAAAGATTTTCGCAACAGCGTGTGTCGCGACATCGTCAATCGAATCTACATACTAAACCCTTGTCAATCAAGTGTGCATTTCTGTATATTTAAGGTCTTAGCATACGTGACGTAATTTCTCGGACGGAACGGAGACGGGACAGGTATAGTTCCTAACGTGAAAGTGGTTTTAAAACATACGTATAGTGACGGTGTTCAACGATAGTCGTGCTAGTGCTGCAACCATATTTCAGCACAAAATGTTCGATTTTACTTTTGAAGAACTAGCAATGGTTGCCGTAGCATTAGATGAAGAAGATGCCATAACGATGTTTTTTCTATTGCCGTCCCGTTCCGCCCGTGTTTCTCGCCACGTGTATTTTATTGCTATGTTTTCAAATGCAACGATGTCAAAAAATCGTCCCGTTCCGTCCGGCACGAGAATAAACACGTCACGTATGCTAAGACCTTATATAAGGTGAACTGTGGATATTTTTTCAAACTCTTAAAGTTTGGAACACTAAAACACTATTGTTTGGGATATCTCTGACCAGTCTATTTGGGAAAAAGGTCGTGACATTGCGTATGTTATGTATCAAACAATTATATGGGTCTGTATGTCAAATAAATGGCGGTGACAAAGAACCGAGGTAATTCCGTATGTGTTCCATTGTGGCATGTTTGATACGGAACCCTGATCTAGGTAGGTCTGCTGGAAGAAATTTCATTGTAGAAATAAGCAGAACATGTTGTGTCGTCTCTATTATGTTGTATCTGTATGTTTTTTTTTTCTTGTGTGCAATAAAATGATAAAAATCTAGCTATAAAGTTGCTAAATTGGCAGCACTGATAGATATATTTGCAAAACAGTTGCATTGGCTAGCAGTCACACTGTCTTTTGAGATTCCGTCAAGGATGCGGCAGTCGCGTTATTTTTGAGAGCATTTGTAGATAGGAACGGAGGTACAAAAACATAGGTTAGTACGCGTAAACTGGCCACGGGCCAAATTAAAAATGCGTTTAGTACGTTAGTTAATTCTTGATAGGAAATCTCAATTCATTTTTATAGGTCTGTCTGTATTATGTCCAAGGATATTTTATATTTATATTTTATATATTTTTATATATTTATAGGTTCGTTCGTAGAATCAGGAAAAGAAGCTAATTACGAACTAGGAAGGTGTAATCGAATTTACAGTAGTTAGATTACTAACCAACATTTAAATCCAAATATAAATGTTTTTTGATGGAAAAGCAGAAGATTGGTATTCCGGAGCGCTACCTTTCCACTGTCTTCCCATCATGAGAATAATATATGAAGCAGTAGGGGGCTGTAGATTGGATTCATAGCTTGGGCATCACAAATCGAAATAGTTTATTATAATTATAACGTGTACAGAATATGAAATCGAAAATTGCAATAATTTCTCAATTTTTCATTAAATTATCAATTTATTCTATAATACTAATAATAAATTTGGTCCAATAACTTAATTAGGTATATTTTATTAATTGAATCCAATATGTTACGGGAATATTGACGACCGATTGGTGTAGTGGATAGTGACCCTGTCAGCGAAACCAACGGTTGCGGGTTCGAATCCCGCGACGGGTAAATGTTTGTGTGATGAATATGAACATTTATTCCTGAGTCATGGATGTTTATATAAATATTTATGTATGTTTATCCGTTATCTAGTATCCATAGTACAAGCTTGCTTAGTTTGGGACTAGATGATTGGTGTAAGTGTCCGAAATATTTATTTATTTTATTATTTATTTATATTCTTACTCAATATTCATTTACCAATAACGTTAGTTTTAATTTGATAACACCAAACACATTTCAAAATTCCATTTGTCCCACGACCAACTCTCAGGTTTCAGCAGAGTACCAGTGTTTTGCCCGCCTCGGGCAAATCTGTAGCCTTGTATACTGCGGCACACACATAATATGTATTTGTTGTTTCTGTACTTGTGTTTTATTGTTTTAGTTGTATTTTTATTTATTTTTCTATCTATCTATCTACTTCCATCCTAAATGCAGATACTAATTCGGCATACATTGCAGGAAGGCTTGGTGCCGTTAATTCAAATATCTTTACTTCAACCAGCAATGTATGCCGAATTAGTCTCTGCATTTATTACGGTGTAATAAGCCTTTCCTAACTTCGGATTTCCTAATTAGTGTTATTAGATTTACTATAAATAGGATATTGTAATAAGCGCCTTAGTGTCTTATTCGAAGTCGCATGATTTTTTTTTTATTTATGCATAACGGGTTTTACTTGACCGCAATCACACCTGATGTTAAGTGAAGATGAGGTCGAAGGTGGAAGCGTACTGACCCGGAAACCCCAACACATTTGGGGGACTGGCTATCTTATCTCTGACAACCGGAACACAACAATGCTATTAACATTGCTGCTTGGCGGCAGATTTAGATAAGATGGTGGTAGCTAGCCAGGCGGACATTTAAAATGCCCTACCACCAACCAAACCGAGTACTTAAACATGTACCCCACTGGGGATCAAACCCGCGACCTCCGAATCGTAAACCCAATATTGTTTACATTGAGGCGGAGAAAATCTTGTGCATGGGACGAATTTAGAGTTGACTAAAGCCGGGTGATAGCTCAGACTTTTCCAGACGTTTGTCAATAGTGAAGACGAACTAATGTTAGCCGTTGCTTACCTACTGCAGCGATGTGAACTGACATAATCTACCGATTTAGATCCTATAGTAACTACATATAGTTGGATGATGAACGACGTTTTGTGTTTTTCACTCGAACGCTTGCTATACGAAATAAAATAGCTGTAAATAGTCTTTGACTGGGTGACCAACTACTATTGGCATTTTTGTTTATTGATTTGTTTGTTGCTTAATCACGGCGAAACGGATTTGGATGAAATTTGGTATAGGTATACCCTGGATTAAGACATAGAATATAAAGTGAGTATAGTTCTGCGGGATATACAAATTAAATATATCCTTATATATTTAATTGTCACTCCAAGTACCTCATAAAGTACCTATATACCATTTTTTATCACTTTAGGAAAACCTGTAATTGGCTAATGTTAGGGTAAACCAATTGTAATATTCTATTTGTAAAACAGTCGTTGGTTTTCTAAATGAAACCGCCTTACCGTATTACATCGCCTCCGCGGCTCAATGTAGGTAAAGAACGTGAAGAATCGAATGATTTTTTATATCATGTAATATAATGGGTATCCTTCCGTTTGGCAAAATATTTTTCGTCAAATTTTACTTCCCAAAAAACTTATCGCACTAGTTTCATTTGCCAAAAGAATCTTTAGCAAATTTATATTTCGCATTTTAATCACTTGGTCAAATATTAATTTGGCAACTTTTTACTTGCTCAAGTTTTATTAAGTCAAATATACATTAAGCAAATGCTTTATTTTGTAAAAAATTATATTCCAAAAATATTTCATATAGGATACGTAGGCTAGATTAGAACTGCTAAAAAAGGTTAGAACTGTGACCCCAACAGAGCGCGAGCCGAGCGAGCGAAGCGAGCTTGCCCTGGCAGCGGCCGGCGAAGCGCCGGAATTGATTTGTATAATAAATAACAATATAATGTTGTTTGTGAGGACCTGTCATTAGCTCTCTGTTTCTATAATAGTTTCCATTAGTGTTATTGCAGCTGTTGGTTTTCCGAATAAATAAAAAATAAATTAAAAAAAAATGTTATAGAAGTTCTTACCTGTAAATTATTTGTCCAAGGTGAAACAAACATTTAATGCAGTGAATTTTAAAGCTAAGTAAATCATATGATATGCAATATTTTAAATGTTTATTTTTTTTATATATTTTTTAAAATAATGTAATTTAATTATGTAATTATGTGGACGTATATAAACTACCTATGCTAATACTTTCTATTTCACTTACCTAATATGCCCTATTTTTTCCCTTACGGTAAAAAAATCATACGGTATTATTATGATTGGGATTTTCTCTTTTTTTTTTATCTTGCACTAATTTATTCATCAATATCTTATTTAGATTAGATTATATCTGTTATAAGTAGACACAGACCAATAAAGATTTGTAATTAGGTCAATCCATGTTCTTTTTCCATGTACAGTTCAACGACCTGTATGTACCTACTGATTGGTTTTTAAACGGGAATTCGATTCTGATTTCAAAAAAAAAACTTGTGATTCAAGAGGACATATTCGAATCCTGCGAGGGGTTAATGTTTGTGTAATGAATACGAGCATTTATTCCTGAATAATGGATATTTATATAAATAATTTATGTATGTTTATCCGTTATCTATTAGTTTTATATTTATTATTAATATATATATTTATTATATATATTTATTATTAATAATAAATATATATACTAATATCCATAGTACAAGCTTTGCTTAATTTGGGACTAGATGATTGGTGTAAATGTCCGAAAAAAATATTTATTATTTATTTAGCATTACGTTTTTTTGTGTAGTCCTTCGCCTTCGTCCTCAAAGTCAAAGTCAAAATATTTTCATTCCATGGGAGAGCAATACAGACAAACATAAGCTTCAAACTTATGACATCTCTCTTTTTGCGTCGGGGGTTTACAAATATATGATTAGACTGAATTATCTCCACGCAATTCACGTCCATGCTTATCATCCAAGTAATCATTTGCACGAAAGCCATCTTGTACGACGGGTGTTAGGTGTGTTTCACAGCGTTATGTGTGTTTCACAGTGCTATGTGTGTGTGTGTGTTTGTGTCTCCAGTCTTTGTTCGGACGTATGTCAGTAAAGCGTGGTCCGATTTGAGTGCTCTTTTTAATGTGAAAGACAAAACGAGGGGACAGGTTCCTTAGCCATATTTTGTTTGTTAAGCCGTTTCGGAGATATACAGGGCGTCCCAAAGTTATGGGACATGAAGGGGAAGTACCTTAAATATCGTAGATAGTGAATTTTGCTCAAAGAAGACTTTATGTTATTTTTAAAAGTTAGTAATTCTGCATTCATAGATTTTCTAAAAATTATTTGCTTCGGCTGGGAATCGAACCGACTCAAATGTGAAAAAAAAAACACCCTACTTTTATGATGCCAATCGAAAGAATAGCTAAAAAATAATAACTCTGCCTAAGTAACATAGTATTTTAAAAGAAAGGAACAACATAAAATGATTAGATTTCTTCTTTTGGGGATACGTGAAAGATATGCTATACAAAAAGCGATACGAGAACGTAGGCGAGTTGCAAACAGAATTGTGCCATATCACATCGAGTGTTCACCATAAAATGATTAGAAAATCAACAGGCAGCGGGCTCATTAAAAGATTGGCGATTTGCGTAAGACAAGAGGGATCACATTTTGAGCATTTAATTAATTAATTTACAAAAAAATACCTACTTAATTGACTACGGCAGTTTCATGTATGTTTTTTATTTGATTAAAATGATTAATTTCACGTTGTTCCTTTCTTTTAAAATACTATGTTACTTAGGCAGAGTTATTATTTTTTAGCTATTCTTTCGATTGGCATCATAAAAGTAGGGTGTTTTTTTTTCACATTTGAGTCGGTTCGATTCCCAGCCGAAGCAAATAATTTTTAGAAAATCTATGAATGCAGAATTACTAACTTTTAAAAATAACATAAAGTCTTCTTTGAGCAAAATTCACTATCTACGATATTTAAGGTACTTCCCCTTCATGTCCCATAACTTTGGGACGCCCTGTATAACTTTAACGCAATCATTTGGTCTAGGCTACCTGGACGATATAATCATTTATTCCATTAATGTAGTCTGGGGTTTTTCTAAACTTTTCATTTATAGTTATTGTTACTATTTTGTCTGACGTCACTTCCTATTCCCCGGTTTCTGTTTAGAACACATCACTGCGTAACATTTCTTAGGCAAGTGCTTGTTGTTTTAAACTGTTTGCTGTGGCTGGGGTTATTGGTTCTATTTCAACATCTTCATCAGTTTACTGAACCGAACCCACGCTGACGCCCACGTTGATTTCAAAATATTTTTTATCATGCCCGCCCGTTTCATCCCTGAGTCACATTGCCATTATTTTCATCCGGCTGCATGAAGGGTTATGTTTTTCCCGCATATCTATGTATGTAAGTAGCATCCAAACGGCTAGAAGGATTTCATTTAATGAGGTGTCGTCAATAATTAAGTGTTATTCCATCTAAATTCGTTCATGCGTTTAGCCGTGATTCAGCAAGAAACAAACCGCCGAGAAAATAACCGCCTCCGTGGCTCAATGTAAACAACATTGGGTTTACGATTCGGAGGTCGCGGGTTCGATCCCCAGCGGGGTACTTGTTTAAGTACTCGGTTTGGTTGGTGGTAGGGCATTTTAAATGTCCGCCTAGCTAGCTACCACTTATCTAAATCTGCCGCCAAGCAGCAATGTTAATAGCATTGTTGTGTTCCGGTTGTCACAGATAAGATAGCCAGTCCCCCAAATGTGTTGGGGTTTCCGGGTCAGTACGCTTCCACCTTCGACCTCATCGTCACTTAACATCAGGTGTGATTGAGGTCAAGTGCGAACCCGTCTTGCATAAAAAAAAAAAAAACCACGATAATGCGCCTTCGCACAAGGCCATCATTGTGAACGAAATTTTAACCAAAAACTCAACAAATACCATTAAGGAACCACCTTATTCACCAGATATAGCTCCAGCCGACTTCATTCTTTTTCCTAAACTCAAATTACCACTTGGTGGCACCCTTTTTCATTCGGTAGAAGACATAAAGGAGAATTCGCGGCGAGAACTGAACTCAATTCTGGAAAAAGCGTTTAAAAATGTTTGGATGATTGCATTATTTGTTGGCGTAAGTGTATCGTTTCTGAAGGAGTATACTTTGAAGGTGATAAAAAAAATTTGAATGAATGACATTTTGTGTATTATTGATCGTTTCCCGGTACTTTCTTGACAGAGTAGTACATCGGTATTTCTACCGTGAGATTGTAGAGGAAAACTTTTCGGATCCGTCATAAAAAAAATCATATGATTTTCGTAAATTCATTTGATAAACTATAGATACTTACAATATCGATGCATATCTCTGTATCCCCTCGGTATGAGAGGAATTCAACGTGTCTATCAGAAATAGCCATGTTTAAGTACTCGGTTTGGTTGGTGGTAGGGCATTTTAAATATCCGCCTGGCTAGCTACCACCATCTTATCTAAATCTGCCGCCAAGCAGCAATGTTAATAGCATTGTTGTGTTCCGGTTGTCAGAGATAAGATAGCCAGTCCCCCAAATGTGTTGGGGTTTCCGGGTCAGTACGCTTCATCTTCGACCTCATCTTCACTTAACATCAGGTGTGATTGAGGTCAAGTACCAACCCGTTATACATAAAAAAAAAAAAAACAAACAAACATAAACAGCATTTATAATATTAGTTAGATTAAATTACATAAAAATACTGATTCTAGAATTAGTAATTAAACAAAATGTAAACCCCGAAGATCTTCCCGCAATTGATGGCACCAAATCACAACGATCACAACATTCTAAATATTTCACCAAGGCTCCTCATTTTTGCTCGTGTCACCTGTCCATCACTACATCATTTAGATTATAACAATCAACTTGGCATGCGACTTAAATTTTTCCAGCCTCAGAACTGGTAAGCTCGTAATCGTCAAATTACATAACGGGTTTTCTGGCACGGTTGGAGGGTAGCCAGCGAGATGCGTGCATTGCCCAAAGAGCAATTTTTTCCTAGACTTACGATCGTCTGGCTGGCCGCCATTTTGACGCCATTTTCTAAAAGGGTCGTTGACTACACCGAGTAAGACATTATTGTTGTGTAATTTATTTGCAATTGTGTGCAAAAATAGTTCAGTTTAATTTAATTTTAGTTCTATGCGACGGTGGTGTTGATAAATATGTGCTGTCTGTTATAAATCTTCACTTCTCTTGTTGGAGTTCCTGCAGTTGGCAAGACTGTCACTTTACAGATGTTTTTCTTGCCAAGTGAACCAGTTGTTCGTGTTTCAAGTGAAGCTGTTTCCCTGTTTTAAGTACAGCATTTGTTTCAAATGAAGCAATTGTTTCACTGTTACAAGTGAACAATTGTTTATCTGTTTCAAGTGAAACAGTTGCTTCCCCGTTTTAAGGAAGCAGTTGTTTCGTTGCTTCTAATGAAGCAGTTGTTTTGTTGTTTCAATTAAAGCAGTTGTTTCGTTGTTTCAAGTGAAGTAGTTATTTCTCTGTTTAAAGTGAAGCAGTTGCTTTCCTGTTGAGTAAAGCCTAGTTGTTTCAGTTTATGTTTGTGTGTAGTCAATTTTTATATTTTTTAAGTAGCACATGATAGATACGATGGTAAAGACTTACATAAAGCAGTTTAATTGTCATGTCGTCAACAAAAATTTAATTTTTATCGATGTAACATAAATACATCACCATTGTCATACAATTTATACAATTTTTTTACATCTGCTTGAAAATACGCACAGGTCGACGTTATGTGCGCTAACATCGTATGTCATTTGATTGACAGCATATTTTGTTGTTGTAATGTAGTTACAATTAGTTCCATCTATTATTTTTCTAATTTAATTTACAGATTAAGATCTGCATAGGAAACTGTTCAATCTTTAGTTTTTCACAAGTTTCCCTGACATTGGCGTCTCGCCAATATAATTTATTCAACAGTTATGTCTTTCAAAATATCATAGCAGTGCAACCGGCGTGCAAGCGACGACATCAAGGCTAAATTTATATTATTTAGGCCTCTTATAAATATATAACATTTTTAATCTTCAGATCTTTATCACAATCAAGAACACTCCAGCTTCATGTTTGTTATTATAATTCTCCGTGATGATGTTACGATTTGATAAAATTTATCGCTTTCACGAGTTTATTTATTGGTAGTCATTAGTTTTTAATACTGTGCTTCTGTGTGACCTACATTCTGAAGACATTTTCTGCGCCGTCATAATTTGAAATACATAACGCCCGGCAACATGTTCCATGAAACTGGTCTTTTCAGGTTCGAATGTTCCCGAACCATGTTTCTTGGTACACTTCTTTTCGACAGTCTCGTCTTCTCATAAAGTGAACTTAGCCATCTGTATTTACATTAATGTACAATAAATAACATTGTATTGTTATTATAACAACATGTTCCGTACAAATATTATAAGAGTTCATCCATAATTACAATTAAGGGTATTGCAGCAGTTTATTCATTTTCATCAGTTTCATGATAATGAAAATGAGACATCTTTTTGAGGAAAAGGGTCACCGTTTTTAAAGGCTATAGCAATTTTAGATAGATAAATGGAAAAAGAGGCATTGGGCGTTTCAATGATATTTTTATTAGTTTAAACCACATAGAGTAGTAAACACAGGTTTCTGTAATGTAATGAAATATAATGAAGTACGTCCTGCTTGTTACGTACGAGGATTATTACACGGTAATTTTAGACAGCATAGTGTTGTAATGCTTAATGCAATTGCATACATTCTGGTACTTTTCTGAAATCATTCAATATTTTTTTAGAAACAACAAACATGGTAACATATTGTCTTGGATTTGGTCGGTAGACGGTTACTGTAGAATTTCCTTAATAATAAGACGAGCTTTAATGCGTCGATATGATAAAGAAATTTGTACTTATTGACTTTGTTCAAAGTGAAAATATCGAAAAATTGTTCAATACTCCGGAGTGATTTTATATTATTCCATAACTTTGACATTTCGAACGGTTTATAGTAACTAGCGATACGGGAGTAGAAAAATGTATTATAAATATTTCTAGAATTTTTAAAACATATCCAAAAACTTAAAATTTAGTCCAATTAAAGACAAATGAAAATCAAAATGTTAATATGAGGCCGAAGGTGAAAGCGTACTGCCCCGGAAACCCCGTCTTATTTGGGGAACTGACTAGATAGATTTGGCAAGATGAATACAAAAATGCTATTAGAATTGCTGTTTGGCGACAGATATAGATAAGAAGGTGCTAGCTAGCCAGGCGGACATTTTTAAAATGCCCTACCACTAACCAAACCGAGTATTATGTACCTGATCCAACCCGCGACCTTCCGATTTAAAACGCCGTACCACCTACCAAATTAGTAAGCCATGGATCAAAATGTTCACATGAACTCGAATTTCGAAATGAACACACTCAAATTATTATCGGTTTCACACACGGACGTCGTGAGTACGGACCTCAACGGGATATTACAACAACAGCCTCTAAGCCTATTCATGAAATAAACAATCCAAACGTCGATGAAGAGAATCCTGGTAAGCAGGTGGCAGTAAATATTGATGGCCATTCGGATGCAAATAAAATAGAACAGTTGAAAAGTCGTAAACTTAAGAATAAACGCCGGTAATTGACGCTACTGTTCAGTCAAGATGTCGGGAAATCATCGAGTCTGAATACTAAAAAATTAAGTACTTTTAAACAGAATGCCAGAGAAACCTCTGATAGACTATGTGAACCTGCCATAACGCAAATTCTTGTATAATCTAAAAGTTATTTCATGTCAGACATGAACAAGAGAAGATATTTTCTTACACACTTTTCAAAGCAACCTTTTTACGATGAGTTGTTGTTAATAAATAATCGGAAGGATATTACTTCCAATTCTGTTGATATTTGTAACGGTATTACTCAATCTACTTGAAATACACCAGGAAATTTACAAAAACTATTAAATAACACTAAGTTAGTTGCGTGCTACTGCTAATACAGCGTGGCATCTATTTTCAGAGATTTCTACAACACCGAAGGGGTTATGGCCCGCATTTAGGCGTGGAGTATACAATGTGCTACACAGTTACATTAAGCAGATGCCCTACTACTTTTATTAGGTTCAAATCGATTCGTAAGTGTTTAGTTACATTTTGGGGTTATCAGTTTAAATTCTGAACTAACTTCAGGATTTTAGGGTCGAGCCTAATATTCGAGTTTTCCAGAACTGAATTTAAATTTAGTGTGAATCTCAAACGTAATCATGATTACAGAAATAAGGCAACTTCAAAACATTTCAGAACTAACACTGGTTCAAGAATCCTCACAGTGGAATTCAGTTGTTTTGATTATACTCGTATGAAAAAATTGTGCTCAAATAGTGATGAAAGTAAAAAAACGTGTTGTAATATTTATTGAGAGCACTTTGGCCGTGGAAGAGAGAGGAGGGAGGCCTTTGCCCAGCAGTGGGACAGTATGGGCTTCTAATAACTTTGACATCACACTTTGCTGAAACTCTGAATAGTGCTTCCGAGTCAGGCACCGTACAGAAACCGAATTTATTCTCAGCCGGACTTTTTTGTTCTCTGTGTGGATTTCTGATGGGACTACATGTGTTCTTTCCTTTTTCTTTACCAATATTTATTCGTATATAGTAAGATATCTGATTGTTGTATGGAAACCACAGTATATATTATATTCTTGTTCAAGTATTATTTATTCGAGTATGCCCCTGCTGCTTCGTTCCTCCTAGTGTCACTTTGCATAACCATTCTATCATACTAACTCCATAGTTACTTAAAAGAAGCGCTATAGAAATAGAAGTTTTCCGTCTCCATTTGCTCAAACGAGACATTTAAACGTTCATTTATCAGCCAAATACCTATTAGAATTCAGTTCGTGATCCATCAATCATTACTAAACATTCTTCTCCATTGTTTCAGCGATGCAGACGGTGGTGTGACACCGGGTTGACGCGTATCAATCCGCGAGATGTCTCAACCGCCGCCGGGGCGCGGGCGCGCGCGGCCCGGGCCGCCCTCCCCTCTGCACTATCGCCCCCCCTCACCCTGGGCTCCGAGCCCGCCTCCCCTTATCTCCGGCCCCAGACACTCCACAGCCATAGTCTCTCCACCTCCCCTCCAACCGTCACCAAGACCGTTCCGACCGCTTCACTCCCCTCAATTCCGTCCTCATTCTCCATCTCCGAGCTCTCATTTCTCCATCTCTCCTTATGCCATGTCGCCGACTTTGGGACAGAGTCCAGAGTACTACTACTCGTCTCCATATGAGCCGGTTCGGGAGTACGATTATGCGGGGGTACCTCTGGAGCCTCCGCCACCGCCGCGGCCGATGATTTACGAGGAAGAGGAGGAACGGGGGCCTTCCACGGCAGAGATCATCGCGTGCCAGTCACAGGAGGGCTACATCGATGAGAAACTAGCTGAGTATCAGGCGACTATTCAGTTATTACAAGGTGAGTTTAGATTTCACTTGACGTTTCCAATTTTATAGTTTTATCGTTTTTGGCCAAAACCAATGTTGATAGAAACACGGAGGAAAACAGTAGGTTAATGACATCGTAGGATGAATGTAAATAAAGTTAACATTTTTTTCTCGAGATACTACATTAAACAAAGAAAAAAGGAAATTAAATAATGAATGAATGAAGAGGTACCACCTTTGTACGTGACCTATTGTTTGTACTCTGTTATTGTAATATTTTGGTGCAATAAAGAATAATACAATGAATGACGTAGGTATCTAATTATTACGTAAAAGAAATTCTATATTGATTCTAGTCAAGCAGGAGTATGATGTGTATATTGGAATTGGATGTACATTAGACATCCAAGATATTGGACAGTGTAGCTGGCTAGTTTACGAGAACCTTTAATTTCGTGTTCTGAAAGTCCTTGCAAAGTTAGTTTTATTTTACTTGATTCGCTGACACATATTTTTTTAAGATAAGCAAATTATTATTACATTCTACTGCTATAAACCCTGAAAAGTCTGTTCAAAATTATTCATCCATTAATATTTTTATAGCCCAGTGTGGGTGAGAAATGCAACTAGTTGTATGGTAAGCAGCGCAAGTGGAAAATGACTAAACATTTCACTGGTTTAATGTCTTCACTTCTGTTGCTATCTGTAAGTTTTGTGGGTTGAGGTGAATGTTGTGTCGTAGAAATTATTTACAGTTCCGCATTTGAAAATGCCAGCTTTTATGTGACATGAGGTAGTATTGGTAATGCTTCGGGATTCAACTAGCATTTTCAAGTTTTATATGTCAAGTTGTTCAACTGGCATGTTTCACAGTAGTTTTCCCGTTCTACCTATCATTATGTTGTTTTATTTGTTAATATTTCGTGTCTCTAAGGTTACCTTGATTTTTTAAGGCAAAAATTTTGTCTACTTTCCATCTTCAGAATCACATATTGGGGGAGGCTTATTTCAGCATTGGTCGTCCTGTGGCTGATATCGTGATGGTTATGGGTCCCTCGTTTATCTGCTATGTAGGGATATTGTTCTTTCGAATCTTTCTCCCGAATTATCTTTGTCGCTGCACATCCTGAATGACTTGCTGTTGCTATATTATGCATTCTGTGATATGTAATTTTATCAGTTTTGCTAATACCGTCATATGTTAGTCACGCCATGCAAGATCATTGGGCGTTAAAGACTCATAAATGTTTAAGATGATTACAAATTCGTGAAAACATGTTGTAACGAAGTTGGGAAACACTCGTCTGTCAAGATTATAAGCAAGTGAAATATAATTGACCCAATTCTCAAAATTTACTACAGCATAATTTGAAATGAAATTTTATATCTGAAAAAAACAAGTCATCTTTTTAATCCCCTACGAAAAGCAACGGGTATTATGTGTTGTGTGTGTGTGTGGCCTGTCTTTGTCCGGACGTATCTCAGTAATGCGTGGTTCGGTTTTAGTAACATTCGGTTTTTTTATATTAATGACTAAAGGAAAGGACAGCGATGGTTAGCCATAATTGACGAAAATCGGTTAAGCCACTTCGAAAACAGATTTTAACCCAGTTTTTGGTGTATTTATATGAAATGATTATCTATAAGTTTTCTAAACGTTCAACTTTTTTTTAATATTTAAGATTTAGCTCGAGGATTAGTTCTTAGCCTTGTTTGATGGAAATCGTCAAGCTGTTTCGAAGATATCTAGCTTTTGACATAGTTGGTTTAGTATATCTAGATTTTAGATGATTATAATCATTGGTTTACTCGGGGACTCATTTCTAGTTTAGTTATTGTTGATTTTGTATTTTTATTGGATAGGGACATTATAACTTCAAACGTGGAATATACATATAAATCTTATCCCCATCCCAATTTGATTCTAATGGATTAAAGAATCGTTTTGCTACACGCTGTCGCTTTACCTAGAATATTTCAGTTTATCATTTCTAATTTCGACAGCCCTCATAGCAGTAACTCACGCAATGTTTCGGGTAACTCCCTACAGGAACGTTTCCGCTTACAACACCGGCACTGTAATCGATTTGTTAGATCGATATTTTCAATGTTTGATTACTTGGGATTTGGGTTACATTTGGATAAACTTCCTGATTTAGATATTGGGTTACAAAATGTGTTCATATTCAAAGTTAGTTTGACGGTTTCCGTTATATTGTAAGTATTTCGAAAACTGCTACTATGAACGATATTGTTGCAAATTTGAGAAGCGAGTGATGTGGTTTTTTTTCAGGATATAATTTGGGTTACTTAAAGAGAATCATGAATAGGTTTGCCTTAAAAAAAACAATTTGCAAGTTTAATGCAAGTTTTTGAAAAGCGGTTTGCGTGTCGGATTGTAGGATGCATATTTCAATATTTTACCAATTTATTTGAGCTACGATAATAGGCCCAACAATATAACTGAAATGCCCGTAATATCCATATCTTCATTTCATTATATTGTGCGGAGTCAACGATCTGCATGAGAACCAAAACATTGGCAGATTTACAAAGCACAGGGTACCTGTTAATTGGCTCGCTAATGAGATAGATGCACTATTTGAAGAGACAATTTGCAGGATCATTAAATTTTAATGTTCAATTTGGTGAAGGTGTTACAATAACAGTAATTTGTTATGATCAACTCCTTGAACTAAATGCAGTTGATACAACTTCTCAATTTGTACAAATTGGGGATTTATCTAATGCACGTTTTGATGTATTTCTAAGTTCTCTAAATAACCTCTCCATAAAACAGAGAGTCACATGCTTGAACGTTATAACATCCCTCGTTATAAGTTTGAATAATAATAGGACATCTTTGGTTTAAAGCATAGGCTCTCTACTTCATTGTATCGCAAACGGTTTTTGTTTTCGAAACCTGGTGTTTGCTGGAAATCGGTTCAACCGTGTCGAAAATATTGATAACACTTAAAAAAATCAATTACAACTTTACTTAGCTATTAATAAATGAGATATACAAAAGACGAGCGTATCCCTAAAAGAGATATCTTCCAGCAAACCCGACATAGGACAATAACAATAGTGAAGGGGAACATAGAGTGCACACAAATAAAAATGAAAATAAGAAAATAAATATTAGTTATATACAGCTTTTAATACAGTTGTACATTTAGCTTTTAATATAGTTCAATATACCTAGATGATATTTTGTAGTCTCGGGCTTTTCTAAATTTTAAATTTATAACTTACATTTTCGGCTTTTCTAATTTGTTCCTGCACTTTAATCGTGTCAAGCTGGTATATTTTACGCCCTAGGCTATGGTGGCTATGACTTAAAATGATTTTGTATCTTGGAAGTTGGTCTAGCTTTAGACAAGGCGAATTATAGGAATTGGTTGAAAGCCAAAATCGTTAATTTCTGGGGCGTCGTCGTCGGTCTGCGGTGACACTATGTCAATCACTCCGCATGTAGGACAAGACAGGCGAACTGTCAAACGTGCAATTGCATTTCGTTTGAGACTAAAATTGTGGCTGACCCTGTTGTAATAGTAATGGTAACCTCGTTTGTGCTTCAGAAAAAGAACATTGTAGATGAGCATCTTTACATACATCTAATTTTACACAGTATACGTTCATAATCAGTTCAAGATCTTGATTTACGAGTTTACAAGATCCATTTCGTGCAATATTTGAACACCTTTGGATTACTTTTATGTACGGATATGTGAAGCTGCTCATCTAAATCAGAGCCAGGGCTATCACAAATTGTCAGGTTTGTGTCTCAAATCTTGTTTCTCCGTAGCACGACTTTAGTGGCACATGATTGGCCCGAGGTCACATGACTATCTCCATACCAATCATCTTTATCAACCGGCTTACACCCCTCAACTGTTGAGGCACATCCTTCTCTTACTGTATGCCAATAACTCACCACACGGGCCTTGTGCTGATAGATTTGTGTCCGACTAGTGGCCACTTGACGGTCAGTGTGTTTAAGCAGCCCCAGTAGGCCACCGAATTGGTTTAACGACTGCTTCCATTGACAATAACCAAGACCGACAATTTAAAGTGCTCTCCGATTCTCACTCGTATTAAAATTGTCAAAACAAAACACTAGTGGTCACCCATCCAATCGAAAACAAATAGCAAATGCGACTGCGCCACGAGTGTATATATATGTATATGTTACGCGATATATCATTGTCTTACAGCAGTATTAATTTAACCTTATCTTAAAATGTTAAAGTAGACATAGCAACGATAGCATTATTGATCAGTGATGGGCAGTAGCGTCATTGGTGCCGCCTGCCCAACGTGGCTATTAAGCACATTCTTCCCACGGGATGTCTATTAATGGACTTTTGTAGGCTGTTGATGTGTGTGTTTATATTTGTGTGCATGTACGAGTATGTTTGGGCATGTGAAAATTATTTATTGCATATAATATATTGTTTCTGTTGAAAATTTCTTAAGATCATTGTAAACCCTTCACTTCAGAGTACTTTGAAATGAGTAATACTAATGTTTTCATTATAGTTTGTCTAATTAAAAACATTGTTGAAAAATGATGGTATTGTAATAAATGTTAGTTAGCCTCTAGTAGCCCTCAGTAAGCCTTCATAATTAGCCACAGGGCATTCTTTGCTGATAGCCTTATCCAGGGCGGCCTGCGACTTCTTGTGACGTTTATTAGAGCATCCACCTTGTGGGTGGGCGTACGCTGTGCTTGCCAGTGCGTGCTCACCACTCTAGAAATTTTACGTCCCAACGACTATGGTCGTATATAATATGATTATCTAAATACGTCAATAAGAGTAAACAAACCCATAAAGAATCGTGATGCAAAATATGCCAAGAAATAACTAATTGAAGGATCACTATCCTAAATAAAGACACGACTACAGAAACAGAGACGTTACCTCTATTAATGAACACATTAGAATATTATAACCGTTTAACAAATCTCTTAAATGATTCCATGACCAATCAGGTGGCCGTCCAAAATAAACAATGCCACAATGTATTGCATGGGTACCTACTTGTGAAACATGTAACACTCATGTAACTCAGCGGCAGATGGCGTGTCGTGAGATCATCCACCTTGTGCCAGATCCGACTGCGGTCATAATTTCCTTGGCATTTCCGATGATAGTAAATCTAGTGTTACTTTTATTTTCAAAATTGTTTACTGCTTAGTGCTCAACTGATTTATTGATAAGACAGGCAAAGAAGACTTATGCATTATCCGTCACATTCTAAATAAATTTAAAAACATTAAGTTTTGCATTGATATTTATAAACTTAAAAAAAAAATTACTTGGACACCGTTTCCAAATAATCTCCTAAACTACAAAGCTTTGAACAGCGTCGCATGGTCGTATACCTATCAGTGTTTTACAGGATACATTTCTGTGAGTGTGCGTTGCATAGCATGAATTGTTCTTTTTTTTATGATTACGTGTTTGACCACAATCTCATCTGATGGAAAGTGACGATGTGGCCGAGGATGAAGCACGCGATCTCAGTAGATGCCTATTCACCCTTTTTTCAAGATTGTAAGATTCAGGAAAGACTGACGCCGGAAGGGAGTTCCATGCCTTGGCTGTTCGTATTATGAATGAAGCGTCGAACCGCTTAGTGCGAATGTTCGGTATGTTCCTCCCTAACCTTTCATGTTTGGTCCACCAGATACAGGAAGCGTTTCCACTTGATTATCGATATATCGTATATTCGCGGTAATGGTTTCGCTTCTTCATTCTTATTATATGTGGAACTCCTAGTCAGCACCGTTAGTGTTCCCCAAATCTAGGGTGAATTTACTGGGATCTCGTGCTTCATCTTCAGCTAAATCGTCATTTTCTACTTAATGAGATTGTGGTCTGGCGCTTCTGCAGCCCGTTATAAACTGTTTATGCCATGTCCGGAAATTTTAAGAACATTAGAGCGAGACGGATTATAGTTTAAAATAATTATAGTAACTTCGAGATGCAAGTGGTATTTCCAAACTCTCAGTTATTGACTTCAGTATGTAAAGTACATCTTCATTCGTAATTAAATTACACTCAGAATTGAGTGTACCACAACTACTACTGAAATATGAAAGACATGTGATTGGGGAGATCCACAAGGTCACTCATTGTTTAAACACAAAGATTCTTAATTCTGACAAACAACTTGTCTACCCAACTCTTGTTCTCTCCCTGACAATCGGCGCCGGCGCTCCCCTCTGTACCAAGCCCCCTCTAACCCGCTGATTCCTGGCCATTTGCCAGCCAGACAGTTCCTTGATATCTTCATTCAATGCTCGAGAAAACCTGATTACAAGAGTTTTCATTTGAGATATTCAGTGTACATATAAGAATTTAGGATTGCTTTGAGGTTTTTTTATTAGAAAGCAAATTATGTCTTCTTGGTGGAAGAAAGTTAATGACCACATTGGTTGCAGCTGGGAAGGTAGATTCTTATTTTGAACATACGAAGAGCTTTAATGGTCTGAAAGCTAGACAATACAATTTTTTTAATGATAGTGCTTAAGATTGATAAGAGCCGAATGCTGATGATGTTATGGTGATACAAAAATTTAATGTAACTTGATGGGGTATCGGTGTAGAGAAAACTTAGCATGAGGTGTGGAGGAGTGCGATATAGTTACAACAAAGAAATTTGCTAGACACATAAAGTGGCCAATTTTGCAGAGTGGATGCGAAAATGTGAAACTATAACGATGACGACTTTTCTTAACATATCAAAATCATTATTAAAGTCTATAATTATAATCGATTTTGCACTCTATAATTTGTCTCAGCATCGTACAGCTGATTCAGTTCTTCGAACGTCAACCGCCCCCGCCAACTTTCCTGACGTCACTGGATCGTGTAATCGATTCTAATCTGAGATGAAAGAATTAACCAACGGTCGAATGTACAGGTCGGTGTACTTTGGGATGTAGAAAATTGTGCGTCAAGGTCGTTGTTTGAATAAAATGTTTGTTTTTCATTTGCTGTTGAGTTAGGTTTAGATAGTAAGGATGATCATTACTTTACCTGTCTTTGTTACGCCAAAGAGGAGTATGATTTCTTTTACGTAAAAATCCTCAATAAATTTGGAACTGCTTTCAACAACATCCGTTGCTATGCTATACCAAAACATCAATGCTGTAAATCTGGTTACTTGCTCCATTTCTGTACCCACAGACGATTTTACATTTTATGCATTCGATGAATTATATCAAGTATATCCTAAAATAAATGCTTGAAATTTTAACTATCTTTTTCTTATGATTTCCTGCAGGTACATCATGATGATGTGTGATCTAAAAAATTGTTCAACCTGAGCTGATATGATTAACGTGATGACAACATTACGATTGTATTTACGTGTTTTTCTCATAAATTCGCAATATCTGTTTGACGGCCTATTAACGTCTTATAACGTGATCGTTTTTAAATCGTTTAGATCATAATTCAGTCATTGTTCCTGTGGGTTTTAGGTTTTGTATTGAATTTTGCCAGCGACTTCTTTCTCTCGTCAAAAGAAGTTCAATTTGTGTTTGTTTCACAGTTCAGTAAGTTCTTGGTTTCAGCATAGTGTTCTGAATAGCTGTCTAAACAATGATTCCAGCAATGTTCCAAGTTATTTCAAAGAATGCAGACGCGGGTTTGGTGCCATAAGGTATTAGAATGTATGCTAATTTGGAAACAGGCAATGGTGTGTTTACCTTTCACGTCATACAGTAATTTTACGATGCATAATGTTATAATTTTTATAATAATAATAATATCCTTAGACATACACACAGCGCCATCTAGTTCCACAGTAAGCAATTATAGGCTTGTGTTGTGGATACCAGATGGTTGATATACTACATAAATACATTTTTTTGTAAATAAATACTTATTATAAATGAAAACATCCATAACTCGGGTACACATGTCCGTATTCATCACACAAACATATGCCCCTAGCGGGATTCGAACCCGCAACCTTTTGGTATAGTGGTCAGAGTTGCTAACCACTACTTGGCGTAGTGGTTAGCAACTCTGACCACTATCGTCGCCGTTTTATAAATGTTTTTTTTTAAATTCTAAATCCAAAATAGCTATTTCCCTAATTACTGTAACCTCGTTTTGAAGCGAATCATTAGTGCCAAAAGCGTGCCTCAACGGCTGATACATTGTGGTTGGTTAGTTGTTATTGTTTTCTTTAATAATATGCAAATCACTTTAACTGTTTAGTTAATGTTTGCCGTTTAAATGATCATTTACTTTTGCGGTAATACTTACATACGTCGACGTGTATTATATCTCTCATCATTAGTCTCATCAATCTCCCGTAATTTACCATCTGATATTTCAGGCCGAATCCTGAGAGATGCGAGTAGTATTCGCTCGGGGGGTTTTTTTTTATGCACAGCGGGTTGGTGCTTGACCTCAATCACACTTGATGTTAAGTGAAGTGGAAGGGTACTGACCCGGAAACCCCAACACATTTGAGGGACTGGCAATCTTATCTCTGACAACCGGAACACAACAATGCTATTAACATTGCTGCTTGGCGGCATATTTAGATAAGATGGTGGTAGCTAACCAGGGGAACATTTAAAATGCCCTACCACCAACCAATTTTCAATGTTGTTGTTTCAATAGGCATATTTCTTGACTCTCCACAAATATTTATTCTGTCAATGAACACTATTTAATTAAAATCGTTGTTTGTTAGGAGTCTGGTTACAAATTGTAAAATACACTGTCGCTAATGTTGGCAGAGTGAAGAGATTAGAGATTTGATTACAAGAAACTTTGACTGTCAATCAAATTTCCCTCATCCTTTGACGTTTTGATAGCAATGTGGAAGCCCTAGGACTTCGACAGTGCGTCGTTAATCCATCTGTTCACGGTTTTGACATACCTACCTTACCATTGGCAATTCTCCACAGACTGCCAATATTTCTTAAATAAATTTTCAGGAACAGCTTCTTTGCTGAATATTAATCAATTTCTGGTGTTATAAATTAAAATACAGTGAAATATTTTGTTTTGTTTGAAATTTAAGATTATGAAAATTCAGTTTCGCTTCCATAATGAAAATTGAGTGAATACTCTGTCATCACAACGTTTTGGCTAAACGGTCAGAATTTCGTAATCTGTTAATAACTGAATGCTGGCAGCTAAAATCGACGTGCTGCCGTCGAGACGTCAACATGGCATTTGTTTGACTTACGCACAGCACGTGCCACTAACTTCGGTCTATTTATGACTGTATGACCCAGTTGCGAATCTAACTATGAATGAACGAAGGACTTCTCAGAAACGTTCCCGCATCGGACGTTTCTCGGGAATTTGAAATTTGTCGTCGTTAAAAATGTGATTAGATCAGTTTACATCAGATCAGCTTACCTGTGTGGTGTAGCGGTAGCAACTCTGACCGCTATACCAAAACGTTGCGAGTTCGAATCCCGCTAGGGGCATATGTTTGTGTGATGAATACGGACATGTGTACCTGAGTTATGGATATTTTTAATTTATAATAAGTATTTATTTACAAAAAAAATGTATTTATGTAGTATATCAATCATCTAGTATTCACAACACAAGCCTATAGTTGCTTACTGTGGAACTAGATGGCGGTGTGTGTATGTCTAAGGATATTTATTTATTATTAGCTTAGCCTAGTCTGGACATAGGCCTCTCCCAGGGCCTGTCATAAAACCCAATCTTCAGTTCTCCGTTTCCAGATATTGCCAGCAGCCTTGCTCCAGATCGTCGCATTATGTAGCATGTGGGTGTCCGAGAATACGCTTGCTGAAACATGGTCTGTCCTCCAGGACCTATATTCCCCAACGGCCATCAGTACTGTGATACTTATGGCCATCCTTCAGCTCAGCTTAGCAATTTCCTAAGTAACGTCTGCAACTCTCGTTCCTGATGAATCGTCAGTATCCATATTTCGGCTCATTATGTAGGATGTGGAAGACTTTCGTCTTTAGTATATGTGATATCGGCGATGAGAAGATATGACGCATCATTCCAAATGCTGTCCAGCCCAGCTGAATACTTCTGCTTTGGCTTTCTCTCGAAGTTGTTTTCCTGCTTGCAAGGTCTTCCTGAGGTTCTACCAACAAGTTCGAGGGTCATGCTATCGACTATAACTATTGCGATCATTGAACATAACCTTTGTTTTGTCGAAGATCATTAAGCTCACACGTCGGGAGTTCAGTAGATATTGGGACTATCCCAACATAAATTCCTTTATATGAATAATTATTGCCAGAAACTCGATTATATGGTGAAAATACACGTGGCACTGTAAGTTTGTCATATTCATCATTTCAATAGGTGACATATATAATTCCATCTACCATTAATATTAGAAAATCAATGGAAAGAGTACAAATTCAAAAAGTCGTCTCCATAGTATAGAACATTTTCATTTGTTAGAGTGAGTAAATCATCTGCGCCCTGGCTTTTATCTCTTTATTGTTTGAAACTACTTTCATACGTAAATCACACCGTTATGGTGCCGTGGGCGTTTATAGTCACTTCACTACTGATGCACTATTAAATAGTGAAAATATCCAGGTCCCTGTAAATAACTTCAGTCTTTCTCATCATCTTCATGCCTTAGTCCCAATTTATTTCTTAATATCTTAACATCTTTATTGTACACAAAATGATTACAGAAATATGCATTGTATATAAAATGTACAAAGGCGAGCTTAACTCCGATAGAGTTTTCTACCAGCAAACCTTTACATAGAGATATACATAGTGTTTATTAGATTGGGCAGAAAATAGTGTACACAACAATTGAAAATTATTTTATAAAAAAAATATATATAAAAAAATATACCACACAACCTATCCAATATACATATATATATAGTACGAAGTATAAACAAGTATACATTATCAATACTCATATTATGGTAAATAATTAAATAATTAGTATAATTATTTAGAGTCGGCCTAGTACGTTTTTTCTTCCAATTTCCTCTATCAGCTATTACTTCATCGTTCACGCCCTTTACTTTCATATCACCCTTCACACAATCCATCCATATTTTCCGTAGTCTTCCTCTTCCTTTCCAACCATCGACATCCATATTCATCTATCTCTTAGTAACATGCGTTTCATCCCTCCTCATAACATACCAAACCAAGCCGACGTTTCAACTTCTACAATATTATAACAAAATAACTAACAAATACTATATTATAAACAAAATGTAACGCCGTTGGTTTTCATATAAATAAATAAAAATGGGGTTTCCGGGTCAGTACGCTTCCACCTTCTACTTCATCTTCACTTAACATCAGGTGTGATTGAGGTCAGAACTAACCCGTTCTAAAGACTAATACACCAAAAACTGTGTTAAAGCTAAATATCTTCGAAACGGCTTAACTTGTTTTCATGAAACATTGCTAAGAACCGGGCACAGGTTCAGTTCAGTCTTTAATACATATAAGTAGTACGTATTCGAGAGTTCTGGACCAGCCCCGGGCCCTCCCCCTAAAAAAAGGTCACCACGGTGTGTTCCCCCTTTCACGGTCTCATTGGCGGCTTTAATTGGGTCGTTATTGACGGATTTGCCAGTTAACTTTGTTTGCTAATTATAATGGCTAGTAAAAAATTGTCCTTATCTAACCTAATAATAGGTTCACACATAAATCAAGTGGACGATAACTCCTCGGCTTTTGGCGCTTTTGTGTACCTACAACTGATACAAGTCTGAACTTGTTCATGGTAAGCATAGCGATTACAGCAGGTGTATGTTTTTAATATGGAAAAAAATTAAATTTATTGTCAGCAATGAAACTGCCTTTCCATTATTCTTTTATTTAGTTTTCTAATTTATGATCAATTTATATTTATGGCAGTAGTCGACAAAAAACATGCACCTTTTACGGTGAATAGAAACTTCGTAATTTAAGTTATTTCATTATAGTATACCATTTTTTCCTAGTAAGATTTGGAAACAGGTGAGACTTTTTTGCTCGTCACGTTGGAATGTGTACGCCTTTAGATGAAATGATAACGATCACCCACTGTCAAATTTATTTATGTTAGTTATTCTTTAGATCGCCATCTGCGGCATACGCAGTATTTTTTCTTAATTTTTTAATTCGATTCAATAATAAATATGTAGGGTTAATTCTTAATAGCTACTACGTATGTGGTATCACCACTCTACCTGGATAGGGTATTTAAAGCGAGACGGCTTGTACAGCACCACAGTCCAAATTCGATCGCCCGCCTCGCCTCGAGACACAGTCGTACATTTCATAGTGAAAAGTGTTAAACTACGCTTTCTGTCATGTCGGTAAGTTTTTGTCTGTAACTACATTGTTTATGTGTTGTCTACTTTACCTGGACGATCTGTTTCGATGCAATTGCTTGACCTAACCTTCGTTTTCTGCTCGTTTCAGACGTCGATTCCTGACAGTGATTACACCTTTAAGAACTATTACTTTCCTACTGCCGATCTAAGCGACGATGATGAAACTCAAGATCCTCCTGCCTTGAAGGTCAAGCAAAACATTGCTAAGAGAAACATTGATTGTTTCTTTGAGAAGCCCAAGAAAAAGAGGGTCCGACTACAGTCTTCCAATATTGCCCAAGCTAACGGAGAAGGAACTTCATACATTTCATCGAATAATGATGACGGATCCTCAGCGAGTCATCTCATTAAAATAGAAGTGTATGAGATGAAAAAGTTGAAAGATGTTCAACCAATTGATTACTGGAAATATGCAGATGTTCGTGTTAAATATTACGCCTCAGAAGACGACAAGCATTACCGAAATGTAAGAGATTTAATTTACAATATAACAAAACAGGTGGCAACGAAGACCGACTGCACAAAGTACTACATAACAGCGGATAAGAAATAATTCCTGGAATAGCCCGTTTCTTGCGACTCCCAATAGAGCAACGTTATAATTTATGGGTTTCTTCTTAGCACATTAACTGTCGCGACGCAGACTCTACTGAAAAACAGCAATAAATTTTTCGTTCCCCACCGTTTTATACCTGTCTATAAGATACACCTCATATAAGCCACATGCCACCGAGAGATACATGTGTCTAACGCAGGCAGAAGGATGGCACACTTCGAAACTCAATACGATGACCAACTGGTACGACTGTGTCTCGAAGCCGAACAAGACGAAATCGACCGACAACTCTATGAATTCCATGAAGAAAACCTAAATAATCTCCGCCAGTGGGCCAATTACGATTATGGTGGGTATTCAAGACCCTCACCTCCCCCTATACTAACATTTCTGCAGCGGCCAGCGAACCCACTCATGTCATTGGAACAGGAAGAAGAAGTTTATGAAACGTCGTGGGCGTCTGAAAAATTGTTTTCATTATCACCGGGTGTCTATAGTCCAACCCCGCAGATAGATTAGTTAGCTACAATATTGTATTATAATGTTTAATTAGAAAATAAATAAAGTAAAACTGTAATTCTGATGTTTCATTATCTTCACTCTTCTATATCAAAATAGGATAATGTAAATAAAAAACAGATAATTGGTAAAATAAATTTATTTCAAAAAATGGTTTTAAATATTTTATTTATGAATATATCGTTATACAAAGGAATATCGCAAAAATCTCTTAAAAACTCTGACATGCTCATATTCATAAACTTAAAGTACAGATACACTAAACAGTATTCACCACAAACAGAAGTTAAGTGACTTTGAAGAATTTTATTATTGTAAAACCATTTCCGAGTATTTCTTTTCAAAAACGATTTATGGTGGCCGGTAGGCTTTCTACCATATGAATCAAAATATTCACCGATACCATTAGCATTGATATGAATGGCTACCCAATGTGATCCTGATTTTGTATCAGGATCCAAGTTAGAAATAAAGTAAGTGGGTGCTTCTATGTACATTGGTATTCTGTTAGCAGGGAACACGTTAAATTCTAGACTGTGATTTATCTTTTTCATAAATAGTCTAATTTCGTGTGTATCCATTATTGAAATACTTTCTTAAATACATACATTAAGGTAGTTTAACGGATAATGATGAAAAATATTATATGGAAATCTTATATACTATAATAGATACAAAAATGCTGAATACTTAACTATTATAATCTACACTCACATCTCTATTTTTATTAATTTCTATAACATTGTCAAACTCTGCGTACACAATGCAGTTAAGAGTTTTTGCAAGAGCTGATTCAAATTGGACTTCTATTCTAACACACCCATGTTTTATCAAATTCCAGTGGGAACTTGAGTTAGCAGATAGATCAGGAGTTAAATCAAATGCCATTAAGCAGTATCCATTTGCATAGTCCTCAATCGATATGGAATTGCCTTCATTCAAAAAGTGAATACCTGTTCCAGTATATAACGTATGGTAACTACTCGTAAACACACCGCTACGGTATGATGGCATTAGGGTTTTAGAAGGAATTTGTTGCCCATCTACATACAAGCTAAATACATTTATATCATGATTATCGAAGTTAAATGGATTGGTATTGAAAGTACCATTAAAAGCAACATTATCAACAAATCCGATAATACATCTTTTCGGCACCTGACCAAGAAATACATTGTCAATTGTTTTTCCACGGACTCCTGATGGAATAGTTAAAACTTTAACTTCAGCGCGAGTAATTGGATATTTTGCAGTTGTAGTGGTTAAAACTTTTTGATGAGCGAGTAAAACGGATGGATTTATTCTTGCCTTTCGCAATATAAGAGTAGCGCTATCAATTTGAACTTTATATTTTGAATTCACTGATGATGACATTAAATTAAAAGTGTCTTTGTTACGTACTAATTTAACACGTATTTCTACCCCATTTATTAAGAACTTTTCTTGATTAAATAGATCACCGTGCAAATGTCCAATCATTTCAACTGATTTGCCGTCTTTTACCCGTTGATGTCTTTTGTGAAAGCCCTTGTTGTTGTCATCACATGAATCCATCTTTGAAGCTGTATCTTCGTACCACATACCACAAGTCAAGTGTGATTGTTTTGCCGCTGGTCCATAATTAAGTAGAGTCTCAATATAAGCCCGATAAGCATATGTGTTATTAGGAGGTGATACAAGTTTTTGATTTAGATAAACATCTAATTGGTTGAAAAGTGAATGCAACCAATTATTAACAGGTGCTGTCTTCTCATCAGGGGGAGGAGTGGTAGAATCTAGGTTTATAATTTTAGCTTTAACATGAAGGAGGGTGTGTGACAAATCAATGTAGTCATCTCCACTTCCTGGCATAACAAATTCAATTGGTCCTTCATCACTTAGCGATGATATCGGTGTACAATGAATCCATTGCCCACTCTCAATACTTGTCTGTGTTGATGGTATAGCAAAAAGATCTAACTCTGATTTAACACACTCACAAGAATTATTATGAAGAAACGACATAGTTAATTTGAAAATATATCTTTTATATTACTTTTTTTCTTCCTGTCAACTCCTCTTCGCTTAGATGGTTTCAATGAAATGGTAGGTTTCTTTCGAAGTCTCTTGATTTTATACCCTGAGCCAGACATAAGCGAATCAATTTTGTTATCCGCTTTTCGTTTTAAATTAGCACTTGCTTCTTTGAGTCGAGACTTAATTGATTCCCCCATTGGTTGTGCCCTGACCATATCTGATAATAAACCTACTCCTGCGCTTAATGCCTCTTTCCCGACTGTCTTGGCACCACTTGCTATGAGTGGAAATACAGATCTAAATAGTCCGCCCAAAAAACTTCCAATGCCGTGACCACGTTGATGCGGTACACCTCTGTATATGATACCTACACCTGATCCAGCTTGATTAGAATAATAATGATGATAAGGACAAACGATATTATCACGCTTATAATTCATTTTATTCGTTTAAAATGTAGTTTAACACATGCAGTTCCAAACTGGAATGGAACTCTATTACCAATGCTTGTTCTTATATCTATTTCGATTATGTCAAATTCTCTGCACATTACTGGAAGATAATGAATTGGAGATAATACGTGCATTTTATAAGCACCATAGTTGTATTTTGATGGATCTAGCGGTATGATTCTAAATAATGAGGTCATTACATCTCCAACTATTTGAGGATGAATAATATCAGAGTAAATAAATAGCTGTGATGGTAATCCTAATTGTAAGTTCGCTGGGTATTTAGCGTATGGATCCGCAATTAAATTTGTATATGGCTCGAAACCGAGTTGAAGATTTAATGTAGGTGACAAAATCAACGATGATACACTGCGAGTTAAGTTCGTAACAGTGATAAGTTTCGAGTCGTTATCAATTTGGAATGCCACTTGATTTTGTAGGAGGCTATTTTCATTAAATACTTTTAGAAAATTGTTGATGTTATCATAAGGAAATGAAGGAATTTGGGATTTATATTCCACTGATATTAATGATTCGTCATCTCCTTCGACTATTACTTTCTTCTTGACGAAAAGAATATTCTCATTTTCTTGGACGTTAAATATAGCACAGGGATAATGAAATTCAGCTAATCCTACAACCCATTCTCCTTCCAATTGAACAGTTTTAGGTAACTTTGTTACAAAGTTGGCGGTTGTATTTTGGGGGAAATATGCAGTTGAACTATTGCTTGGCAAAGTAAGATAAAAACTATCTTCCGTCATATTGTTTCTAAGTTTAATGCGGATATCCAACTATTAAATTTATTAGGATATCCTTTCCATTTGACTAGCACTTCCTTTCTGTTGCCAGAATAGCGAGTGCGTATTATTTTATCTATTTTGTAGGTAATAGTGGGGTCATAGATTACTTTTTGTAATTCCCTTCCATAAAATGTACCAATTATTGATTCATTTTGTAGATCTTTTAATTTGTAAACCAACCAAGGAAGTCTTTTTACAATGGATTCTATTACAAATATTTCATCGGACCAATTTGTTTCATAACCTTTCTGGAAAATGTGTTTATATTTCGTTATTCTAACATAATCACCTACTTTAAATGGTAATCGGTCTGAAGTGTTTAAGTTGTACCTATCATATAAATTAGACCATACTGTCATTATATTACTGGAATTCACATCACTTGGACACATTTTTATACTTGAATGGACACTGTGATTATAAGAATATAATAAATCTTGTAAAATATCAACATACCTATACGTATTATTATGTGTGAAATATCGCCACATTTTCATTTTTAGGGTTCTTTGAAATCTTTCCACAATACTGGCCTTTATGTCCGGATTGTTAGTTGTATAGTAATTAATATTTTTCTTTTTGAAGTACTGGTTTACATCTCTTGAAACAAATTCTGTACCTTTATCAGATTGTATATGTCTAGGAGTAGCTTTCGCTTCAATAAATATGCTTTCAAAACATATCTTTACAGTTTTAGAATTTTTCTTTTTCATAGGTCTCGCAAATGCATACTTACTAAACACATCAATAACACAGAGAATATAATTAAATCCATCATTATATTGATTGTATGTTCGCATGTCACTTAAATCTGCTTGCCAGAGTTCATTAAAATTAGATAAAATATATTTATTTCTAGGAAATCGCCTATTGACAGGTTTATGTAAAGTATAAGTTTCTTGGGATTGTAACCACTTCTTTACATCCTTTTCATTCATTTTCCCTTGCATAGCTTTCGTCAATTTTTCAATGCTACTGTATCCAGCTGGATGAGAGACATCATAATAAATTTTATTTATATTATCTATATGGGAGTCCATTTCTCCCAGTCAAGTTTTCTTTTGTGAAACAAGCCACCAGGTTTTTGCTTTGGCGTTTTAATTTGAGCTGGATCGTCTTTCTCTAAATCAGATGAATGAATATTATTAATATATTCAAGCGTTTCTGGGTTACCTATACAAGATAACGGTATTTTTATATCCCTTAAAGCTGAAGCAAACTTCTCCCAGCCTAATGGTTTTGGGCGTCGTAATGGTCTTAGGGCATCGTTCACTAAATCCACAATATTACTGTTATCAATAACTTCGTCATTGATTACAACATGACCATTGGTATCCCATTTAATAATATTTTCATGATCCAATATACCTTCCAATAACAACTCGCCCTTCTTTTTATATGTTTTTGGTATATACTTAAATAAATAATTTGGAGTGTAACGTGATGAGATATGTTTTTCCGCTGCTACGTCTTCCTCTATTCTTGGCAATTCTGGAACTATTGTTTTAACATCACTTTCTTCCTTTTTAATAGTCTTAAAAACATCATACATAGAGTCATCTGTAACTATTGGTAATTTAATGGGATGACGTTCTTTATTAGCAAAATGTAAATATCTTTGTAAAATTTGCGAGTACTGTGTCCACTTCTCACGATCATCAATTTTACTGTGTAAGATTTTACTCATTTCCTCATCAAGACGGGATAAGGGCTTTTCATGAACATGGTTACTGTCTCTAATCCTTTCTAGGATGTGGGGTTCCACAAGTATCATTTTCTTTGTATGTTCCATTGTAATTTTTACTTATTTAGAAACGAACTTAGTAATCCACTGAGAACGGAACCTAAAATAATGGGTAGGAATGCTCCACCTTTCTGTATAATAATTCGTTTTCGAGAGTTACTTTTACCTTTAGACACCAATTTTCTCAATATAGTTTTGTATTTATTCAACTTGGATTTATCTTGATTCTTCAGAGGAATTTTACCATTTAAAATATTATAAATGCATTCACATAAACAATTTATTTCTTCATCCTTACAAACCTTCAATAAAGCTGTACAATACTTAGGTTTGAGTGTATGTAATGCTTTTAATAAGTCTAGATGCGTCGTCACTCTACCAACCATTGTAAACGACTGATAATATTTTTACAATGTTGTTAATATTAGAAGCAAATACTAAGCAATGTTTGTTGAAAAGAAACAATGTAGATTTAAGAAGCTAAATTTTGATTCCCGGACTTCCTTTATGGGGATTTCATCCAAAGTATCTAAAATACTTTCACAGATACGATTTATTTTGTCATCAGTACATTCTTTTAATAGAGCTTTGCGATATTTAGGTGTTAGTACTTGTAAAACTAACTCTCGATCTCGTGTCACTGCTTCTTCAGACATTATCTACTGTTAACTGTAATTTTATCACGATACGTATTATATTTATAACCCTTTTTCGATACATAAACTACACAATTGCTATTGAGGGGAAATATCTTAGTCTTAAAACGACACATATCGTCTGTATTTTGCTTTAAATCAATCATTAGATAGCCATGTGCTTCTGACGTAGCATCTTTATAAGCTTCTTCTACGAACTTAGAGTTATCTGGGAACACTTGGCGCGCTAAATGGCGTATTTGTGTTCTATCCCGGGGATTTTTAAAATATACTATGTAACTTGAATTTAAAGAAATGTCACGTTGTCCTCTGCCTTGATGAAATAAATTTTGTGTTATATAAAACACGCTAAGGTTTCTATGATGACTACCTTTAGTAAAAATGTCCACTATACGACCATCGGATTCTCTCATAAGATCATCTATTATAAGTAATTGTGGTTGCTTCCCATCAAACATGTTTAAATCCAGTATACCTTGACTGTAGTCGACGTTGTTCAAATTATATAAAGGTTGCATTTCATCGTAACACCATACTACTCGTGAAAAATTAGTGTTACATATTTCTTTCATAAATTTAAGAAAATTAGTGACAAAGTTTGATTTACCACACCCACTAGGACCTGCTACTATAGCTGTGAAGGGGTGTATGAAATGAATCATTTTTCATTATTGAGCGTGTTACTTGCAGGCTGTAGAATGGGGGAATGGAATAAAAACAATAAAACACTTATTATAAACTTTAAATTTTTTACTATATCGCTTCAAAAAGGTGTTATGGCTATGGAGAAGAAGCGACCTAAGAAACTCCACAACAACACATCTTTTAAAATTAGTCATCATACAGTATTATTATTATATGAGTGTCGATAAATATATTCATATACTTCCCACATATACACAGAAATTTCATTTAATTTTTACTTTGATTTTATCAGCATATATTATTATTATAAGCTCCCAATGTCCCACTGCTGGACAAAGGCCTCCTCTCCCTCATATATCAGCATATTATCAAAGTAAAAAAAAAAAAACAATAAAATCAATTTAACATCTCAATTAGTATTATCTTTCATTTTAAAATTACAAAAATAATAATTAACTATGTTTAATTTACTTATACATTTTTAGATTTTCTATACACATTAGTTGCTCAACAACCTGAGTTCTAGGACCCCCACAAAATACTATATACGTTATACTACGACTACAAAACTATTTTCATACAATGAAGCGAAACAAATTGCAAAAATAGTGCTACACGCTACATACGCATGTAATAAAAATTTGACACAATAGGTTAATTAATTATATAAGGCTACGACGTGTGAATAATAACTTTTTTATATAAAACTAAAAAATGTTCCTGACGTAAAAAATAACTTAAAAGTGTTCACTTTTTCTTAATTTATAGTGTCCCCAAGCTAGAGTATCAGTACAATTTTCCAGTAAATGCCTTTTGGTGTCATTATGCGATAAAGAAATCTTATTAATTTTTTGGGTATAAATTACATGTTTAATAGATTTGAATCGCAACATCTCAGAAATGTGAATCTTTTTTTGGAATAAGCAACTTTTATATTGCTCCATATTAAAATTCTTTGTCACATTTTTATTGACACCTTTTGCTTTTGCTGTAAATTTGTGGTCTACATCAATCGCATACATTTTTGATCTCAATCCAACAAACTCTCTAAATATTTTTCCATTATTTTCATCTTTAAAGAGACCTAGTTTCTTCCTATTAACTAGCGGTAACCCATACTTATTATCCATGGGATAATCAGATGTATCAAAGTAAGTCAATAAATCGGGCTTTATGTCATAATATATATTTTTACTATATATCTGATAGATAAGACTATCGGTATCAGTATAAAGTAGTTTTAAATTCTTTTGAAATTTAATTTTCATATAGTCATAGTGAAAGTCATACATTAATGTTTTCGAAATATCTAATATGCAAAAACCTAAATATATAGGCTTGTTATACAGCAATTTAGTTTTTCTTAATTGTATAGCTACCAACGATTCTGAGAAAATTGAAAGACTGTGAAATTCAGGCCTCGATATTAATGATTGAGCACCTTCAACTTTACCTCGATTCTCCCAATGTGTGAGTAGTTTTACATTAACCCGTTTTTCGATATTTTCCATAGTTTTTCCAAAGACAGAGTTATTCATTAGTTTATAAAAATCCTTTTCAAAGTCTGAGACCGCTAAAGTACGCATATTTGTGTTTAAATCGATGTATTTTTTCAGCCATATACTTTGTTTAAATTTAAGTACTCGGTGTACTTTCGTTAATTGTAAACCATATTTTAAACATTGTTTTAGATTCCTATAATGGATGATGTATTTAGTTTTATTGTTTAAATTTAGTATTAATTTTTTTTCTTTGCTATTTTCAGAGCATAAATTATCCGGACAGAAAGGTAGATCGGAATGAGAATCGTGTAAATTATCAGGATATTGTAAATCAACTTCTAACACGAATCCATATTCTGAATCATCTGAAACGTTGAAATTAGTATTTACATCAACCCATTCAAACTCACCGATGGGGAGATATTGTGACATAGCCCAACCGTACAGGTTATTTGCATCTAGGTAGATCAAATAGGATGAAGGTAATTCATTATTGTAGTCTTCCATGAACATATTATTAGCTTTCGCGTGTCTATTGCTACATTGAGAAATACCGCCTCTAATACCTTTTTTTATGAACGCAATTTTGGCAAAATCGGTCAGAAGTTCTAGGTTTACTTTTGTATACTTCAACATGGCATCCCAACTCAGACCGGGCGCAGTAAAATAATGAGCAGGGTCTAAATCATAAGTAGATAAACATAAACTTCTGAAATTCTCAAATATGTCAGTTAGTAATAAGACGTCGGTTTTTAAATATAAATCTGAGTAATCAGACATATTTTTACAATTAAAATGATTCCATACGTCTTCTGCGTGTTTATAACTTTCCAGTGAAACATGCTCATTTACCAGCGAGTTATAAAATTTATCTTGGGCTGGAAGATAATCTTGTTTTAATATATTAAATGAAGTCATATATTCATAAGGGAAAATGCCTTTCCTAGTCAAACGCTTAAAATCTTCTTGATCCGGAAAATTTTTATGGAGTTCATGAAATTTGTCGGTTTTAAGATTTTGTGCTAACTTTTCCAAACTACACGACATGAATTTAAAAGAATCTAAAAATCTCAAGGTCATAGTATTATTTAAAACATTAATTTTTTTTGAAAATGATATATACTTTTCCTTGTTTTGGGGAATTATTTCAATATCTCCCTCATCAAAATTCAGCGCGTGAACAATGAAATGTGCATCATAATTATTTAAGTTGTGCAAAAAGACAGGAACAAACCGGGGAGCTCTATAATTAGAAGCACACATCGAGTGAGCAACTCCTTTGTACAAGCCAGTATACCAATCACAATATACCGTGGAATCATTTTTCAATTCACTTTCACAAATAAAACATACCCTACTTTGTAACACATCCCGATTATTTTCGGTGGTCAATGGCACTGGACATATCTGAAAGGAGTTTTTTCGACAGATGTTAATTAAATCATTTTTAAGAAATTTCATAAAAACCTGGGCACAATCTTCACCCGTATACTTTCTATAAACAGAAAGTTGATCATTGTATGAACATTTAATATAATAGCCGAAACTATACACTTCGTGTTTTTGTATATTGGCTGTGAAGGATTTAGATGGGTCGTTTTTACATGTTTGTATGGGCTTTAAAAATGATTCGAAATCTGCGTACACTACAAACGGAATTTTTAATTTTTTCTCATAATTGTTGAAGGCTAATCTGTTATTAGGTAGCGGTTCTCCACACCATATGGTTTTCCTCGGCTTGTCATTTGGTAAATCAGTTTTTATATGATTACAATCGAACTGATAGTGATTGTTTAACTGTTCCTGTGTTGGAAAATACAGCAAACAGCCGTCACAGATATAAACAGCGCCGTGTCTCGCAGTGATTTGATTACTAACTAATCTAGATAAATTCTTTATGTAGCAGTAATGGCCACAGTTACTAGCACCATTTTTCAAATATAATAAATTAATGTGAGTTTCTTTTCGATGTTTCGTGAAGTATAAAGGCCCAATGATTTGGTTTTTTTTCTCTTTAGCAACATATTCTAAACCGAAAACGTTTAAGCTGATATTATTTAGCTGTTCAAATTTATGAATATCTTTAAGTTTCATCGGGAAAGGAATGTTTGTGAAATTTAATTTGTTTTTATGACTTAAATATGACGTTACTCTGTCAGAATGTTGAGCAGCTGGATATAGTGCGGAAAGTACAGCCCATTGAAAACATTGTTGGTCATTATTTTTAACATTTACGATGGCTTTTTTGTGTTTTATATCAAGAGGCAAGTCTATATAGGAGGAACCGCGTAAAGGGTTAAATTTATTAACATTCATATCAAGATATATGATTTTCTCCAAACTCCAACCGCTGTCTTTCTTTTCAAAATTACTAACTTTTTCAGAAATTTCTTTAAAAATTAATGAAATTATGCTATCAGGATCATCCCCCACGCAATAGCTATAATTAAAAGTTTGAAAGTCAAAAGAATTGTGTAAATCTTTTGTTTGTTGCACAAAATCGGCATGTAAAATAAAATTTACCTTGATGAGGGTTAAATCACTAATGCATTTGCTCATCAGTTGTAATAAAGTGGATTTTATTCCTAATAGAAATGATTCAGGCGTTTCGACTTCTAAATGTAATATATTGGAGTCTGAAGTTATTCGGTAAGTTTTTACCCTTTGTCCAAATGCACTCTCAATAACCTGAACATTTGCTAAGTTATCGTGAACAGTAATTAAATTATTTTTATGTAAATTACTCTTTAAATGGCTAGAAAAATATCGCTTGCTGACTGACACTTTACATATGGTACATTCTACTATTAGTTTATCTAAGTAACTCACAGTTGGGGGCACTATTCTTGATGTTGATGGTTCTTGATAATCTTGACATTCTAGTGTTCGACGAGTCTTCGAAGCAGTTCCTTCACATGATTCCGATTTTCTTTTCCCGCCAACTTGAGAACTCGATCTGTAAAGAGGTGCATAGGTTAATAAGTATAGGTTAAAGTAAACATTCAAAATTAATATTACAATCGAGAACTCGATTATAATACTCACATTGCACAGCTTGCAATATGCTTGCATTAGCATAACACCATCAATTTCATCGGTCTCTCCAGTAGTCACATAATTTTTTTTTGAATGACCACGACAAGGTGTATAATAGGGCATAATCTCTAAGTCCTCCAACATGGCATTAGGCAGTTTGTGACTAATATACCACATTCTAATACAACGATGAAATTTACTTATTATAAGTAATTTATTTAATGATAGTATTTCATCAGTCGACAAAGACAACATTGTTCTAAATTCAAAACTACGAATTAATTGTTAGTGATACCAATACCCCAGAACAACTCGTTTATATACCGACCCATACTCGCCCCCTCTACATTAGTTTGGTACATGTTCATACAAGTTACTCGTTCGGGTATAGAATCATAACAATAAAAACAAGGGAAAAAAAAACTTACGATTTTGTTGGTCCTTGGTTTGCGACATCATCGTAGAGTTCATAGAGTTGTCGGTCGATTTCGTCTTGTTCGGCTTCGAGACACAGTCGTACCAGTTGGTCATCGTATTGAGTTTCGAAGTGTGCCATCCTTCTGCCTGCGTTAGACAAATGTATCTCTCGGTGGCATGTGGCTTATATGAGGTGTATCTTATAGACAGGTATAAAACGGTGGGGAACGAAAAATTTATTGCTGTTTTTCAGTAGAGTCTGCGTCGCGACAGTTAATGTGCTAAGAAGAAACCCATAAATTATAACGTTGCTCTATTGGGAGTCGCAAGAAACGGGCTATTCCAGGAATTATTTCTTATCCGCTGTTATGTAGTACTTTGTGCAGTCGGTCTTCGTTGCCACCTGTTTTGTTATATTGTAAATTAAATCTCTTACATTTCGGTAATGCTTGTCGTCTTCTGAGGCGTAATATTTAACACGAACATCTGCATATTTCCAGTAATCAATTGGTTGAACATCTTTCAACTTTTTCATCTCATACACTTCTATTTTAATGAGATGACTCGCTGAGGATCCGTCATCATTATTCGATGAAATGTATGAAGTTCCTTCTCCGTTAGCTTGGGCAATATTGGAAGACTGTAGTCGGACCCTCTTTTTCTTGGGCTTCTCAAAGAAACAATCAATGTTTCTCTTAGCAATGTTTTGCTTGACCTTCAAGGCAGGAGGATCTTGAGTTTCATCATCGTCGCTTAGATCGGCAGTAGGAAAGTAATAGTTCTTAAAGGTGTAATCACTGTCAGGAATCGACGTCTGAAACGAGCAGAAAACGAAGGTTAGGTCAAGCAATTGCATCGAAACAGATCGTCCAGGTAAAGTAGACAACACATAAACAATGTAGTTACAGACAAAAACTTACCGACATGACAGAAAGCGTAGTTTAACACTTTTCACTATGAAATGTACGACTGTGTCTCGAGGCGAGGCGGGCGATCGAATTTGGACTGTGGTGCTGTACAAGCCGTCTCGCTTTAAATACCCTATCCAGGTAGAGTGGTGATACCACATACGTAGTAGCTATTAAGAATTAACCCTACATATTTATTATTGAATCGAATTAAAAAATTAAGAAAAAATACTGCGTATGCCGCAGATGGCGATCTAAAGAATAACTAACATAAATAAATTTGACAGTGGGTGATCGTTATCATTTCATCTAAAGGCGTACACATTCCAACGTGACGAGCAAAAAAGTCTCACCTGTTTCCAAATCTTACTAGGAAAAAATGGTATACTATAATGAAATAACTTAAATTACGAAGTTTCTATTCACCGTAAAAGGTGCATGTTTTTTGTCGACTACTGCCATAAATATAAATTGATCATAAATTAGAAAACTAAATAAAAGAATAATGGAAAGGCAGTTTCATTGCTGACAATAAATTTAATTTTTTTCCATATTAAAAACATACACCTGCTGTAATCGCTATGCTTACCATGAACAAGTTCAGACTTGTATCAGTTGTAGGTACACAAAAGCGCCAAAAGCCGAGGAGTTATCGTCCACTTGATTTATGTGTGAACCTATTATTAGGTTAGATAAGGACAATTTTTTACTAGCCATTATAATTAGCAAACAAAGTTAACTGGCAAATCCGTCAATAACGACCCAATTAAAGCCGCCAATGAGACCGTGAAAGGGGGAACACACCGTGGTGACCTTTTTTTAGGGGGAGGGCCCGGGGCTGGTCCAGAACTCTCGAATACGTACTACTCATATAAAAGAAACCACACTCAAATCGGACCATTACTGAAATACGTCCGGACGAAAAATGGACACACACAACACCGTCAAATATAAAACATCCGTTGTTTTTCGAAAGGGGTTAAAAATTAAAAAAATCCCGATGTTGCTGTTGTTTTGTATTTTACGGGCGCCATGTTAGATTTTTTTGTATCCTATGACTCTGGGAAATGACGTGATTTTAGGACTAGGTAATACATAGAACTCATTTGTGGGAAGACTGGTGCCTGAAAAGGAAGAACCAGAATTACAGGTCACCAGGCCCCCCAGCTATGGACATAGTGTATTAGAGCAGAGATATGGTGATTGAGGAAGAAATACTTAAGGAAAGATACAAGCGAGAAGGAAATCACGAAACATAAGACGGTTCTTGGAGTGGAGTTGTAGTGTTGTGCACTGTTTTTAACCCCCGACGAAAAACCACGGGTGTTATGTGTTTGTTGGCGTTATATGTGTATGTATGTCCAGTCTCTGTCCGCAAGCAATAAGCAATCGTTTGTTTCACTGTCAGAGTCACTTATCTACTACACCAATCGGGTGAAAATGTTATTTTGATGCCACCAAATATTCAACTGAGTTACACACAAATTCCTACTGAACATGTCATTCTCTATCCACCGTTGCACACGTTCATGTTCGATGCTTAATATAGACATGGCAATCTAAATATAATGTTATTAATTTAGATTCTGTATCGCCTGCCTCGCTCGCCTACGTGCTCTTCGGGGCTATAAATAGTGCTACTGAATCGAATTGATCAACTGAAAGGCTTATTAGCTCTACATATTTCTACGTAAGCATTTCTAGTGCCTACACATTTTCCATTCCCACGACCTCAACCTTAGTTTGGTCACCGGTAAAAATAGTCCGACATATTGAAATAATTTTTTATATGCTACGAGTAAATGTGACTCACAGATGCTCAGGTTGAAGGGCAAATGAAGAAGACGGATGAAAGAATGAGATGAGAATGTTGAGATGGATGAGTGGAGTGGCGAGGATGGATAATATATCTAAGGAAGGAGTATGTAAGATGGAGATTAAAAGTGGCACCAGTGACAGGAAAGTTGAAAGGACATAGTTTAAATAAATAAATAAATAAAAGGCATTTATTCACCACAAAGTTAATTTAACAAGTAATTAATTGATTATAAATTAGGTCAAACTATGATGAAAAGGTAGGGACTCAGCAAATTTGCTGATTTTCAATCCCCCCCAAGTAGAGTAGTTGCTGCCACCAAGGAATTAATTATTATTACTCTATGAATAAATTTAAACATTCACTAAAAGCATACAAAAAGAAAAAACTATATCTAAAATAACTCAAAAACAACTACAAGTGATAAACTATAAAAACATAAAAAGACACGATACGAGAAGGTATCATATAGGTAGGTATTTATAAATTTCACCTTCCTCAAAGGCCGGCAACGCATCTGTGACCCTTTTGGTGTTGCTGGTGTCCATGGGCGGCGGTGATTGCTTTCCATCAGGTGACCCGCATGCACGTTTGCCGCCCTCTCATATAAAAAAAAAAAAAAAAAAAAAAAAAATTTCAATACTTGTGTGTTTGGCTTGTTATAGACATGTTATGAGGAGGGTTGAAACGCATATTACTAAGAGAGTGATTAATATGGATGGCGATGGTTGGAAATGAAGAGGAAGACAACGGAAAATCCTAGAACAGGAATGTAAGTAACCGCGTAAAGAAACCGCCTGTTTTAATAAAACAGATAGACTCTAACCACACCTTGCAGTTCAAAATCGGTCTAGTCGTTTGACTACACGAGGTACCATACAAATCTACATACTTACATTGACACATAAATATATCGGACGAGTTTTTTACCGTAAGGAAAAAATAGGGCATGTTAGGTAAGTGAAATAGAAGGTATTGGCATAGGTAGTTTTTTTTTTTTTTTCAAAACCATCACCAAATAACGCATTAATTGTGTCATTTGACGGTCGCGTTTGTATCAATATTCCACATAATTACATCATTAAATAAATAAAGAAAAATTTGAGAAAATATGAGTTCGAAATAAATTTCGCATGATAGGAACTCTGCGAATCACGTTAGTCGCATATCAATCTCCGGCCGGCGCGAACGTCGATGATGGTTTAAAAAAAAAGAAAATTAAACTACCTATGCCAATAGGCATTTAATGGGGGCGCGTGATACATCTTCGGCTACATCGTCACTTTCCTTCAGGTGAGATTGTAGCCAAACGCGAAACCAGTTTTTAATTAAAAAAAAAAAAAAAAAAAACTTCTGTTTAATTTACCTAATATGCCTAATTTTTTTCTTTACGGTAAAAAAAACTCATCCGGTTTAAACTCGAAAAACTTTACTTTCCTTCCTTGGGCAAAAAATACAGTCGATTTGAAAACCTTCTTCTAAAGTCGGTCAAAAATTTGAGAACGTTAGTAGTTTCAGAGATACCTGTCTGTCAACAGCGTGTCCGCATTCCCTCTGACTCCGTCACAGGGTTTCCGTTGAATGTGGTATTTTAGAACTGTTCCCAAGAACAGGGACATTGACCTGCTATTTATAATTTGTGGACACACCTTTGTGATAACTATTATTTTTCTTCATTATGGAGGAACTGTCTTTTAAAGCACAGGTTATACCTAGGTTAGGAGGCAGAGATCCCTACTGCTGTTTTACCTCTATTCAAATGTATCGTATTATACCTAAACTTATAATGATAATAAAGTTTTATTTCAGATTTTAAAAATCCATATTGGACAACATGGATAACATGGACAGATGGCGCTGTCGTCTGCGAAATTTCATCTCCGGTGTTAAATATTTACAAAAATATATTAAATGTTAAGTTCGAACAGTAAAACAGTGTAATTACGTGTATAGTGATATAAATCTACAGTGACATTGTTTTCTACAATAACCCGGCAGCATAATCTAATTAAAATGGAGTAATATGCGAACGACATTACTTTTTATGACAAAGTGAATTTGATATGGAACTTACTATAGATTTCGGCAAATTAGTTTAAAGTGACTCCAGTTACAAAGAAATTACCTACAGAAAAGTTATATGCACGGGATTGTTGGATTGTTTTTAAATATTGGTTCAGGTCAGTCCGTTAAGTGTAGGTATCTAGAGATAAGTTGATATCTACCCAGGAATCAGCTGACTCATAACACCAATAGACAAGTGGTGACATCTAACCTGTAAGACTTGTAAAATTATAGTAGTCCAATAGTCGACTCACCTTAGTAAATCGGCTAACTTTCGACAGATGTCACTGTATCATAAAAATACCGGGCATCATATACAGAGGGCGGAATGAGATACCAAAAATCCATTAGAGGGCACAACAAAACGGTTTAACTGTTTACATTTGGATTATTATTTTTTATTTTATTTTTTTTATATTATATTATTAGGCAATAATGTCGTCTAAGAAATCAACACATAACATTGAATGTGCAATATGTGAGAAGAAAATAGAAAGCAAAGAATATCTTATGTGTACCAATTGCCATAAATATCATCACGTTGTATGCTTAAAAAATGTTAGTATTAAACTTTTCCGGATAATGACGGCGAAGTCAAAGGACAAATGGCAATGTACTCTGTGCGCTAAAATTAACAGAAAAGGCTATACAAAGCGAGCCACATCCACGCCTTCACCTAAATTAGCCATCAGAACTACAGAAAAGAATTTAGAAAACCTTAAGGCACAATCAATTTCAGAAAATGACAAAAATATGCTTAAATCGCCGGGAACTGCTGAGGAAATGCAAATGTCGGGAGAAAATATAACAACTAGAAGGAACTACAAAATAAATATTAGTATCAGTAATTCATTTGAATCATTGTCTGGAGATGAGACTATTAACAAATCTATCGATATAGAGAGAAGTAAGAGAAACAGAAGCTGCCCAGAAAGGACTCTAAACACTAGCTATGATATGGAAAAGATTAAAGAACTAGCCGCTAATCTCCAATTAAGGCTGGATAGTGCTGAAAATGAGATTAGTAATCTAGTGGCGGAAAATTTTTCACTTCAGAAAAAAATATCAGAGTATGAAAAAAAGATACAATGCCTAAATGAAATATGTAAATCTCCTTTTAGTAAGCGTTCAAAAGTACAAAAACGCAAAAAATATGTTGTTAATACAATATTGTCGCCAACAGACGTAACAAATACCCAGGACGAACTAGAAGCAATAGTAAATATAGATGAACCCACGAATAGTACTTTGGAAGAAAACCGTACAGATGTTCAGGAAATCTATTCACAAAATTCTTCTAATAAGCAGAAGCTGATAGATCGGAATGTATTTGTAAGCGACCGCAGCAGGAAGAGCAAGGTGTTTCTGCTGGCTGACGAGACGGGGCGAGGTTTGCGCGACATCTTGGAAAAGCGATTAGGTGATGACTATCTCGTTACATCTTTTCTGAAGCCTTATGCGACCTTAGATCAAATTATTTCAGGTACTCTATCAGAATGTAGTACCAACAATGTGCATGAAGCTATCCCCATTTTTTATTCAATAGTAAATGGGATAATTGATAGCTGTACTCCTCAAAAGCGTTATAAACATAATGATGCATATTCCTACCCTGAATGGTATACGTCAGAAATCATTAGTGTAATAAAGGAGAAAGCGAAATGGCATAAGGCCTATAAAATTAGACAATCAAATGAGAACTATCTAATGTTTTCATATTACCGGGCCCAAGCAAAAATTAAAATTCGGGGGGCCTATAAGAATTTCATAGATAAAATCCAGCAAGAATTTATCAGGAACCCTAAATCTTTTTGGTCATTTATGAACAATAGGCGGGAGAGACGAAGTAAACATCGCATTACAAAAGATGGTAAGGTATTGTCGGAAGATCAGTGTGCACGCGCCTTTGCGGAATACTTTCAGTCGGTGTATGAACGGGAACCTCCGCGCCTCGACGCTAAGTCGGCGGCGGCATCAGGCGCCCCCACGGCCGATCGCGTTCACGTGCCTCGTCTCACCCTGCGGGACGTGAGCGCTGCTCTCGCACGTCTTAAACCTAAGACTTCGGTCGGCCCCGATGGTATACCGCCGTTCCTAGTGAGGGACTGTTCTGATGTTTTATCTCAGCCGCTTTTACATATATTCAATCTGTGTTTAGCTACAGATACCTACCCAGAACAGTGGAAGGTAACACGTGTAACTCCTGTGCCAAAGAGCGGCTCTGGCTCAGACGTATCAGGATATAGACCTGTAGCGGTGCTTTCATCATTCGCTAAGGTATTTCAATCCATACTGTATGAGATAATCTTTTCACAAATAAAGGTAAAGCTGTCCGATTCTCAACACGGATTCTGCCCAGGTCGGGGAACACACACCAACCATATGTGCTTTATACAATATGTAGCCACCGCTATGGACGCTCGTGTAGGGGGGCAAGTGGATGTTGCATATTTCGATTTTAAAAAGGCATTCGATACGGTAAATAACGATATTCTTCTAACGAAACTAGCGGCCGCCGGTTTTACTCCTGCTTTATTGAATTTTTTCGCGAGTTATTTAGCTGATCGTAAACAGTACATAGAGTATGCGGGGTACACGTCAGATACATACAGCACACCTTCAGGAGTGAGTCAGGGTAGTAATCTCGGGCCATTGGAATTTATTTTAATGATTAATGATCTACCCGATGTGGTAGAGCATGCGGATTGCTCGTTATACGCGGATGATGTAAAATTGAGTTTGGTGGTAAATGATAGAAGTGATTGTGAACGGCTGCAAAAGGATATAGATAGAGTAGTGGAGTGGAGCCATGATAATAAACTTTCCTTTAATGTGTCCAAATGCAATATAATGACATGTACTAGAGCACTGACTCCGCAACTGTTTGACTATAACATTGAAAAAGTTAGTCTATCAAGGGTGACTTCGGTTCGAGATTTAGGACTTCATATCACGCAAGATTTTACTTTTCGTGAGCACATTAACGAAACTTGCAAAAAGGCGTACCGAAGTTTAGGATTTGTATTGCGTCAATCAAATGAATTTACTAACATTGATACCATAAAAATATTATACAACGCGCTGGTTAGAAGTCGTCTAGAGAGTGGCTCGATGATATGGAATCCCCATGAGACGAAATATAGTTTAATGTTGGAAAAAATTCAAAATAAATTTCTGAGATTCATATACCTCAAAAACTACGGAGTATATCCATTCTATCCTCTCATGTATCCGACTCTATTTGTGCTAGGAATGGTAGGCTATAATTCGTTAGAAGTTAGGAGAAAGTTAGCATTAGCTCTATATGTATTTAAGGTGTTCAGGGGAAAATTGAGTAGTCCACAGCTTCTTGAGTACATAGGAGTGAGAGTCCCTAACACGCGATTACGACGGGCACCCCGGGATCAGGTGTTTGCGATCCCGCAGTGCAGGACTACTATACTAGAGCACGCCCCGCTAACAACTGCGCTCCGAATACTTAATGGGGTACCGATTGACGTGTTTCATTGCTCGTTGACGAAGTTCGCAGAAGCCACCTTAACTTATTTGTGTAAAATTTAATTGACATTTACACTATTATTAATTTTTGTTATAATTTCATTGACATTGTATTATTGTATGGACTTTCCTTGACGGTGTTGAATTGCGACTTTTTTCAAATGTAATAATATTAACAAATAAGTAATCATTTCCTTTCTATATTATATGACGTAATTTTTGTGGTAGGATTTATTTATTGTATAAGTTTAATTTAATGAATTATATTAATTATGAGAGAATATTGTTGTCACAATCACAAATTTTTATATAATTTTGCATTATTGACTTGGGCATAGCCTGTAAAGATGATGTGTTGATATTTTACCTTAATTGAATAAATTGAAATTGAAATTGAAATTGAATATTAGGTATAAAAAAATCTCAAAAGAAGCTGACATAAAATACAATAGAAATAAAACAGAAATATAACCTGATATTACATTACGTTACATTTTACGTTGTAAAATGGGTCAATAAAAAACATTTCACGTAACTACGCCATCCAGTAACAATAAAAAAAAAACAAAATTCCTTTGACACACACAGCGCCATCTAGTTCCACACTAAGCAACGATAGGCGTGTGTTGTGGATACCAGATGGTTGATATACTACATAAATACATCCATTATTTTTTATGTAAATAAATACTTATTACAAATGAAAACATCCATACCTCGGGTACACATGTCCGTATTCATCACACAAACATATGCCCCTAGCGGGATTCGAACCGGCAACCTTTTGGTATAGTGGCCAGAGTTGCTGACCACTACACCAAACAGGTCGTCAGACCAATACACGTCAGATGGAATGAACCTAAGCTAAGCTAAGCTCCCCTATAATAACGTTGTTACACCTGTGAACTCTGTCCATAAACGACGCTATCCTTAGTCTCACTGGCAATAAACGTGTTCACCCTGGCCTCGAACATCCCCGAGGCGCTGCTGTACCGGTCTAAGCCCATTAATTGCCGAAAAATGTTATTATGTGTAAAACGATTGGAGGTACGTTTTAAATAGGTAAATTTTTATGTCGACGTCCTACTTATAAAATCTCCTGGCTAACATGTTTCCAACTACTGATAGCGCTCTGCGTTCTCTCCACGTCTTTGTCTTTCATAGTCGAATTTAGAATGTGACCAAGGTACTTGAATTTTTCAACTACTTTTACAGGTTGTCTCTTCAAATAAACTTCAGCAAATAAAATAAATTTATGGTACAGATACACATAGGCCCGTATTAATAAAACAATCTCAATAGAAGTTTGTCGATTTGCTCCACTCAATTCATGAGGGACCCACCTTTCAAGCTTTTTCACCTTCCCAATTTACTTCAAGTGGGTTAAAACAGTTTTGTCACTAACACCGCAGCCTGCAGCTAACTCGGACGTGGTTTGCGATGGATCCGCTTCGACAATAGCCTTCATTTCTTCATTATCAACCTTGGACTCCGGCCGCCCACGAGGCTTGTTTTGCAGGTCGAAATTTCCAGAACGAAAACGTTGGAACCAAAAACGCACTGTTTGGATTACGGTTTTCGAAAAACAAATGCATGAGTAAATAGCTGTATAAATTTTAAATTGGAATTCCTAACCAAAGAGGAGATATTTGAGATCAAAGTGGCCAGTACGACAAAACGCCAATTTCATATGTAAGGACCTAATATATGTATATATTAGGTCCTAATATATATAAATATTAAAGCTTTAAAGTACTAATTTTTGTTAGTCACGTGCCCCCCCCCCCCCCCTCCCGTCCCTAAAAGCTAAAAAATACGTACGTGAAAGGGTGAGAGAGTTTCTTCTTTAGTTTAGTTTACGGTAAAATTAGTTTTAAAATAGTTATTGATATAATTTTACTTATAGTAATCCACCACGCAAGCCACGTGCAGATTGAGAGAATTGTGTCAATTTCAATGTGTTCAGTGTTTTTAAACTGCTTGACCAAAGCCTAGACTTAGCTTAACGACTGCCTTCAATTGAAAACAACCGGAACCGACTATAATAACATACCCTCGATAGTGTGCCTTCTATATTGACAGGAATATAGAAGGCACACCTTTTTATTCCATAAATTCAGTCCTCTGCAATATTTTTCGTACAATGCAACTTTGACTGTCATCCCTTCTTTTAAGTGTAAAGTACTGGTGTAATTATGACAATGAATATTACAGTCTACAAGACAGCAGGACAGGTTAACTAAACAATAGTCAGTCTCCACACGTGGTCAATACGCCACAACATGGTTCAAAGAAAACAAACCATGACAGTTGGCCGCTTGACAACTGATGAGGCTATTTCTGACAGACACGTTGAATTCCTCTCATACAGAGGAGATACAGAGATATGCATCGATATTGTAGTATCTATAGTTTATCAAATGAATTTACGAAAATCATATGATTTTTTTTATGACGGATCCGAAAAGTTTTCCTCTACAATCTCACGGTAGAAATACCGATGTACTACTCTGTCAAGAAATTACCGGGAAACGATCAATAATACACAAAATGTCATTCATCCAAATTTTTTTTATCACCTTCAAAGTATACTCCTTCAGAAACGATACACTTATACCAACAAATAATGCAATCATCCAAACATTTTTAAACGCTTTTTCCGGAATTGAGATCAGTTCTCGCCGTGAATTCTCCTTTATGTCTTCTACCTAATGAAAAAGGGTGCCACGAAGTGGTAATTTGAGTTTAGGAAAAAGAATGAAGTCGGCTGGAGCTATATCTGGTGAATAAGGTGGTTGCTTAATGGTATTTGTTGAGTTTTTGGTTAAAATTTCGTTCACAATGATGGCCTTGTGCGAAGGCGCATTATCGTGGTTTTTCTTTTTTTTTTATGCACGACGGGTTGGCACTTGACCTCAATCACACCTGATGTTAAGTGAAGATGAGGTCGAAGGTGGAAGCGCACTGACCCGGAAACCCCAACACATTTGGGAGACTGGCTATCTTTTCTCTGACAACCGGAACACAACAATGCTATTAACATTGCTGCTTGGCGGCAGATTTAGATAAGATGGTGGTAGCTAGCCAGGCGGACATTTAAGATGCCCTAGCACCAACCAAACCGAGTACTTAAACATGTACCCCGCTGGGGATCGAACTCGCGACCACCGAATCGTAAACTCAATGTTGTTTACATTGAGCCACGGAGGCGGTTAAAGGTGCAAAATCCAAGAATTTTATTTCCACAAATCTGGCCTTTTTCGTCGAATTTTGCTCCCTTGAATGTTACGGATCGACTCGTGAGATACAAAAAGTTCGGCGGCTATCTTACTCAAAGTTGAATAAGGATTTTCACGATTTCCTTCAAGTATTATTTAGTAATAATTTAATTATTTATCATAATATGAGTATTGATAATGTATATACTTATTTATACTTCGTACTATATTATATGTATGTTGGATAGGTTTATGTGGTATATTTATTTATATATATTATTTTTGATTTTATTTTTATAAAATAACCGGTCACTCTGGAATTCTATGGGGGTGGCCTATGTTCAGCTGAGGACATCCTGTGGCTGATATGATGATAATGATGATTACTAGTAGAGAAGCAAAATATTTAGTGCGAATATTCGATATGTCGAAAACAAATCGTCGGAAATCGATTCCGCGCCTGATATATAGCTTACTGTGGAAACTACTGGAAACCCGCGATGGCTAAATATTTGTGTCATGAATACGAACATTTATTCCCGAGTCATGGATGATTATATAAATATTTATGTATATTTATCTGTTATCTAGTACCTATCCACAATACAACGTTTGCTTAGTTTTGGACTAAATATTTCTTCTTTAAGGTTTATATGTCACGCATAGGTATTATATTTATTTGCGCCCATGCGAAGCCCGGGTGGGTCGCTAGTGGGTTGTAAATGCGATTTGTCGAGCTTTCACTCCTAAACTGCTTATCTAGTTATATTGAAATTTGTTTTTTATTTGGAAAATGGAATATTATTTCAAGGTTTCACGTGAAATATTTTTTAATTTCTGGGCTAAATCACATAATAAAACAAAAATTGAACCGAGTTCTTTTCATGTGCTTCCCATAATCATTTCTTAGATTCGCTGAAACTTTTATAAAGCGGTTACTTTTAAAAATTAACGCTGCCTATACTTAACTTCATGTAATCCGATAATACACACAAAGTTTAGCGAAATTTGGATTTGCCGTTCCCAAAAAAAAAACAAAAATGTTTGTATGGAGAAAACAGTCTTAATGAAATTCTTCATACAAAACGCCAATTTCATAGGTAAGGACCTAGTATTTTTAGTACCGCGTGTAATTGAATTCGAATAAGGTTGACACGTTATAAATTATATAGTCACACATGGCAATGTTAATGAGTAAATTCTCACTTGAACATGTTACCCGCATGCCATAACCAAGATGCCAACATACCTACAAGAGAAGTGTCAAGAGCAGCCACAAGGCTGCTGTCTCAAGACAGGCATGCACCCAGCATACCGTGGCATACACTAGGGCCTGTATTAATAAACCAATCTCAATACAAGTCTTGAGGCTGTATCAACCGAGATGCGTCTTAAGCAGTTGATGCTATCTCAAGCTCCGTGCTAATTTATAAACCAATCTTGAGGTCTACTCAGCCGAAATCACTTCTCAAGTATTCGCCTCAGCGGCGAATGAATGATAGTCTTGAGTTTCGTTTATTAATACGCGCACCTCTCAAGTGAGTACTGCTTGAGTATGCACGTGCTTTTCAGGTCTCAGGTTCGGTTCAATAATCAACACGTTTACTTGAGACCGGTCACAAGACTGTTCTCAATCTTGAGAATGGTTTATTAATTCGGGCCTAGGTCTCCAAGTCGTTATATACCTTTAAGGAGTGAGACACCTTGGTAACTATCACACATGTGGTAATGTCATTAACAATTCAAAACATTGCTATATACCTGCTGATGGTTAATACTTATATGAAACAGTGTGCAGGGAAATGTTTCATCATCATCAGCCAGTAAACATCCCATTGCAGGGATATATGCCTTCCCTCGTATATGAGGGAGTATGGGCCATAGTCTACCACGCTGGCCCACTGCGAGTTGGGGACTTCACATGCCTTTGAATTTTTATTTCTCATGCATGCCGGTTTCCTTACGAAGTTTTCCTTCACCGTTTAAGAGCAGTCGGATAAATGCACATAAGTAATCAAATTAAGTTTAAAAACTCATTATATATACACACTTATGGTTACACATAAAACACACTTATGGTTGTTATTGAAAATTTTTGCCCCGGGGTACCCTCGCTTTCTCTCGCAGCTGAAAATCAGTGTCTTACCGCTATAGGCGAGGATCCACACTGAGCGATGGCCCATTTGTGGTACAGATACACATACAACACTATTATAAGTTGTAACAGTTGTACTTAATTTTTGTTTTTACTTTTATTACTGTGAAATAAGGCTACATTTAGTAAGAATAACACTAAGCAGAATGATTGTTGCGTCGAATATTTTTGTATGTGTTTCTGTAATATGCAAATAAACGCATTATCTATCTATCTATCTATTGGTACATTGGCCTGCCTGGGAATCGAACCCGGACCTTCTAAATTGGGAGACCGCATCTTAACCGCTGATTTTTTTATTTTATATTTATTTTCTTATCCACAACTGGTTAGCTCAATCACACCTGATGTTAAGTGAAGATGAGGCCGAAGGTGGTAGCGTACTGACCCGGAAACCCCATCTTATTTGAGAGACTGATTATCTTATCTCTGAAAACCGGAACACAACAATGCTGTTAACATTAATTAATCCTACTTCAACTGTCATTTTTGTCTTCTTCTGTGGATTTTTTCTCTAATTCTGCGGTTTTCGATTACAAAAGCAACAAGAATTCACGGTGTATTATATAAAGTTCACAATATAATGTATTTGATATAGTTTCTTTAAGTTTCTATTATACTACCTAGGTTTACTTAGGTGACCTAGTCTGCACTGGTCTCGCACAATGGTCGCTCAGATTTCTAGCTCGTCCCGTTGGACCGGTTTCGGTCGGCTATCTCCATTTTGTGTGCTCTTATTCTGGGTCTACTTGTGCCACAGGCTGTCTGTAAAAAAGCAGTAACTCAGAGTCCGCAGTCTCGACATAGGTAGCAACCGATTTCGGTCGTTAACTCCTAACGATCTTATTCTAAATGTTATAGTGTTCATAATCATATCGGTTTTTGTTGGAAGTCTGAATCGTAATTTCAATGAAAACCGATATTTTGATACTAAAGACTCTAATTCTCCAATTAAAATAACATTGTTAGGACTTAACGACCGAAATCGGTGGTATAGCGATCACAATCTAGTCGAGACTGCCTGGTGATTTTTAAGTTAGTTTTATGCAATCTAATATGATGTCACAGTTTGTTGAGCATATAAATTGACAATTCTTAAACGTACTGGCATTGAGAGAAACTGAATACAAGTCTTGAGGCTGTATCACCCGAGATGTGTCTTAAGAAGTTGACGCTATCTCAAGCTCCGTGGTAATTAATAAACCAATCTTGAGGTCTACTCAGCTGAGATCACTTAAGTATTCGCCTCAGCGGCGAATGAATGAATCTTGAATTTTGTTTATAAATACTCGCACCTCTCAAGTGAGTATTGCTTGAGTATGCACGTGCTTTTCAGGTCTCAAGTTAGGTTTATTAATCAACATGTTTACTTGAGACCAATCACAAAACTGTTATCAATCTTGAGACTGGTTTATTAATACGGGCTTAGGCGATTAAGTAAAATACTTTTGAAAACAAGCTTTAAGTACTCCTTCTTGAAACCCTCATCAAGACATATTATTCTAGTAACTACTTACAAAGACGATAAGTTTTAGTATATGCCGTTGCTGAGTTCTTGCACCTACCTTCCGGCTCCATCATCAGACCCTAAATACTATCTGACTACTTGTTATATACTTGCCAGTATGATTCGGATATGATTAAAATTTTATAAATTAGTAATAATAATTTAAGGACAATTAAATTCACTCGAACATTGACACATAAGTATTGACCAAATACCTACCTATATGATACCTTCTCGTGTCTATCTTTTGATGGTTTATCACTTGGAGTTGTTTTTGAGTTGATTTTAGATATAGATTTTTGTTTTTGTTTACTATTAGTTAATGTTAAAATTTATTCATAGAGTAATAGTAATTAATTTCCTTGGTGGCAGTCACTACTCTACTTGGGGAGGACTGAAAATCAGCAAATCTGCTGAATCCCGACCTTTTCATCACAATTTGACCTAATTTATTATCAATTAATTACTTGTTAAATTAACTTTGTGGTGAATAAATACTTTTTATTTATTTTTAAAATTTTTATTTATATTAAGACAAATGAAATCGCGATGCGATTGCATTGTTTTATTAGAGGTTTCTTATCATGGCACCACATGTTAATTATGTACAATATGTGAATTTGATTATTTATTTTGTAATTATTGTTTTGAGTGTCTAACCTCCCTTTAAAGGTGCCAGCTACAAATCAGCGCTATGGTTCGTTGCCGCAGCATAATGCTGAGCTGGAACCTATTTCCATTTAACATTTTCATGCCTACATGGATATTGTAAGCTGAATAATTTATTGTTTTCTTTCTTTCATGTGAAACATTAAGTTGTGTTACTGCTTGCTATTACTCGCTTGTAAATGTGTAGGCGTTATGTATTATGGCCTACGGGAATCCGTTCATAGAACAAGTTTTCAATCAGGCGCAATATGTTAGGGTGTATGTTTTTCGCGATCCTTTGTTGTTACTGCTAGGACTACATAGCTTTTACCCAAGACTCGTTTGCTTTATTACAGAAATACCCAAAAGTATTTCCAATGATTTTGTTATTAAAGTATCTTGTGAAGAATAAATAAACATATCCTGAGATATGATCGCGCGAACATCTTTTTCGTGATTTTCTTAGTAGACGAAACAACGCCATCTCTTAGAATCCTCGAGAACTAATAGGCCTGCTGAGAATAAATGCACAACAAAAATTTTTTTTTATCAGTGCTCAAAACCAACGGCCACATAAAAATGCAATAAAAAATTACAATATTGATAAAACATTATAAGTTTTACGCGTAATACATTATGTTTGTTATACATAAAAAAGATAGTTACTTGCATGTTTTTTGGTCACTTTTATGTAGTAAGTGATGCTTTTTTTATATGTAACTTCATCGGTGTCGTCATCGATTACGTTGACCAATGACAAACCGGTAAATTGTCGATAAGCCAACCAATCATATGTCAGAACGTAACCGATGACGATATCGGTTAAATTATGTAATTATAACCCCTGATTACGAATAACTTTCCACTAGGTACCATAACTGAATTCAGCCGAAATTCACGCTGTATATATGTGTATGTCTTATTCTAAATTTTATAGTTAGTAGTAGTCACTTTGTAATAATATTTATGATAATATAGTTTTGACTAAACTCGCAAAATGTGGTTTTCGTCTCCATTTCAACGACTTATTGTTATAATGATGGCGCGTCTTCAAGAGACAGTTTCAGGTTACAATTAACTAGACACTAACTGACCAGGATCAGTGTCACAGCCAGTCTAATGCATACATAGCTAAATATCCTAAAAAGTAGCACAGTTTAACGTGGCTGGAACTGTCTGTGGAACTTTAACCATATACAGAGAGTGATTTTTTTAACTTTTTTATTTTTCTTAAGTTAAACTTAACTGATTAATTGTCCAAAATAATTCAAACCTCACTGTTAAAAAGCGCGGGAAGGCCTAAAGGGCGCCTATTCACTTTACGTTCTAATTTCAAATGCTTACATTTTTTATTTTACTTGTGACCGGGAAGAGATAATAAAAATTTGAAATTAGAACTTTTACGTATGTCATTAGGTACTTCCCAGAATTCGTTCCTTATTAGCGACACTATCAAATGGTGTATTAATACAGTTTGTGTTGTGTTTTTTTTTTCAAAATCAACGGGTACCATTCCTGGCTAGGAATATTGTTTTTTTCAAAAATCCAATGATGTAGTTTTCGTCAAATTCAGGCCAGAAACTCCTTTGTATACTTTTCGCAATTCCTCATAGTTTGGGATTTGGCCTTGCAAGTCCATTTGAAAAATTCACACTGTATACCTACTACTAATATATAGGGTGCCTTAAAACTCATGGATGAACTCAAAATGGGGCGGCAGTCGAGGTAATTTCCAACAAATAGTTTAATGTTGGGATACAATAATTGTTGATGATACAAAAGTTATTGTTTTTTTTTTTTTTCAAATAAAACGTGAACCTCAAGAAAAATTTATATGGAATTCAAAAATAATTATAGATCTGACCTCTCAATACAAGTACCTACTTTTCAACCACGTGTTCTGTGAAATTAACAACAATCAACAATTCGTTGCTACACGGTCCACTGAGTTGGTGGAAATTGATTAAAAAATCATATTTTTTCCTTGAATTTTTTTATGGAATACCCTGTGGGATAGACCCTCTTAAACTCACTGCTATGGTAACACAGCACTTAGACCTATCTCTATACTCGTTCTAATGATATTCAAAATATGCGCGTACGTTATTTTGCCACGCCTACACGAGACACTATTCTTATGGATCACGATTATTCACAACAATGTTATATATTCACCCATTTTCCCTTTATCTCGTAAGCATTAGAAGCGAAAGCTTTTCACTGTCTATGCAAAAAATAGTTGGCAAAGATCGAGTTCAGCGACCTTGCAAATGTAAATGCAGTGCCGGCTCGCTACGACGATCTTTATTTAACTAGAATAAAATGTGGAGAGAAAATTGTCCAGTCAATTGGGTTATTGAATGTATGTACCTATGTACCTACAACGGGTTAGAACTTGACCTCAATCACACCTGATGTTAAGTGAAGATGAGGTCGAAGGTGGAAGCGTACTGACCCGGAAACCCCAACACATTTGGGGGACTGGCTATCTTATCTCTGACAACCGGAACACAACAATGCTATTAACATTGCTGCTTGGCGGCAGATTTAGATAAGATGGTAGTAGCTAGCCAGGCAGACATTTAAAATGCCCTACCACCAACCAAACCGAGTACTTAAACATGTACCCCGCTGGGGATCGAACCCGCGACCTCCGAATCGTAAACTCAATGTTGTTTACATTGAACCACGGAGGCGGTTAGAGAGAAGAGAGGATTTGTATGTCTTAGAAATGATTATAGAAGCTTCCTGCGTGACTTTTTGTTAATAATAAATACAGTGTGGTTTCGGCATGTTAAAAGAATAGAACCAACCCGTCTCTTCGTGTGTCATAAAAGGAGACTAAGGGACTTTCCACGAAAAAAAAAACATCGTAGACTTGGCACGTTTGAACCCCCCCTGTCGGTGCGCATTTCTATATGTATAAATTAAATAAATATAAATATCCTTGGACATACACACAATGCCATCTAGTTCCACATTAAGCAACTATAGTATAGGCTTGAGTTGTGTATACTACATAAATACATGATTTTTTTGGAAATAAACACTTATTATAAATGATCCATTACTCGCGTACACATGTCCGTAACCATCATACATACATATGCCCCTAGCGGGATTCGAACCCGCGACCTTTTGGTATAGTGGTCAGTCTAACCACTACACCAAACGGGTTGTTACACCAATATTTTACGAATGTGAACCGTGGATGTCCAAACATATTTGGGATATTTCAAATGGGGTGGAATTTGAGATGGTCGTGACGTTATGTATGTATGTATTTTTAGGGTTCCTTAGTCAACACGGAATCTTATAGTTCCGCCATGTCCGCCTGTCTGTCCGCGGTTTAGCTCAGAGCTTCTTAACTAGAAATCTGTAATTTGGAAACGGCTGAACCGATTTTAATCAAACATGGATAACACTAACAACCTTCCCTTAGGACCACGCATTAGAGAGATACATCCGAACAAAGACTGGACACATACACACATACAACGCCGTCAAATACATAACACCCGTCGTTTTTCGTGGGGGGTTAAACAGAGCATGCACCTTAAGCTGTATGGGCGGCGTCGCCATTGCATACCTATGTACTATTTGGTACATAAATGTCTACTATTAACTGCTCCTATTTATTATTGAATATGGAAGAAGATTACGAAAGAGATATACGAAGCGAATGTGGATGGTAGTGTTGGTAGGGGAAGACCACTGCGAACGTACTACCACGATCAAATCAGGGACGTCATAAAGAAAGGTCAATTCAAGAGTACCCTAAACCGACGAGCATGTATGAACAATTATGAGAGTGAATGAAGCAAAAGAGGTGTGTCAGGATCGTAGCAAGTGGAAGTCTGTGGTCTCTGCCTACCTCTACGGCAAAGAGCCGTGACTTTATACATATATGTGTGTGTGTCCAGCCTTTGTCCGGATGTATCACAATATTGTGTGCTCCGATTTGAGAGCGATTTTTTATAATCTGTCTCCTATTATTATTATATACCAGTAATGTAATGTGGCTCAATGTAAACAACATAGGATTTACGAATCGGAGGTCGCGGGTTCGATCCCCAGCGGGATACATGTTTAGTACTCGATTTGGTTGGGGGTATGGCATTTTATAGATAGATAGACAGATAAGCATTTATTTGCATACATGTACACACACATAACAAATTGTACATATGAAAAATACAACTAAAACAATAAAACACAAGTACAGAAACAACAAATATTATGTGTGTGTCGCGGTATACAAAAAGGCTACAGCTCAGTGTATGGATTTGCCCGAGGCCGATTTTAAATGTCCGCCTGGCTAGCTACCGCCATCTTATCTAGCATTGTTGTGATCCAGATAGCCAGTTCCCCAAATATTTAGGTCCGGGTCAGTACGCGTCTACCTTCGGCCTCATATTCACTTAACATCAGGTGTGATTGATGTCAAGGCTAACCCGTTATGCATATAAAAATACCAGTAATAGTTAACTGTGATTGTACATTATTTAGAAATAGAAACACGACCTGTATCCGCCACATTTAAAACAATATTTCTATTCTAATAAAGATCAGACGAGGGGAAAGGTTCTTAGATGTTTAATGAAAATCGGTTAAGCCGTTTCGATGATATTTAGCTTTTGACACAATTTTTTGTTGTATTTGGATGTCATAGTGTTTCGTGGTTTTTATTTATTTTTTTTGTTTATAATTAAAGTTGGGGATAGTGAAGAAGCCAAGTTTGTTGGGAATCGTTTAAGCCGTCTTGAAGACATTTCGCTTGTAACATAGTCTGTTTGGTTTATCTGTATTAAACTTTTTTAACGTAAGAAAAAAAATGGGCATACCTATTAGGTAAGTGAAATAGAAGTTATTTTTTTTATTTTTTATTTTTTATTGATACAGCATTTTATATTGGCATAGGCATAGAAGAAATCTGTGACCCTTTTGGTGTTGCGGGTGTCCATGGGCGGCGGTGATTGCTTTCCGTCAGGTGACCCGCATGCTCGTTTGCCGCCCTCTCATATAAAAAAAAAAAAAAAAGATAGTTTAATTATTTTTTTTCAAAACCATCATCGACGCCCGCGTCGGCCGGAGATTACCATTCGCAAGGTTCCATGCGAAATTTATTTGGGACTCATATTTTCTTAAAGTTTTCTTTATTTATTTAATTATGTAATTACTCGGTTTGGTTGGTGGTAGGGCATTTTAAATATCCGCCTGGCTAGCTACCACCATCTTATCTAAGGCCCGTATTAATAAACCGTTCTTGAAATAATAATAAAAAAGATATCTCTTTTAGGGATAAGCTCGCCTTTTGTATATCTTACTCTTAAGTATCACTGTAATTGTTTTCTGTGTATGCAATAAAGTGTTAAATAAAATAAATAAATAAAATAAATAAATAATAATAAATAAATATCCTTAGACATACACACAGCGCCATCTAGTTCCACAGTAAGCAACTATAGGCTTGTGTTGTGGATACCAGATGGTTGATATACTACATAAATACTTTTTTTTTTTGTAAATAAATACTTATTATAAATGAAAACATCCATAACTCGGGTACACAATGTCCGTATTCATCACACGAACATTATGCCCCTAGCGGGATTCGAACCCGCAACCTTTTGGTATAGTGGTCAGAGTTGCTAACCACTACACCAAACAGGTCGTAATAGATATAGATCGCGTCTCAGACTCAAGACCATTTTTTCTGATGCTGTTTTAATATGCAACAGATTCTCAAGCGTCAACTTGAGTCCATGTCAATCTTGAGAACAGTTTATTAATACGGGCCTAAGTCTGCCGCTAACAGCAATGTTAATAGCATTGTTGTGATCCAGATAGCCAGTTCCCCAGTGCCATTTGACGGTCGCGTTTGTATCATATTCCACAGAATGTGATACAAACGCGACCGTCAAATGACACAATTAATGCGTTATTTGATGATGGTTTTGAAAAAAAAAGCTACCTATGCCAATACCTTCAATTTCACTTACCTAATACGCCTTATTTTTTTCCTTATGGTAAACCTCATACAGTATAATCATTTGTTTTGTAGGGAGTTTTCTATTTTTTTCTAAGGCTTTCTAAAATTACAAACAAAAAAAACAAATTATGAAAGTAGAACAACATTATGATCATTGCACTTAGAGAATTACGCCATTCTAATGTTATGAATATCAGCTGTATACCTCCGTCTCTGTCTGGCATCATACAAATTGTCGCTCTGGCCCGTTCCTTATTGTGTAGGGCCAAAGCCCTCCTGCCCTTGACTGGTGTTCCCAATTGAGGGAACCGCGCATGCGCAACAGACTGTGACCTATTTTTGGGCCCTTCCCAAGTTTTTTAACTGACACAAAGGAACATGTGAATAAGATTGAATTGAATTAGAAGACGGTTGATTGGTCTAGTAAGACCCAGCTTCGAAAATAACGGTTGCCGGTTCGGATCCCGCTAGATGTAAATGTTTAACACTTGGCCGTTTTTTCCTGTAGTATCGAATTTTGCCGCATGTAATTTTTTGTACCGACTTTGATGAATAGGTGTTCTACTACAAGACTGAAGAGAACAAGACTTAAAGGACTGGAAATGCCTCAAAAGACCTAAATTCAAATAAAGGATATTGTGAAGAACTTTAAAAATAACAAATATCTTTGGACATACACGTACACACAGCGCATCTAGTTCCACACTAAGCAATTATAGTAAAGTATTTTGTTTTGTAAATAAATACATGTTATACAGGGTGAATTTGAATTCGTGGCGATGCCACTCTTGCTTATGAACAACTTTCCCCAAGGCTCTATAGTCGCATTTGATTAAAAAAAATTCAACTAATTTCAGAATGGTTTACTTTGTATGGTACAAAGTAAACCATTCTGAAATTACCTTTGGTATTGTATTCCAACAATTTTTTGGGCTGGTGACTCCACTCCCGATTACGTACCATTTCCCACTAGGAACCATTGTCGAATTTAGCAGAAAATTGTTGGACTTCCAAGGTGGTTACAGAATGGTTTACTTTGCATGGTAGGTACTCGTAATCGAAGGTACTCGTAACTGCCGAAGAAGGTCGCCGCGGGGTTTTAGTGGGTATCCCTCCCTTCAGGGAGGGGAGTCCCACATAACCGTCTCGCCGTCCCCCAGGCGTGCGGTAAGCGTAAGGCGTATCCACGCGTCAAAAATAAAAAAAAAAAGGTACTCGTAATCGAATTTTTTTTTATTAAATACAGGCTATGATTCCAAGTGGAAAGTTATTTGTAATCAGGAGTGGAGGCGCAGGAATTACTCGAATTAAATTTGTATCTATAACTATCCATGACTTCATAATATAAACATGTCCCTTGCGGGATTAGAACACGCGACCTTTAATATAGCGGTCAGGGTCTCAAAAGCTCACCAAACAGGTCGTCTATCACCCTTTTAAGATTGTGTAACTCAAACTTTTTTAAAAAATAACAGCAACTAAATGTTGACCATTCTTGATTGACGACCGATTAGTGTAATGGATAGTGACCCTGTCAGCGAAACCAACGGTTGCGGATTCGAATCCCGCGAGGTATGTATGATAAATACGAACATTTATTCCCGAGTCATGGATGTTTATATAAATATTTATGTATGTTTATCCGTTATCTAGTATCCATAGTACAAGCATTGCTTAGTTTGGGACTAGATGATTGGTCCCAAACTAAGCAATGCCCAATATTTATTTATTTATTCTAACCTTACACCGGAAAATTGTAGGAAACGTTACGAAAAATGCTAAATGTTTTGTCGTTTCATTAAGAGGGTTTATTTCGTGCAGGAATTCACTACTATAGAAAAAAATGGCCGCTCCTATTAATAATTTGAAATTCTCGAAAATAACCGCAATTAAAGCCATTTATGTATTATTTATAATTAGCTTCTAGGTCAGAGCGAATTTTTTGATTAATTCTGTATTTAAAAAGATATCTTAATTTTTCCAATGAGGGTGTCACTGGACGGAATAAATCTTCTTAAATTATTGTATAGTCGTAGAAAAAGTAAAGTATGAACGATGCGTAATTAGGCATTACAACACTCATGCTACCTATAACTTGTCTGTTGTAATGACCTTCCTTTTGCATACACTAGAAACTAAAATCAAAACATTTCAGAATTTCTTAGTGATTTACAAAAGGAATACCGTCGAGGTCCCCACCGTGTGGCTTGGTGGCTATTAGGCTATTAGTCCAGTCAAGATATGCATATTTAGGGGTGTAACTTCCTATAATCTTAAAGGCCCTGATTTTTTGTACATATACAGAGTATCTATCCGTGATATTGCAAAAAATATTTTTATCCTCGCCGTCTCTCGCAGGGCACTAGCTGAAAATTAGTGTCTTACCGCTATAGGTGAGGATCCACACTGAGCGATGGCCCATTTGTGGTACAGATACACATACAACTCTATTATGAGTTGTAACAGTTGTACTTAATTTTTGTTTTTATTTTTATTACTGTGAAATAAGGCTACATTTAGTAAGAATAACACCAAGCAGAATGATTGTTGCGTCGAATATTTTTGTATGTGTTTCTGTAATGCACAAATAAACGCTTTATCTATCTATCTATCTATGTTTATATAAATATATATACTATCTTTCTGCCCGCGGCTTTATCGCGGATACCTATAAAATACCCGTTCACCGTTTCGCCGAGATTGAGCTACAAACATCCAAACTTTCGCAGTTACATATATGTATGTTTATCCGTTATCCATTGTCCACAGTACAGGCTTTGCCTAATTTGGTACAGATAATTGGTATAAGTATCCGTAAAATATATTTTTATTTATTTAATGATTTATTTGAAAACACAGACATAATTACAAATTTAAAATATAAGTTATACATTTAGAAGCCAAAATAGATCTCAGTAAGTTTATACATAGCTTATTTTATTAGCTTATCTATCGAGACATCAAATTGTTGTGTTTGTGGGTGTAAGGAAGAGAGAAAATGTACGGAGTAATATGTGCGAGTGTGTGTGTGTGTGTGAGTTGAGTGTACGTGTACAGAATTACCTAATCTATGTCAGTGCTTTCAATATTGCTGATTTGAACTGATTACGACTCAGATGAAATATGTCCAAATCCGAATATTCTTCATTGTATTCTCGCAAACATCGAATCATTTTCATCACACAAGACGACCTGTTTGGTGTAGTGGTTAGCAACTCTGACCACAATACCAAAAGGTTGCGGGTTCGAATCCCGCTAGGGGCATATGTTTGTGTGATGAATACGGACATGTGTCCCCGAGTTATGGATGTTTTTCATTTATATATGAATTTATTTACAAAAAAAAATGTATTTGTGTAGTTTATCAACAATCTGGTATCTATAATACAAGCCTAGTTGCTTAGTGTGGAACTAGATGGCGCTGTGTGTATGTGCAAAGATATTTATTTAAATTTATTAGCAAACAAACCAACAAACTAACAATAATCAAACTATCGCATTTATAATACTAGTTTGTAATTAAATTTTGCAATAGACCATAAGCAATACAAAAATAATGATTTGCCCAAAGCAAAATATAAAATTACGTGACCCGACTGTAATAGGGTAGTTACGCTGAGTAATGGATGAGTATAATAATGGGGGTAATACCAATATCCTTAATAACAGTAATAAATAACTAGGTCACTGTCATAACGTTCAGCGCAACGTTTGTCAAACTCGTTACCTTCAACGGGTCTATAGGGTTCCGTAGCGAAGTAGATTCGCCATGTCTGTCTGTCCGAAGTTTAATTTATCAAGTGGAGCGTCGGTGGCTCAGCGGTTAAGAGGCGGTGTCCCAATTTGGGAGGTCCGGGTTCAATTCCCAGGCAGGCCATGTACCAATGAGTTTTTTACTTATGTGTTATCCGACTGCTCTTAAACGGTAAAGGAAATAATCTTGAGGAAACCTGCATGCCTGAGGAATAAAAATTCTAACTCGCATTGGGCCAGAGTGGTGGACTGTGGCCCATACTCCCTCATTATACGAGAGAAGGCCTATATCACTGCAGTGGGATGTTTACGGGCTGAGATGATGATACATATTAATCACGCCGATTAAATGGTAAAATAGAATCGTGACATTTTTTTTTGGGTTTGAAATCATCAAACATCATCGAAATAGTAGAAAAAAAGGAACAATATTATAAGTTGCACGCCATCGGTTCTGGGATTTTCTAAATTTGAGAGCGATGTGAAAACTAGGGAGAATTGACCAAAGCCATTTTTCGTTTTGTTGAAAAAAATATTTCGACGGAGTTACAGTTCTCTACAGCGTACGTGCGTGCGTGCGTGCGTGCGTGCGTGCGTGCGTGTGGGGGTATGTGTTGTGTGGGTGTGGGTGTGGGTGTGGGTGTGGGTGTGGGTGTGGGTGTGGGTGTGGGTGTTGGTGTGTGTGCGGGTGTGTGTGTTGTGAGGTGTGTGTGTGTGTGTGTGTGGGTGTGGGTGTGGGTGTTGGTGTGTGTGCGGGTGTGTATGTTGTGATGTGTGTGTGTGGTGTGTGTGTGTGTGTGTGTGTGTGTGTGTGTGTGTGTGTGTGTGTGTGTGTGTGTGTGTGTGTGTGTGTGTGTGCGTATGTGTGTGTGTGTGTGTGTGTATGTGTGTGTGTGTGTGTGTGTGTGTCCAGTCTTTGTCCGGACGTATCTCAGTATGCCTTGCCTTAACTGTTCGCATTATGAATGAAGAGTCGAACCGCTTAGTGCGAATGTTCGGTATGTTAACCACATTCGGGTGAAATCCCTCCCCACATGTATTTCGAGGATTTTCAATTTTTTTTTATATTTAAGATAAAACCCGAAGATACGTTCTTATAGCCATGTGTGATAGAAATTGGTAAGCCATTTCAAGGATATTTAGCCTTAACACTATCTTTTGGTCTAGAGTTCCTGAACGATATAATCATTATCAATGTCGTCGGGGGTTTTTCTAAATGTTTAATTTAAAGTTATCTATTAAAACATTAAGTATAAGTATATCCTCCTTATACTCTACTCGTGGCATTGTTAAAAAACGAAGTCTAACGTTCCTTTTGATAAAAGTTTCGCGGATAAGCGAAGCTTTCGTGACAAGGGACAATAAAGATAAATTTATTGGGGTTGAAAAGTACATATGTGTGTACCAAAAGTGAGCAATCAATGTAGCATTGAATATCAGTAAACTTAAATGAAGTTTAACAAAAAACGGCTTTGTTTTAAATTAGTTCGATAGTTCGGTTTCGGCATGCAATAAGGTAAGAACCAACCCCTCTCTTCCCGTGGGCTTTGTAAAAGACAATAAATACATACATACAAATAAATACATATTTCCCAAACTAAGCAAAGCTTGTAATATGGATACTAGATAACGAATAAATATACATAAATATTTACATAAACATCCTTGACTCAGGAATAATTAAATAAATAATAAATAAATAAATATCTTTGCACATACACACAGCGCCATCTAGTTCCACACTAAGCAACTAGGCTTGTATTATAGATACCAGATGGTTGATAAACTACACAAATACCTTTTACATTTTTTTTTGTAAATAAATACATTATAAATGAAAAACATCATAACTCGGGAACACATGTCTGTATTCATCATACAAACATATGCCCCTTGCTGGATTCGAACCCGCGACCTTTTGGTATAGCAGCAGAGTTTCTAACCACTACACCAAACAGGTCTTCAAAACAATACGACTTTCCTTAAAAATTAAATTCACTCGCACATTCACACATAAGTATTGAAATTTTACCAAATACGTAGGTATCATTTATGTAACTATATGATACCTTCTCGTGTCTAGCTTTTTATGGTATAACACTTGCAGTTGTTTTTGAGTTGATTTTAGATGTAGATTTTTGTTTTTGTTTACTTTTAGTTAATATTTAAGTTTATTCATAGAGTAATAGCATAGAGGAATAACACGTAATAGTAATTAATTCCTTGGTGGCAGCAACTACTCTACTTGGGGGGGACGACTGAAAATCAGCAAATCTGCTGAGTCCCTACCTTTTCATCACAGTTTGACCTAATTTATCATCAATTTACTTTGTGGTAAATAAATACCTTTTATTATTATTATAAAAAATATCTATAGATTTGCATCTTATAAAGGCAATGGAATCACCCCGTCACGTGTGTATATCTGTTTATTTCGAAATGTAAACCGTGGATGTCGTAGCAAGCATTAAACTTTTGCTAGGAACGCCCAAATGTTTTTAGTGTTTGGGATACCTCTGACCATCCCATTTGGGATCATGGTCGTGACTTTATGTATGTAGGTATGTATGAGTATAACAAGATAATGTATCCCGATGTCTTACTGTCAAACCTATAATGACATCGGAAGAGGTAGTGCTGTTCAGTGAAGCTTATGATAATTATGTGACAAGGTACAAGTTTGGGATATTTCTGACCACCCCAATTGAGATAAAGGTCGTGACTTTATGTAGGTACCTATATATAGTAATATGTTAACCCTTAATTACTCGCGCCTAAAAACTTACATAAGTGCTCGCGTGGGGTCCCTGAGGACCCCACTTTCAAAATCAAAATGGAACTACTTGTACTGCAAAATTTGTGTTTATTATCAAAATCTCAAAAATCAACAAAACCATAAACACATAGCATTCATAGGTAGACGTCAAACATTACAATTTAGAAACTATATTTTTGTATACAATTAACACAGCATGGTCCTTAAAAATTTGGAGCATTGTGATTTCATTTTTCAGCCTTTGGAAGTTGATGGAGCGGGTGTGAAGATTCGGGTTTCTAAATTTGCATACTTCGCTTCATAATAGTTCGACAAAAACCTCACCCCCAAAAAATCACGAAAGTGCTCGCGCGTGTCCGTTTGAACCCCAAACTCACTTTCCAGACACATCAAAGCAATTCTGGGTCACACATGGAAGTGAATTATGAAGTACTGATTGTTTAAGGAAGCTACTAGGCGCTTAGAGAAAATATTTACAAAACTCGAGGAACTACACAACTTTAAACTTGCACTGCGGTCCAAAAGAACCCCGCGCGAGTAGTTAAGGGTTAATAATAAAAGAAACATTTCGTAAACACAAACCGTTTTCGAATCGGCGTAAGAATGCTACAGATATTAGAACCTGTGCTTGGGATTAAAAATTCCTAAATTGAATATGCCATGTAACATATCATGTAAACAACAAACAACACCGCTGACATCCCAGGAGATGGATAACAATCGAAAGCACTCGAAAAGCTTACCTCGTCTAGTAGACGTCTAGAACCTGCACGTGGGTAACCGACGCATGCGAAGTAGGTACAAGCGAGCCTTCAAGTTTGCGAACAGCCAGTTGCGCCAGTATCGAGCGAGCCTCCGCACAGTGAGGTCATGTCGCAATGTCGAACGGCCGCGACTCCCCGTCGCAAAGCGGTCTCCGAGACCGCGTCAATTTCTTCGAAAAGGTTTGGACTGGACACACCAGCAGTGACACAGTTGACGCTACAACAAACATCGATGAAATAGAGCGTCGTATTGAACAGCGTAAACGGCGGCCAGAATCGCCCAAAATCGAAGTTAAACTCAAACAGACAAGGGACACTGAGTCACCGACGAGAAGTTACGAGACGGCATTCCCAAATTTGAAATTAAGGCATGTGGAGCCAGTTGAGGAATTCGAAAAAGTCGAGCAGCAGATCGAAGAGGGCGATCTCGCTGCCGGCATTCGATTCGTCAAATTCGAAAAGGTGACAGTAAAACGGACTGTAACAGAATCGCGTAGTGAAGACAGACCTGAATCTCCACAGCATGAGTGGTACACGGAGTACAAACATCAGGCTTTGCACACTGCGCCAAGAAAGGATTACGTGAGGAGCAGATCTGAGTATGATTCTCACATCGCAGAAATTAGAGGTAAATATTGCTTACAAATAAGTGTCACTTAGCCTTGAAATTATTCTTGACATTGTAGGTACACTGTTGTCCACCACAGCTTTGTCTAATTAATATTGCCTATTCACATTTACTAAAATTGTTGAAAGGTGACTAGGAATTCTAAAATAGACGTAGACTAGAACAGGTGTTAATGTCAAAAGGTCGTAGCCTTGATAAGAGTTAAGCCACAAATATTACGACGTAAATAAGTTAGACTGACTTTCGTTTATCAGTCAACTAATTTATGACCAAATATCTTGTAAACAAGTCGGGCGCGTAATGTGAATTTGATGCTTTAAAATGTGTGTGTGCAAGTGGGGATAAGAGAACGCTCTGTAAAGTTCATAAATATTCCTGAAACTGCTTTCGAAAACCAGTTCTAACTCAAACCAGCTTTTAAAATATTTATCCCGGGGTGTGTCTCCCTCAACTCTTAGCATGTTTTGTTTCTACGCAGTAGGTATATTTTTCATATCCTGTCCATATTAAGTCTTAGGTTTATCTCTTGTGGGTGTAAATTGTATTTGAAAACCAAAAACACTGTTCTTTTGTTATATCAAATCTGCACGCAGATTATTGTCCACATCTTGACCTCAATCTCTAAACGTGACTTACGTAGGTACGAGTATGTACTCTATTGTAGAGCACGTTAGTTTTGTCATGCATTGTTGTTTATCAGTGAACATATACAAAGGACTTGACTTGAATTACAATTGGCTTGGGATTCTCGCTAAAATATATTTAATACTCGTATACCTGTACCTAATGTAATGCAATATCTACTTACAATAAGTATTGCACTAGATAACCACTTATCTGGACTGTTTACTTTTGTTTTTTTAACACTTAAAGTTAAATTAGCTTAAATTTCTGGAAAAACGTGTTTTTAATACCTTATCTGGTGTTTGTTTTACACATATTTGGCGAGATGATAATTATGTTTCTCAACGTTTTGTGAGCAGATATTAATCCTGTTGTTTCAATTTGGGTGCATTTGATGTCATCAGGGCAGTGATTCAATAGTTTGAGGTTGAAATAATAAGTACATGTTACGGAAACCTAAATTTATTTGTCATCTCCTGTTCACTTAAGCCGCTTTTACGTAGAGACAGTCCAATTACACGATCAAACGGATTTATTTTAGTAATGATCGTATTATTATCATCGTTATGCTATGTGGTTTCAGCACTTAAAAAGAATAGACCAACATATCTTTTCAAGCGAGTATAGGACTTATGATTTGCACGTTTTAGGCGGCTTTAGTGGTTTTCATTTCGCTCTTAGCGACGACGCCATCTTATCATCTCTACAAACTTCAATCGACGCCGACGCGTGCACTGTCTGTCTGGATTAAATCGCTTTAGTAAAGTTTTAGGTAGCGCACTCATTTCGGACGCGCTCCGAACGAAACCTTAAACCCTGTATAAACCTTTATTTACCGGTATTTTCGACACCGGTTACAAGCCGTTCGAGACAGCTAATTTAACAATAACTGCAATGCCATCACGTGACAATATAATTGGGATGATGTCATTACACGTTCCACTTCTAGTGATGACGTTTACCATTCCACACGCTAATTTATTCATTTTATTTGCAACTGTGAATTGAGTACTTAATTAACGGGCAAATTATCTATGTTTTTGTTAATCAACTCGACCACTCTTATTGGTTGGTCAGTCGGATCATAAAGATGTAGGTATTCTTTTGAACTCTTGCAATTTATCTTACAGTAGCTTTCCGATCGGACTTCTCGTAGATATTGAAATAATTATAAAATAGATCATTTCTATCACAGTAAAATATAGCCTCTTCTTCTCTCAATTCGTCCTGTTGGAAAAAGTAGCTTATGTCTATTAGCCGCTCTTTCCCGGGAAAAAGTTTTGTGCATCTCCTACTCTTTCTAGTACGAAAAAGTACCCTATATCCTTCTCTGGTTCTTTCGCGCTTTGCCGGTGGAAATATAGCGGAGCTCGCGCAACAACTCAGAGCTACCGACGGCAAGCCGGAAGAACGGTTAGCTGTCGCCATCAACCACTCGAGATTGATCGCTTCAATCTCGAATTTTAACGCGAACGCCACTATAGGTGTTCACTCACCGTAAACATATTTATACTACAAACGACACTCTATACTCGCCGGTCTTTGTCACACCCTAGAGTCACCGCGATTTTAGTACCACTAAGGTCTTCTAGGCCTTTCACTGTTTTATCACTAAACATACCTATGTATAGCACACTACAATTAGCTTTTTTCCAAATTCAAAATTGTATGTCAGAGAGTTTCTTGCGTCGTTTGTTCTCTCTGACTATACACACTACGAAGCGATGGTAATGCAGTCTCTAATTTTCCCCCATGCAACGCCCTAAGACAAGGTTCGAGCCCTGCGTGGGCAACCTTAGGCGTCGGTTGCAATGCAACTACCTACTTTCGCGCTTGTCCCACCGCCCGGTTAAGCTGAAAAAGTCCTAAGGACTGTCAGCGCGTTCCAGTCTACAAAAAAAAAATCTTTCGCGTTTCCCTAGGGAGAAAAAGTAGATTATGTCCTTCTCCGACTCGACCTCATTTATCTTAGTACTTGGGGTTTTGTTAGCTATGTAAGTGATGGGATGAATAATCCTATTGACATCCTTGTGCAGTCAGTCGGGTGTGATATGTGACGCAGGTGGTTGGATACGGTATGTAGATTCTGATTATGAGTTATGATGAGCTACCTAGATGACTCTAACATATTAAACAAACTATCTCTAAGTAACGGCAGAAAAATCCAATACTAATTTACCTTATTGTACATCTGAAAACAGATTTGTTGCTCGAGTAAAAGTGCCAGTAATGAGAGTGATAAAAACACTTGAAAGCTTGGAAATTAAGTCGGTTTGGACCACCGGATGGACTACTGAATTTAGACCGTCAAGCATGAGTTCACGTTTCCCCCTCCAATTTACACACTCCCACAAAATATGATGTGCTGATTGTTCGCCATCGTCACAATTGCAGTTTGGTGAAGCGGCTAATGCTATAGAAAATAGTTAGGCTTTGAAATTCCCGTGACCCCTTAAGGATTGAGATATACAATGGTCTATCCCTAACCACCCCACCCCTTAGCCATGCGCTCTTTGATGTCACGGAAGAAACTGTACAACTGTCTGCCATGATCTGTACAGTACCTGTCATTCGGCCATAAATTGGGCCATTATAGTGGGAATTAAATATATTTTTTTTTAAGTCAGAACTGACTTTGCACAAGTCCCCTAGTGGGTAGAATCGTACCCGAAAGACTGACCGCATTGCCTCGCTGTGTAATGGTCAGTCCTCTGATCGTGCCATGTACTAACCAGGTGCTCAGACAAATCTCTAAAGAGGAAATCATCTTGCACCAGACTTCAAAGTGGACATTCTCTCCCTCGTTGCAATGTTAAATCAACAAACTTATTCAATTGAGGTTTCAGCTTGTATTAATACAATATTATTGCACATAGCTCGAAGAGCTCATGGCGGTGGGGGTACGAGTATTAAAGTGAGACCATGCGCAAGCTCGGCGAAGGTGGAGAAATGATTTAATGAAACCATAAGTCGCTGAATGCAGACCGCCTCCAGCTGGTTGCTCTGGAAATATCTGGGGTAGCCCCGTATATGTTCAGCAGTGGACGCCTGACGTTATCGGAATTTAAATGAAAAAATGATTTATACAACATAAATCTGCAACAATATTCTTAACACGTTCCCTGCCAACTACGAGTATATACCTACATAGTGAACAATGAATTTTCAATTGTGTCTGGCTAAATGGCATTGAATGTGTTAAACAATTTCGACATGTCTAGAGAGACATGCGACATGTCAGCGAACCCAGGTATTTATTTTGTTATTGCTAAAGAGCGAGGATTGCAGTCATAGATATTTTCATACTTACTAGGAAATCTCAATCTTATTATGATATAAAAATAAAAGTATTTTTATTTCATAATAAGGTACTTACTTATAATAAGTATATTGCCATGCCTGGCAAGGTACATGTGTATGTTAGTACTTACCGATGTATTGTAACTATGACATGTGTAATGCAATAAATACATATATGAATATGAATATATGGTATATACTTTCATACTAAAGAGGAAGCACAGCTGCTCAAGCGCCGCAAGTACTCATCCCTATTGGGTAGCCATGAGTTTGTGGCGCTTGCAGTAGAAACTATGGGACCGTGGTCTTCTGACACCAGGAATTTCGTCCACGGTCTCTCGACCAGATTGGTGCTGGCCTCGTGTGATTTACGGGCTGGCGCATACCTCGCTCAACGTCTGGCTGTTCAGAGAGGTAATGCAGCCAGTGTGTTAGGGTCCATACCGCAATCGGGAGCTCTGGATGACGTCTTTGCCTTATAGTTTTATTTTAGTTTTTATTTTTTATACCCCGTCTAAATTATTGTTCAAAATAAAATTTACTAAATACCTATACCTACTATACCTAAAGCTTTCATACTTACTAGGAAATCTCAACATTATTATGATATAAAAATAAGAGTATTTTTATTTCATAATAAGGTTGAGATTTCCTTGTAAGTATGAAAATACCTGTGACTGGAATCCTCGCTCTTTAGCAATAAAAAATAAATACCTATGTTCGCTGACTGGGCTAGTAGGTATAGCTATAAATTAAATTGCGAAAAAATGATGATGAATAATTCTCCGTACCAATAGCTATTATATTATGTCGCCGTGTCTCGCACTTGCGAACGTCAGGTTCGCCTCGCCACATTAATTCAAATGGAGCGTATCACATAACCGATAACCGCAAACTATCGGCGCATGAGCGCAGTTCACGGTTTCAGTGAACTTGAGTGCATGCGGTGGATGGTCGCTTTGAAACACCCGAAGAAATAAATACATACATAAAGTCACGCCTGTTTCCCGTAGGGGTAGGCAGAGACCACTGACTTCCACTTGCTACGATCCTGACACACCTCTTTTGCTTCATTCACTCTCATAATGCTATTCATACATGCTCGACGATTTAGGGTACTATTGACTTGTTTATTTGTTTGTTTGTAAAAGGCAATACATTAATTTTATATTGATACAGAATTTGAGTACAACAGCGGACTTATCCCATAGAGGGATTTGTTCCAGGCAACCATAGGGTTAGTTAGAAAACAGTAAATTGGGCGTATACAAATTGACTTGACCTTTCTTTAAGACATTCCCGATTTGTTCATGGTACGTTCGCCATGGTTTTCCCCTATCAACACAGCCAACACTAAGAAATATTATATATCGCGAAAGTGACTCTGTTCGAATCCCGCTAGGGGCATATGTCTGTGTAATGAATACGGACATGTATATCCGAGTTTTGGATGTTTTCATTTATAATAAGTATTTATTTACAAAAAAAATGTATTTATGTAGTATATCAACCATCTGGTATCCACAACACAAGCCTATAGCTGCTTACTGTGGAACTAGATGGCGCTGTGTGTATGTCTAAGGATATTAATATTCTGAAAAGTCAGCGATAAAATACCTACCTAATAATACGCGGGCGAAGCCGCGGGTGTAAAGCTAGTCAATCAACGATTTCTACTTTACACTTAAAAATACTTTTATTTATGCTTCCAGGCATATGGAATTTACAGTCTTCCTTTGAGAAGAAGCCTAAGAAACTCCAACTTTTTATTTTTTCCTACGTAGTTCGAGTTTTTCAATTTTACTAAAGAAAAACAAAAGATTATTTCGAGATGGTATTGTATTTGTAGCTTGTTCGTGCTTCTATAAACGACCTAACCTATTTAACGTGCCCTCCGAAGCATGGAAACACTCGTATTAAAATGCCACTGGTGGTCACCCATCCAAGGACTGATCGCGTCAGATATTGCTTAACTTCGCTAACCGCAAACGAAGAGCGAATGCTGCTACGCCACGAGTGCACGAGTGATTTTCTTTGCAGGATAGACGACGGTATACTTTTAGTTGCAGCTGACTGTACAAGCCATGTACTAATGAGTTTTCAAATTTAATTAGTTATGTGCCTTTATCGGACTGCTCTTAAACGGCGAAGGAAATCATCGTGAGGAAACCTACATGCCTGAGAAATTAAAAAAAAAATTCAAAGGCGTGTGAAGTCCCCCGCACTGGGCCAGCGTGGCGGACTATGGCCCATATTCCCTCAATATGAGGGAAGCTCTATATCCCTGCAGTGAGATGTTTACAGACTGATGATCATAATATTCTGACACTGGTGATCAAGACGAATCGAACGATACCTTCAAAATCGGTCAATATCCTTTCTATGGCCAGTGGATAATCTGAGCGATACTGTAGTAGTACGAATCCAAACTAAACTACAGCTTGACGTTCTTGATATTGAATTGAATTGTATAATATCTCATAAGTTGATTGAATAATATCTCATAAGAGATATATATTACAGCACCACCGATTATCATTTCATAAGGTTTTAAGAGGGTTTATTTGATTTAAGCTGTATTTAAAAACTGGATGAAATAAACCCTCTTAAGTAAACAGTTTCTTATAATTCTAGAAGAATACGAGATTGACAGATGATTGTTCCCACATTGTTCCCATTATTGACTTCCCGAATGTTTGAATTTCGTCACATACCTACCTATTTACGAGTCTGCATCTAATCTAATACGTATATATATAGATTTTAAACCTAATAGACGATTCACAGGTAGACTTGGTTACCTTGAAATTATTGACATTAGTCTGTAAACCATTAATCATGGATTTTACTTTTAAGCAGTTTTTCTGGTATCCCAAAGCAATAAGCGATACCATAGGCTTGTGTGGGTTGATTTGTCGTGACCAGATGGATGGGTTACGCCGCTATTTACTTTGTAGTTATATTATCAGCGTATAGATATTTGCATTATTTTATTAGTATGTTCTCTATTATTAATATTGTAGTACCGAAGTTAATTAATATTCAAGGGACAATGGTGTCGATTCGGATGTACAACGAACTAACTAAATTTAAAGCAGATACATCCTTTTCTAACACTATTAACATGAAAGGGACGACTATAAATTAAGGCCTGTCAAATTAAGTTAAGAGCTGTCAAAACAAGTCGCTCCATAGTATTTTAATCGTGACGTCGCTAGGTGTACACCTAATATTGATAAAGAAGTGCTTGTTTTGATCCTTTTACTTAATTTGACAGGACTTAATTATATGTCGTCCTTTTCATGTATTAGTGGTTAGAAAAGGATACATATAATTTAAATTTAGTTAGTTCGTTGTACATCCGAATCGACACCAATGTATACGCTTTTATAATAAGGTTCCGGTAGGCATTCAAAATTTGCCTTTAAATAACTTTAAAACAACCATTAAACAGAAACTATGTGCCAAAGGCTATTATAAAATTTCTGACTATCTGTATGATAAGAATGCGTGGACATAAACCGCTCGGCAATATCCAGTATATTCTATTCTTATTTTTCTTTGTCGAATCATAAATTTAACAATTATTCCAAATTGTATTTGTATTGACTTATTTAAAAAGAGCAACCCCTGAGTTTCTTGCTCGTTCTTCTCTGGGGAGACTGCCTAGTGAATGAGCGATAAATGTATGTTATGACGATTTCAAATGTTATTCTTAAAACTTACGAAATAAAACATTTATGATTTTGATTTTGAATCATATGTTCCTAGAATGTATGAGCATAGCAATTTTAACTTGTAATGACAATTACCAATAAAACGTGTCCATTTTGAAATACTTTAAATTGTATAAATGGGTTATACTATCGACGACCGATTGGTGTAGCGGATAGTGACCCTGTCAGCGAAACCAACGGTTGCGGGTTCGAATCCTGCGACTGGTAAATGTTTGTGTGATGAATATGTACATTTATTCCTGAGTCATGGATATTTATATAAATATTTAATGTTTATCCGTTATCTAGTATGTCTAGTACAAGCTTTGCTTAGTTTGGGACTAGATGATTGGTGTAACTGTCCGAAATATTTGTTTATTTATAAAAAAAAATACTGGATGAGTTTTTTTACCGTATGGAAAAAAATAGCGCATATTAGGTAAGTGAAATAGAAGTTTTTTTTTATGATTGACTGGATTCCCGTTTGACCACAACCTCACCTGATGGAAAGTGACGATGTGGTCGAAGATGAAGCACGCGATCCCAGTAAATGCCTACTCCCTCTGCTTTTGAAGATCCCAAGGTTGTAGGATTCAGGAATGACTGACGCCGAAAGGGAGTTGTTGGGATAGATAATTAAATTTTTTATTTTTTTCAAAAACACACTCGATCGATATGCGACTGCGTGATTCGTAGGGTTCCTATCTTGCAAAAATTTGGAACTCATATTTCCTCCAAGTTTTCTTTATTTAATTAATTTAATGTTGTAATTATGTGGAATAAGCTACAAACGCGACCGTCAAATGACACAATTAAAGCTTTAGTGGATTATGGTTTTGATAAAAAATTAAACTACCTGTGCCAAATACTTTCTATTTCACTTACCTAATATGCCCTATTTTTTTCCTTACGGTAAAAAAACTCATCCGATAAATATAATCTAGAAATCTCTTCGACTTCTAAAGTTTTGTCTAGATTGCTTGCTTATGTAACTATTCGCCGAGTTATCATCAGTCAAAAGTTCAAAGTCTAAGCTTCTTTTATATGTCGTTCGTCAGCTTGTATTGAGACCGTAAGCCAGTTTCATCCTCCTTGTGATGTCCTCGTCATCCCACCTATCAAGATCTAGAGAATTATATTTCTGCTCTACTTTAACATCTTGACTGTGTTTCTCGACATTCTTGACTGTTGTCGTTATTAGCTTCAATCCTGTACCTACAAATGAAATTGCAAGCTTTAATTGCTTACTTCCATTAAATAACGTATAAAAGTTAGTCCTGTCCCACTTCAATAATGTTCTTTATTGGATATAACAACGAATTGTAGACTTAAAATAGCTCCATCTTTATTCACTGCACATCTCAGGGCAACGTTTTATAATAGGCATGACATCACCTGTTCCAACGCTCACGATTTAGCAAATAACGCGTTATCAGCCGGTTCAAGAGCAAGACCAAGTGCGATACCGAGATGAATCAGGTTCTGTTTCTTAATTTCATCGTCTTTTTATTGAATATATATTTTCAAAGCAACAATGTGCCAACAAAACTTCTAGCGCATATAACTCAATTTCATTATTCTTTTTTCAAAATTGGCAGTCTTCTTAGGAGATCTTAGTTTATTAGAGATAATATTATTTATTAGGAATTTCCTGACGTCAAATCAATGAAACATTTTGCATTTTTATTTACTTCCAAATATCACACCAGCCTTGGATATAGTTGAAGGTAATTTACGAGCCTCTGTGAAATCATCTCTATTGTTTCGCTTTTTAACAGTGTTTGGCATACATACATTATAATCATAGCAATCTGAACCTTATCTGTGTAAGCAAGCATAAAACGTAACGACCGTAAATTACAATGTTTTTTATAATTTCCAAAACCCAAATTCATCTGTTGTCAGTCTACCTATTAAACTTTTGTATTTAGTTTCTAAGATAATTAGCATTTACCATCTAGATCACTTACGAATTCGGCGCCTTCATGAGCACTGACATAGTAAAACATATAAATCTGTTACTGAAAATCATTCGGTAGATATGCAAGATTCAAATAAAATGTTGTAACCTCATTTTGGTATACGGAGGAAAGTGACGTTCATCACTGCATGAGTCGGACGATCCCAGATCGTAAAAACTTTCGCATTGAGGAATCGTGGTTAAATTAACCCTTTATAGTAGGGTATAAAATACTGCAACAAAGTAAAATATTATTATCGTTCGGCCAATTGGTGGGGTTTGCTTTGTTTTTTAAAATGAAGTGCAATGGGAGACTCTGACGGAGCAGGTCCAGCGAGCGAAGCTGATGAGTGTCGTCTTCTCCAGTTCCCTGTTGCTCGGGGTGGACTACAAGGAAGTAGACTGACTCATATAAATCATCATCATCATCTTGCCTTGGTCGCAGCTTATTTGTGTTTTCCTTCCATTCTGCCCTGTCAATTGTCACGTCATCAGTCACTCCCTTTTCGTTTATATCATCTCTCACACAATCCATCCATCTTTTTCCATGGTCTTCCCTTCCATCCAACAATATTCTTTTAGTAACACGCGTTTCATCCATCCGTCCTCCTTACATGTCTATACAAAGACAAACGATTTTCTTTCAACGGTCACGGGCATCACTTTTGAACTCCCTTACTCATTCCTTATTTTATCCATTGTCGTCACTCCACTCATCCATCTCAATATTCTCATCTCCACTGCATGCAATATTCTTTCATCCATTTTCTTCATGGCCTAATAGCCATATACATTACAACAGGTCTTGTTACGGATTTGTATTTGTTTCCTTTAGACCCGTTACCTGGACCGTAGGATCTTAGAATGTTAGAGTTTAATGTAAGGTTATTATAGTTACAATTAATAATAATAATAATAATAATATAATAATTATTATTATAGTTACAATTGTTCACACATCGATGGTAAATTTGCGCAAAACATTTTTTAGATAATGCTATACATTGTAGCTGTTGCTATTGATAAGGCACGAAATACTACTAGCAGTAATAACTTAGTCACAGCAATAAACTATACGAGTATTACCATGTACCGTAAGCTTGGCGCGCCATGGAGCGCCGCTTTATGTATTCATAGATTCGTGCAATAAGAATAACAAATTTTAACAACTCCTAACAAACAAAAGCCAAGTTTTAAATATTTGACTCCAAACTCATTGTCTAGTTGTTAGGTAATGGTCGTTGAGGTCCTTACAAAAAACACGCAGTGCGAATAAATCATGCACAGCAAAGCTTGTCAAATGCAGAACAGCTTAGCAAAAGAATTATTTATTTGCAAGAATAATACATTACAAGATCTTGGGATATACAAAATAGAGAAATGAGTATTCCACCAACGTCACCATGGCATGGTAATATAAACAATAAAGAAAACAGAAAAAACAACACCATATCCTGTATATATTTCAATACATGCATGGCCGCCTCCGTGGCTCAATGTAAACAACATTGGGTTTACGATTGGGAGAACACGGGTTCGATCCCGGGGTACATGTTTAAGTACTCGGTTTGGTTGGTGGTAGGGCATTTTAAATGTCCGCCTGGCTAGCTACCACCATCTTAACTAAATCTGCCGCCAAGCAGCAATGTTATGCTGTGTTCCGGTTGTAAGCAATAAGATAGGCAGTTTCCCAAATGTGTTGGAGTTTCGGGGTCAGTACGCTTCCACCTTCGAGCTCATCTTCACTTAACATCAGGTGTGATTGAGGTCAAGTACCTACCCGTTGTGCATAAAAAAAGGCCCAATCCGAAACTATGAGGAATAGCGAAAAATACTCGATTTTGATGAAAACTAAAACTGCATCATTGTATTCCTAGTCAGCAGTCGATCCCGTTAATTTTGAGAAAAAAAACACACTGAATTATTTATTACACCATTCGATATTGTCGCTAATAAGGAACGATTTCTGGGAATATCTGTATACTTCGTAAGGTAAACCGTGGATGTTGATTCAAGCATTGAACTTTTTTAAACGACTTCAAAAAAGGAGGAGGTTCTGTATTCGGGGCGTATTTTTTTATTTGTAATATCCATCCGCTTCTGTTTGGGATATCAAAAGTTTGCTGCTATATCAAAAGGTCGCGGGTTCGAATCCCGCTAGGGACATATGTTTGCATGATGAATACAGACGTGTTCCCGAGTTATGGATGTTTTTCATTTATATGTGTATTTATTTACAAAAAAAAATGTATTTGTGTAGTTTATCAACCATCTGGTATCCATAATACAAGCCTAGTTGCTTAAGTGTGGAACTAGATGGCGCTGTGTGTATATGAAAAGATTTTTTTTTTATCTCTGACAACTCCTTTTGGGATTAAGGTTGTCACGTTATGTAAATGCGTTTATAGAATAAAAATAATTTTGTCTCAAATTCCGTGCCTTGCGTTATTTTAATCTCAACTGGATGTAGTATGTGCCTTGTAGTGTAAACTATTTTATTTTTATTTTTCAACAAAATAAAAATAACTATGACACCAAACAGAATGATTGTACGGTCAAATATTTTTGTAAATATAATTTTGCATCAAATTTCACTCTCACAGGTTTGCTGGATGAGATCTCTTATAGAGATAAGTTCGCCCTTTGTACATTTTTCTTAAATCTTTGTTAATGTCCATTTCTTTGTGTTTGTGTACAATAAAGTGTTAAAATAAAAAAAATTAAAAAATATTTCGGACACTTACAACCAATCATCTAGTCCCAAACTAAAACTAAAAGTGTCCGAAATATTTATTATTATTATAAATGTTCGTATTCATCACACAAACATTTACCCCTCGCGGGATTCGAACCCCCAACCGTTGGGTTCGCTTGCAAGGTCACTATCCACGACACCAATTGGTCGTCTTGTATGTGTGTCTGTATGCAAATAAACGTTTTATCTATGTACATAAGCTACATAAACACGTGTCAACTTTTCCGTATGTATATTATTGGTCTCAAAGTATTTATACGTCTGTGGTGAATTCCCATAACGTTACGGTGTTCCGGCGTCACCTTGTGCCAAATTACATTTTGCCCTTGCTCTTGGTTCCGCGTCGGCGACCGACTGTCTGTTTTCTGACTTTTTGTTCATTATTTTTAAATATTACGACCCATAGTCTATTTTAATGGCTTGTTTATCCTTGGTTTCATTTGTTGCGATCATTAATTATTGATAACTTGGTACGTGATCTTCGTCAGCTATGTTTTTGTCAAAAAAAAATCGTAAATAAGTCAATGAATCAATCTTCTTCTTAAACATCCCACTGCAGGGGTATAGGCCTTCCCTCGTATATGAGGGAGTATAGGCCATAGTCCACCACGCTGGCCCAATGCGGGTTGGGGACTTCTTTATTTCTCAGGCATGCAGGTTTCCTCCCGATGTTTTCCTTCACCATTTAACAGCAGTCGGATAAATGTTATGTGTGTAATTAAATTAAATTTAAAAACTCATTGGTACATGGCCTGCCTGGGAACGAACCCGAACCTCCCAAATTGAGAGACCGCCTCTTAAACGCTGAGCCACCAACGTTCTTAAGAAAAGCCTATTCAATACACTATACTATACATACACTCACCCGACTATAATTATTTATTATTATTCTGCTCATTATTGTACCTCACGTGGCGTCCGTGCGTCACTGGCCATTTGGGGGCACTGAAAACCAGCGCTATGATTCGTCGCAGCATGAGCTGAGTGCTAACCCATTTGTGCACGCCGCAACACGTGACAGCATTGTCGGGATCTTCTTCATAATTGTATTTCTGTTTTAGCTATAATTTACTACTTCTTTGTTTTTGCGTCGTGTTGTGGCGTTCATAATAAACTATTCTTATTCTTATTCTCTTATTCTCAATATAATTACCTATTAGTATTTCTTTTTATGATTAACTGGATACGCGTTTTGACCTCAATCTCACGTGATGGAAAGGGACGATATGGCCGAAGATGAAGCAGAAGATCTCAGTAGCATTATACAATTTTATACATACATAATGTCACGACTGTTATCACGAATGGGATGGTCAGAGATATCCCAGACAGCGTTTTGGTGTTCCAAACATTAGAGTTTAATGACTGAACCAACATCACGGTTCACCTTACGAACTATACAGAAATGCAAACGTGACAGGTGTTGAACTCGCCGTTAAAACGAGCAAATCTATAGATGTTTTTTTTGTGGAAAGTCCCATAGTCGCCTTTTGCGACACATTACGGGAAGAGACGGGTTACACAGTCACTAGAATTGTATAACATAGAGTAATATTATATGATATACCCATTCAAGGTGTCATATTCTTGTGATTGTCAAGTAGCATAAGTTATCCAATCTATAATGTACATGACTTGCAACAAATAAGTATAATACAGAGAAGACAGAGCGTCACAGTGAGGCAAAGTTCTGAAGATGCTGGCAGCATTGTCCCGTTGTATAGCAATGTATCTGCCAATTCTCCGGCCTCAGATTTAATTAGGTGAATATTTCTTGGATTACATATTTGTCCCAGAAACTTCATCATTTGAATCCAGATAACGTGTGTTACTAAATTCGATGAACACTTTCCATTTCACTCGTGTTTATCTCTCGTCTCGCTCGCCCGCTGACCTCATCGCCGGCTAGTTGCGCAACCGGGCGCGCTCGCGCCGGTTTGATCGTTTAGCGTGTTTTTTTTTTGTTCATTTACTGACAGTTCTTCATTTTCACTATCGAGATCTGTATCAGTTGATTTAATTGCTTGTTAGTTGCTTAAGGAATACGCTATTTATTAATTATGAATCATTGCACTTTGGCTTCGCTTGTATGGCTGGCGCCTAGAAAAGGAAGATACGTCTTTGATTGAATGCCTAGGCAGATCATTGTGTATGTCGGATATTTCGCTTCGCGCACCATGACTGCATGAAATGTACTAAACATGTATCTCACTGGGGATCCAACCCGCGACCTCCGATTCGTAAACCCTATGTTGTTTACATTGAGCCACGGAGGGCACGCCACTGATCACTGGTTTCCGAGAGTTGGCTGTTCCTCGCTCATGAATCCAACGAGGAGACGCCTTTTGGGTAGCTTACCTCGCGGTCCCAATTTTCAACATTTGTTCTAGTTTATATTGGGTCTTTACCTATGAAATTGGAGTTTTTTTCTTCGTTAATCATATGTACCAACTCCTGCGATTTTCAAAGCTATATCCAAAGGACATCATCCATTTTGGTCCAAAATCAAAAGTGCCGGCCAAAAAAAAAAGTGCTGTATTCTGATAGAACACGTCGGCCTTAGCATTTGTTTATATGACACCAAAGCTGTAGCACCACTATTAGAGGTGCTATAAGCTTTGGTGCCATAAGACGAAATGATGATGAAATGTCACATTTTTAACATAAATACCTGTTCTATCAGAATACAGCACTTTTTTTTTTGGCCGGCACTTTTGACTTTGGACCAAAAATGTATGAAACGTGGATGATGTCCTTTGTTTTTTATTTGGAAAATGGAATATTATTTCAAGGTTTCACATAAAATATTTTTTAATTTCTGGGCCAAATCACATAATAAAAAAAATTTGAACAGAGCTCTTTTCATGTGCTTCCCATAATCATTTCCTAGATTCGCTGAAACTTTTATAAAGCGGTTACTTTTAAAAATTAACGCTGCCTATACTTAACTCAATGTTATCCGATAATACACACAAAGTTTAGCTAAATTTCGATTTGCCGTTCCCAAAACAAAAATCAAAAATGTTTGTATGGAGTAAACAGTAACACAAACGCCAATTTCATAGGTAAGGACCTAATATTTAAAAACACATATTGTGGTAGCAAAGTATAGATATAGGTAGGGTACAACAATTCGTGTATTTCTCACGTTTCGTTTCAAGGACGGTGAAACCTGCTAATTCGTGTGCTACTCCAATACAAGTTACGCTACTATCTATACATACCTACCTATACATACATTCGATTTACCATAAAATAACAATTCACGATCGTGTCGACTAAGTTATTTATTTTATTTTATTTTATTTTATTTTAATCTTTTCGGAAAACCAACAGCTTTGTATAACAGACAGTATAACATTATTAGATATAAATAGCCAATTACAGGTCTTCACTAATAGCAACAAAACTAAAAGCTAAAAAACAGCTAAAAAACAGCACTCGTACACATAATGTCAACACTATATTTACACATGACAGCAAATCCCACGATATCGAAAATTTTGTAGAACCATTTTAGACTAGTTGTCAAAAAACCTCTTACTAAGCTGACGTCCCGCAGATGAACATGTAGTATTAAAAAGATCTAAGTCCAACTCCTTGGACAATTTATTAAAATTATTGCTCGCACGCCAAAGAAATGTGCTTTGTCTATAATAGGTGGAAGACGATGGGAGAGCAATCAGGTTGTTGTGTCTAAGGGATTTGCCAGGTATTCGGAGGTGAATATTAGACAGCAGTTCAGGACAATCAATGGCCCCAGAAGTAATTTTCAGTAGAAACATAAGGTCTGCTATTTCGCGCCGTGCCTCTAACGGCAACAGATGATGCTTCTTGCAGGAATGAAGGTAATCGCCAGACTTGTATTGATCCCTAATGCGGTAACACAGATATCTGATAAATTTCTTTTGGATTCTTTCAATTCTGGTGATATAAGTGTTGTATCGAGGGCTCCAGATCTGTGATGCGTATTCCAAATTACTACGTACGAATGTGCAATATAAGATCTTAAACGTTTTGGCTTGGGTAAAATCTTTAGAGCTGCGCATCACAAAACCCAGGGCCCTAGACGCCTTGGATACAATTCCATCTATATGAGCATCAAACAACAGCTTGGAATCATGACACACACCTAGGTTTCGCACACTGGAGACTCTTTGCAAATTTACTCCTTTTAGAGTGTAATCAAAGTGGACAGTGTTGCGCTTGCGAGTGTAGGTAACAATATTACATTTGGAGGGGTTGAGTTCCAAGCTGCTGCTTGCACAGTACTCTTCAAGACACGTGAGGTCTCCCTGTAGGGCTTCGGCGTCAGCTATAGTGTTAATCTTAGCGATGACCTTCATGTCGTCAGCAAAGCAAAGTAGGCGGGAAGTTTTTAAGCAGCGATCGATATCGTTTACAAAAAATACAAATAGTAGAGGGCCGAGCAGAGAACCTTGGGGCACACCACTAGGGACGATCACCCATCCAGAAATGTAATTATTAATAACGACCGCCTGCGAGCGATTATCAATATAAGATGAGAACCATCTAAGCAAGTCACCTCTGATGCCCACCTTTGAGAGCTTGCGCAAGAGGAGATTATGCGGTATCCGGTCGAAAGCCTTACTATAATCGGTATAAACGACATCGACTTGATGCCCCTCGTCCATCGCTTCAGTGAGATAGTCGTTAAAGAGAACAAGGTTAGATACAGTGGAGCGGCCTTTTAAAAATCCGTGCTGGGAGGGACTAAATGATTGTTTTAACGCAGGATAGAGTTGGGTATAGATAATCCTTTCAAGGACCTTCGATATTATACATAATTTAGAAATTGGACGGTAATTAGTCACGTCAGTTTTTGGTCCCTTTTTATGAACAGGCGTAATATACGCTCGTTTCCATACACCAGGAACGCGTCCCTCATTTATGGATTTACTAAACAGTATAGCGATCGGAACTGCTATAGTGTTCGCACAGTTTATGAGAAAGCGCGCAGGCAGGTTGTCGGGTCCCGCTGACTTAGACGAATCCAACTTTGAAAGTAATTTGGCAACTGTGACAGCCTCAACTTCCACAGAGGATATATCAGTAACCGAACTCGAATCAGATGGAGAATCGCATACGCTGTATTGATTGCAAGCACTATTACTGGGTTGTAGAAAAGAAGTATAGAAATAGGTCGAAAAAGCATTACATATCGAGTCACCAGTATTACAAACGGAGTTACCATAACTTAAGCTACTAGGAATACCATTACAATTAGACTTAGATTTGATATACGACCAGAATTGTTTCGGACTTTTTTCTATAGAACTTTCAACCGATGCCATATAATTTTGGTAACATGTATTTTCTACGACCTTAGCTCGCTCACGCAATAACCCAAACGACTCCTTGTCTGATCGGTTACCATAAGTCTTATATTTACGAATATACTTATACTTCTCTTTTATTATCTTTCTTAATGCTGGAGAGTACCATTTAGGGTAGTAATTATTAGAAATAAATTTACACGGTATATATTTATTCTTTAACGCAGTATAGACGTTATAGAACTGCTCCACAGCGTCCTCAAGCGGTAAATGTGAAAGCTTTCCATTCCAATCGATTTTGGAGATCTCACTGTTGATGGACGCGTAGTCGCCCTTTTCGAATAAGTACCTAATACGTGGGGCAGAATCCAGAAGTTCATGCTGGGCAAATTCGACCGATAGGGACAGCGCACCATGGTGGTCGTCGACGGGGACCAACGGGGTACTGCTACAATCGGTAACTCTAACAGCATCATTGGCCAACACATTATTCAAATAACAATCTACTCGTGCCTACCTACATATATTATGTTTGTTTTTACCTCTTATTTTAAAAACCCTCTAGACGGTTCAGAAAGGAATTCAAAATGAAATAAAAATGTACAACACCAGTGTAGTACCAGCAGTAGTGTCGTGCGTGTGTCCATGGACTCTACATTCAGCGTATTATTTACTTGGCTGTATAAAATTCAGAAGTTTGCTTTATATAAACAATTTATTCTAACATGAAAGCACTAAGCCATTCAAAATGGAGGAGATAATTTGCCAGCTACCACCATCTGATCTAAATCTGCCGACAAGCAGCTTTGTTGTGTTCCGATTGTCAGAGATAAGATAGTCAGGCCCTCAAATATATTGGGGTTTCCGGGTCATTACGCTTTCACCTTCGGCCTCATCTTCACTTAACATCAGGTATGATTGAGGTCAAGTACCAACCCGTTGTGCATACAACGAAAGTTAAATTAGCTTGTAGCGAAAATCGATTTACTTACTCCGATCTATGGCCATTAGCAATAAAAAGTTAATTACAGTAATCTTTTTATAGGTTAAGCTTTAAGTTATTCTCAATCACGCCTGATGCTCGAAGCGAGGTCGAAGTCAAAATAATAGTGCCAAATGTACTTAGAATATTATTAGCAAGAGCAAGCGAAATACGGCCCACAGTGAGCTGAGAATTGCTGACGATCAAAGTCTTTATAGCACTCTGATCTTACAAATTGGATAATAGGATAGTGTACCTACTCGTAAAGCCCACATCCGTTCTCTGCGGGATCATGATTCTCGCTTGTTTTTTATGCACAACGATTAAAAAAAGATAGGGTAAAATTTGTTTAATTTTCAACAGTCCGTCCATATATTACGCGACTTCAGAGCACATGCATGCACAAACTATTCCTTCGAAACTATTTAAGTATTTAAAAATCTAAAAACCCGACGGCATATTTTGTATTTTGCGGCCGCCATGTTCGATGTATCCTAGGACACTCCACGCATCAAAACGCATCTAACCTCACGTCGAAATCGGTTACGTCATTTACGCTACCGGACATCGATCGAACACTCGAAAAACATTACTTTCCTTTCTTGGGCAGTCGGGTAAAACACGTGAAAATGAATCCCTTGTCCCTTTTTCATTTCTTCCTACTATTTGGCAACCGTCAGCCTATCTGGGCGACATTTCTGCCAGTATCGAATGTGATAATAATACTACCAGTTATTAAATTATTCATATTTCGTCCATCTTCCGCAAGGTGATCATTATTTTATGTTTTAAATTCTGTATAGTAAAAAGTATAGTCCATAATGTATAATTAATTATAGAGCTGTGGTTATCCCTAAAACCATAAAATAAAAGTTTTCACTCAAGGCAACTTCACTGCTTTCGCGAAGAATCCGGATTACGCGCTTTACTGATATCTATATTTATCCCAATGTATTTTTTGTTTTCAAATTTCGAATAAGCTTGTCTCGGATTGTTTTTTTGAAAGTATTTATACAAGTGCCTGCAAGGTTTGTTGATTGAACTTAAAACTGGATTTTCATTGTTTATATAAAAAAAAACTTTAGCTTTAGAACAGTAATCGCTTTATTTGAAAAGTTATGACGAAATTACAAGGTATTTGGAAGAAAAATACCTATATTTATCAACTAATATTATAAATGCCAAAGTTTGGATGTCTCTCAGTCACGGCAAAACAGATAAACGGATTTGGATGATATTTGGTATATAGGTAGAACATAACCTGGAGTAAGGCACAGAATATTTTTTATCCTAATAAAGCGAGTAGTTCCCGCAGGATAAACACATTTCCGCGATAAAGTTATTCTACGTATGCGCAGATATAGCAAAACGGCGAAGGAGCTGTGTTAGTATACAATGCTACCTTAATCGTGTACTAGGTATGTACATATGACTATGTTAATGTCTTACGTAAATTTCTGCTTCACGTGAAGTGGTGACCTCATGTTTTTGGAGTCAACATATGAAAACAACTTTGCTTGACATTTTTATTCTGCACGTTCTGGTTTGTTTGGTTGCATTAAATTATATGTGTAACATACGGAATGTTAAACGGTAAAGTTGTGTATGTATAATCATTCATACCCATCCAAATAAAAAAACATCTGAACAAGGTTAGTACAATGTACGAAATACTCGAGAGTTGCTCTTTTTAAATAATGTAATTATTTTTTAGATATTTTTGGTAGTCAGGTTACAATTTGTGAACCTATACTATAAAATTATTATTATTAGACTTTGTTTGTCGCGCAACCATGGCGAAACGACTGAACCGATTTGGTTCGAATTTGGCGCACAGGTAGAAAATGGTCTAGAACCACTTACACCAACCGATGTTTGTGTTGAGGAGTCGGAAAGCTAGTCATTTATAAATACGCGTTCCCAATACTAAAAACATAAATAATGTCACAACCACAAAATGATTAAGTCATGAAAGTGCCCTCCATGACTATTGTTATCCGAGACAAGGCCCATTTCCCTCAATATGAGGGAATGTCTATATCCCTGCAGTGGGACGTTTACGGACTTATGATGACGATGATGATACCTTTTGGTGTTGCGGGTGTCCATGGGCGGCGGTGATTGCTTTCCATCAGGTGACCCGCATGCTCGTTTACCGCCCTCTCATATTAAAAAAAAAAATATTCTGACACTGGTGATGAAGACGAATCGAACGATACCTTCAATTTTGGTCAAAATCCTTTCTGTGGCAGTCCAGTAAAAAGAGACCATTATTTTTGGAAACCAGGAACCAGGAACAGTTGCTGTCAAGCCGATAGGGTTTTTACAGTGTCGCCGGGCGGGTAGGCGAGCGCGGGAACGCTCTGCCCGTGGGAGCGCTCTGCCCGTGAGGAGCGCTCTGCCTGTGCGGAGCGCACTGCCCGTGGGAGCGCTCTGCCCGTGAGGAGCGCTCTGCCTGTGCGGAGCGCACTGCCCGTGGGAGCGCTCTGCCCGTGAGGAGCGCTCTGCCTGTGCGGAGCGCACTGCCCGTGGGAGCGCTCTGCCCGTGAGGAGCGCTCTGCCTGTGCGGAGCGCACTGCCCGTGGGAGCGCTCTGCCCGTGAGGAGCGCTCTGCCTGTGCGGAGCGCACTGCCCGTGGGAGCGCTCTGCCCGTGAGGAGCGCTCTGCCTGTGCGGAGCGCACTGCCCGTGGGAGCGCTCTGCCCGTGAGAGCGCTCTGCCTGTGCCATTATTTTAATTCCTGTTCAGGGGCTCTACCGTCTAATTCAAAGCTATAGCGATAGCCATAGTAATGCACTGTGTGTCTTGATCATTGTGTTACGATATGACAAGGACGGGCAGTGCATTGACGTCATACAGGATAGCAATTTCCAAAGCAATTGAGTTAGCCAGTCTGACTGCTGGTCCGAGTCTTTGCACTCCTTTGCACTCCACAGTGTATTTCCACACGTGTCCCTGGCCTTTGCTAAATCAAAAAGTCAAGAACTGGTTAACAACAAACGGTCAATATAACGTAGTCGGGTAAAAATAAGCGTGACACAATCTCCTGAGATGTCGCTGTGTCGCGATATATAATAAATAACTAATTGGTTGCTATTTATGTACTTGTTTATAGTTGTAATCGTGTATTACAGAGTGGCCTGTTAACGTGATAACCTATCATACAAAATGATTAATTCTTTATGCGCCAGAAAACGAGCACATTTTTATTTTAAAGCGACTCGCATTTGCCGACTAGTTCTACCCCTTCGATGCTGGTGGAAATGTCCGATATTGAAGTCGCGCCCGAGGGCCGCTCCATCCGTCAGTCTCTTCCCATCAATCCGTAAACAACATAAACCTTAGAAATACTTTTTAACGACCTGTTTGGTGTAGTCGTTAAAAAATCTGACTGCTATACCAAAAGGTCGCGGGTTCAAATCCAAATGCTAAAAACATTGCTGTTTGGCGGCAGATTTAGATAAGATGGTGGTAGCTATCCAGGCGGATATTTAAAATGCCCTACCACCAGCCAAACCGACTACTTAAACGTGTACTCCGCTGGGGATCGAACGCGCGACCTCCGAATCGTAAATCCAATGTTGTTTACCGCCCGTTATTCATGTGGTATAATAATTTTTTCATGTATAAAAGAACATTATTTCTTATAACTCTTGCAAAAGATTTACTTCACCAAGGTTATACGTAGCGTGCCTTCTAAGACCTAGGTCTGCTGAGGTCGATGACGTTATCAGAATGATTTACACGCATGACTTCATCTATTTCTAGAAATACTAGCTCTATGTCAACCTTAGGTCGTCTATACTTGCATCAATAAACCATACGTTAAACAACCTACTGGCTTTGACCTATTTATTTGTATTTACATTATCTATTGAGATTGTATTTTTATAGGCGGAGAGAAAGTGGAACAAGTGCGTGAGTTTGTGTACTTGGATTCATTGTTTATAAGGGATGGAAAGTGTGAGAAGGACATGGAAAGAAGAGTGAATGCCGGAAATCAGGTGAATGGAGCACATAAATGGCTTTTTTTTTGTAAATAAATACTTAATAAATGAAAACATTCATAACTCGGGTACACATGTCCCTAACATATGCCCCTAGGGGGATTCGAAACCGCAACCTTTTGGTATAGTGGTCAGAGTTGCTAACCACTACACCAAACAGGTCGTTAAAAGAGATATACGATGCGAATGTGGATGGTATCAACAAATAGGGGAACACCACGGCGAATGTATCATGATCAAATCGGCGACGTCATAAAGAAGGCCAAGTAAGCCGATGAGCATGTATGAACAGCATTTTGAGAGTGAATGAAGCAAAAGAATTGAATGACAATGACAATACTGTACCCATAGCCACATTCTGGTCCTCAAGAATTTGTGTTTTTGCCATGGACTCCCCAAGAAGAAGTGAATTAGTGCGCCTCTAAATAAACTAAGGAACACACATGCTAAATTTCTTCAACACCGATTTACGCGTTTAGGCTATACGTTGGCTGATAAATCAGTCACTCAATTTCTTCTTCTTTGTATGATTGACTGGATACTAGTTTGATCACAATCTTACGTGATAGAAAGTGACGATGTAGTCGACGAACGCAAAGGTAAATCATGCGCTCTCAATCAATGCCTATTCACCCCTGCTCTTGAATATCCCGAGATAGCTCTTTAAAGTCAGGTTAAATAGGCATCTTCTGGGAAAGCTCGTTCCATCGTAGACCTTATCTCGACATTAGTCCAGATTAAGGTCAAGAGCGATCCCATTCTAATTAAAAAAAAAAAAAAAAAAAAAAAAGATTGTTATTTCGGAACGACTGGCGCCGGAAGGGAGTTCCATGCCTTGGTTGTTCGCTTTATGAACGAAGAGCAAGGGTATTTATTAATAGATTTTGGGTAGATATATCTCTATTTGTGTGTCAACCCTTCCCCAACTGATTCTAAGAACAAATTCGTCTATGTCATGCTAATACCGCCAAAACTTAGACAGTTTGTTTTCCTTATCGACAATGTCTCCGAATTTCGAGGTCGCGAGTCATGATCGAGCGCTTTCGAGCACGCTACGATCTATCTCTAGGGTGATCTCGATAAATTGAATCGAGGTGACCTTTTAGATTTTGTTTATCTTGAACTGGATCGCTTCGAGTTCTATGTAGACCTTTTAAATGGCGACAGGAGAGTTCTTAAGTCTAATGGCGTTGACTACTTAAGGTTGATTATTTACGGTTGTGTTAAAAGAAGACACAGTATCTTATTCTGGGGGGTTACCTACATGTTACCAATAGTACCTAGATGTACAGCGTATTCGGTAGCGTATTTGGCTTCTCCGTCGTGAGTTCATGCTTCAATTCTCGGTGGGGCAGAAATTGAATGGTGAATTTAAAATATTTGTTCTGGGTCTAGGTGTTCTTTGTGTATGTTTGTGTGTAAGTCACATGTCAGTGTGATCGTTTATTACCCATATCATAAAATTCGAAGCAATAACTTCGAATTTTATGACCATGTTAATTACCTCTTTTGCGACTGCCGCAAATATGGGGACTACCGGCCAATAAATTCTTCAGACGTAGCCTATCTGTCTTTCGTTTGCTAGTTCATTACCTAAGGCACCATGGTGTCCCATAACCCAGACTATAATCATCATTCTTCCAGAAAATCGCATATTGATCCATCGTTATGTCTTATGACCTGCAATCATTAAAAAATTAAAAATTACTTATTATTCTCTCCACAAATGATGCCTTACAAAGTGACTTTAAGGTTAGGTAATATATAGACCACATTCGTAAGAAAACTGATACCTGATACGGAAGAACCAGAATTACAGGTCACCAGGCCCCCATGGGCATAGTGTATTATAACAGATTGGTGATAAATATGGTGATTAAGGAGGAAAACACACAAACGGGGAAATACATAAGACCTGGTATTTGCAGTGGAGCTGTAGTGTTGTGCACTGTTTCATCAACCATCCTGAATGATAACACCTATCCTATCGACGCTTTTAACATCGATGCGACGTAGATTGTGCTGGTGTAATAACATACTAAGCTATTGTGTATAATATAAATAATAAATAAATACCTTTGCACATACACACAGCGCCATCTAGTTCCACATTAATCAACTAGGCTTGCATTATGGATATCAGATGGTTGATAAACTACACAAATACATTTTTGTAAATTATATAAATGAAAAACATCCATAAATCGGGAACACATTTCTGTATTCATTATACAAACATATGCCCCTAGCGGGATTCGAACCCGCGACCTTTTTGTATAGCAGCAGAGTTTCTAACCACTACACCAAACAGGTCGTCAATATAACTTTGTAGTTGAAGAAAGCCGTCAAAACATTTGCAATGTCCTTTCAACATTAGTTGAAAGACTAATGCTTTGGATATGTGTCAATTATTTCTAAGTGTTAGTGATATTCGTAAACAAATCAGCACTCTATCTGCAGACTAAACAATCCCTCTATATATTAGGTCCTTACCTATGAAATTTGTGTTATCGGATAACATTAAGTTAAGTAGGTATAGGCAGCGTTAATTTTTAAAAGTAACCGCTTTATAAAAGTTTCAGCGAATCTAAGAAATGATTATGGGAAGCACATGAAAAGAGCTCTGTTCAATTTTTTTTTATTATCTGATTTAGCCCAGAAATAAAAAAATATTTCATGTGAAACCTTGAAATAATATTCCGTTTTCCAAATAAAAAACAAATTTGGATATAGCTTTGAAAATCGCAGGAATTGGTACATATGATTAACGAAGAAAAAAAACTCCAATTTCATAGGTAAAGACCCAATATTATAACATGCAAAATATGGTTGTATCCATGTGATTATAATCTAACTAACATTATAAATGCCAAAGTTTGATGTTTGTTTGTTGCTCAATCACGGCGAAACGGATAAACAGATTTGGATGAAATTTGGTATATAGATAGAACATACAGTGTTCATGGGATTGGATATTTTTTTATCCTGATGGAGTGAGTATTTTCTGCGGGATATTAAACATATCGACGATAAAGTTATTCCTCGCAGCCGAAAGAATGAGCGAGAAGCTAGAACATAAAATGGGTTACAGGTTGATTATGACACAATAATAATAAAAAATAATAATAATAATAAATATTTCGGACACTCACACCTACTCACACATTATTATGGTCCTCTGCCTTCTCGCCGAAAATTGTTTGCCAGATTTTCAATTGCCAACTAACGTTTCGCAAGAATTTTATTTCGCCGAATAATCATTTGCCAACTTATCATATAATTTTGTTTTATTTCCCAACCTCACAGTTACCAACTGTACGTTTGATCTGCCTTTCATAATTAAATTTTTTTTTAAATGCCAACTTTCAAGTAGCAGAATGTTTTAGTTTGCGTAATATTCCTTTAGTTGTTTATTGTTTACCAAATGTTGAATTAAATAGGGTTTCATTTCTCTATGTATACATGTCGCTACGCTCTCACCCGGCCTATAAACATTTTGTATAGTACTTACCTACATTCATCTAAATTATTGTTATTCCGTTTTAGGAGACAGTTTGGATCATTCAGTATGAAAAGGGAACTGTTACATTGACGAAACGTCATTCGTCTAATAGTTTTGTGGCCTAGTGAAATGTTTGACAAATGATTAATGTCCCAAACGTTTTGTGTCATTATAATAATCAGCTTAACAATAATTCTACCAAATGAAGCGTTGTCATACAAAAATTTGCTAATCGTTAGTTGTCAAAGTGAAACATCGGCGAAACGTTGGTTGGCAAATGATAATCTGCCAATCAATTTTCGGCGAAAAAGCCAGGATATCCATTATTATTTTAGTTTTAGTATAACCGTATATGTAAAATTTTGTATCTGTGCCATTGATAGTAGCCCATCCCCGTTTAAAATGTACAACTCAATAGATGTTTCGATATGTAATAAAAATGACTTTTTCAACCATCCTATATAGGTCGGTATTACTCTGATGTGGATAACAATGGTTGTTACGGTATGTTTATGTGGGTACTCACAAAGTTGGACTTTAGAGGTGGATGCAGTAAGATTAAAATCTTTGCTCCATTGTCCTCCATCTACCTAATCCAACTGTGATGCATATAGTTTTTCTTGATATTCGTTGCCTTGTCAATTATATGTTTATTTATTTGTTTATTTCCTCGCTCAACGCTTAAGTATCTGCATCCAACGAGGAAACGCTGTCAGCGTTTTGGGTACCTTGCCTCGCGGACTCAATTTTTTACATTTGTTCTAGTTTATATTTAAATTATATCTCTTTATTTGTTACTGTTTTTAAATAAATAAATTATTTTATTATATGTAGGTACTCAATACAGTGATTATCCATATATATGGCAGTTATCATCAGTCATCATCAGTAAAAATACAGTATTCAGCCTATAACGTCTTACAGGAAAATATATTTTAATAAAAAAAAAGGAATGACAATGCAAACCTAACTAGGTTCCAGTTTAGCATAATTCTGTGGCTTGAACCTTGGCACTGATTTTGAGCTGGCACCTTTGAAGGGGTTTAGATGACCATAACAAAAATAATTTCAAAAAACAAAATAATCAACTTCACATGCTGTACATGATTAACATGTTTTGAAAAACTTTTTTTTTTTGGATTTGAAATACTTATTGGGCTGTGTGGTTTCAGGACGTAAAAATTTATGTGTAGAACTTACCCATCTCTTCCCGTGGGTGTCATTGTGTCATTTAGGCGACAATGGGGCTGTGCATCAAAAAACATCTAAAGATTTACACGTTTTAACGGTGATAGGGTCATGTAATCTGTATATTTCGAATGGTGAACCGTGGATATTGTTTCAATCACGAAACAGTTTGGAACACTCAAACGATATTGTTTGGGATATCTCTAACCACCTCATTTGGGATAAAGGTCTTGACGATATGTATATATGTTATTAAACTGACATGTTTTCAGGTATGTCCTTATCATTTCACGATGTATTGTGTGTTAATTATTATTATAACACGTTAATTTGCCTGATTTGCTAGTAGAGGATAATAAGAGGGCAAAAGTGTAGGTTACATTTATAATTTTGGGTTTGCTGATGATGTGATTAAAATTGGCACTCTATTTAAAGGAGAAGATTAGAGAAAAGGTTCGTAAACTCATCGAATTTCCACAGCAAGTATTTACTAGCAAATTGTTAATTTTTATGAATAAGACGGTTAACCTGTAACTTCCGTTTTGATAAAATAAATACTTGTATATGATGTAATGGTGTCGAGACGTTAGCGTCAATGACCGTCAAGGGCCAGTATGCAAGCCAAGGTTGACTCAACAAAAAAGTGTCCATTCATAGTTGAAACGACTTCATTGTTTACTGACATCAATAGAATTTCCAGGAGTTCACACTGAAGTTCAGTTGCTGCAGAAAATAAGCTCGGTTTCTTCATTCCAAATTCATCATCATCAACTTAGCTCGAGGAACTGATGGTCGATGGAGTATTAAGTTTCTGGAATGGAGACCAGGCGCCGAGTGCCAACTTGAGTGCGCGAGAATCAGGGGCATGTTCTCTTATGCCACTTATGCCAATTATCACGGTCCTATGTGATAAGTGAGATCCCGTCAACTGTATGAGGTCATGGGACGTCTTTTACAGGATGCACTTCGGTGAGTGTGCGAATTACACAATCTGGTACACAATCTGGTTGGCTCACTGGCCTTGCCGCACCACTCGGCCACCTGTGTGACTTAGTCCACCGTCAGTCATCCTGTCTAGCAAAGTATCATCAGTATGTCTGTCATTTTCACACTTATAAGCAAGTGCAACAGTGGCAAATTTATGGATGTCCATTGATATTGAAATCTCGACAAGCGAGAATCATGATCCCGCAGAGAACGGATGTAGGCTTTACGAGTAGGTACACTATCCTATTATCCAATTTGTAAGATCAGAGTGCTATAAAGACTTAGTTCGTCAGCAATTATCAGTTCACTGTGGGCCGTATTTCGCATGCCCTTGCTAAATACATTTGGCAATATTATTTTGACGTCGACCTCGTCTTCGAGCATCAGGCGTGATTGAGATGAACTTAAAACTTAACCTATAAAAAGATTACTGTAATTTTAAAGTTTTTATTGCTAATGGCCGTAGATCGGAGTATGTAAATCGATTTTTGCTACAAGCTAATTCAACTTTCCTTTTATGAACAACGGGTGATTGAGGTCAAGTACCAAGACCTCAATCACATCTGATGTTAAGTGAAGATGAGGTCAAAGGTGGAAGCGTACTGACCCGGAATCCCCAACACATTATTATCTCTGACAACCGGAACATAACAATGCTATTAACATTGCTGCTTGGCGGCAGATTTAGATAAGATGGTAGTAGCCAGGTGGACATTTAAAATGCCCTATCACCAACCAAACCGAGTACTTAAACATGTAACCCGCTAGGGATCGAACCCGCGAGCCACCAAGAAAAAAAGGTAAATGTATGTCCGGTTTTTTGACGCATCCTGTAGCCTAAACGACTTGACCGATTTCGAGTGCATGGTGTCGTTAGAATCGTCTTGGTACCCGGAGTGTCATAAGATACATTTTATGGTAAAAAATCCAATATCCCGATCGCAAAATACAAAATATACTGTCGGTTTTTTGGTTCTTAAACTTAAATAGTGATCCTCAGTTTGAAAAGGATGTAAATCGTATTAGAATTTCGATTAATTGTGACAGTTATCACACGAGAAATACGGTTGAGTTTAGTTTGTAAATACAATTGATATAACCCATTGCAATCTATGCTGATGTCCCACTAATTGCAAGGTTGCATTTCCAAAACTTGATTGAAAACTAATTATTTTAGCTGTTTTTACTTTACCTTAGTAATTATTATCTATGGCGCATGATTAATGGATGCTATTAACACTCTAATGCTGAGGGAGTTCATACGACCTGTAACTCGTATGCACGAGTTGGTTAGTTGTAGGTTTTGGTTGGTGGTAGGGCATAGGGCTCAGCGGCATTTTGTATATTATATTATTACCTTTATCCTAAATGGGGTGGTCAAAGATATCCCAAGCTACGACATGCACGATTCACCTTTTGAAATATACAGAATTGCACACGTGACAGGGGGTGAGCCCATCGCCATTGAATAGGTCTATAGGTTTTATGGCTGGTTTTATTATTTTTATGTACCGAACTGATAAGTTTCTTTCTACATTGTTTGCCCATATTGTTGTTTCGTTGTGAAACTTTTAGAGAGCCAGTAAAATTACTGGCTCCGTGGCTCAATGTAAACAACATTGGGTTTACGTTTCGGAGGTCGCGGGTTCGATCCCTATACATATTTTTAGTACTCGGTTTGGTTGGTGGTAGGACATATTAAATTTCCGCCTGGCTAGCTACCACCATCTTATCTAAACCTGTCGCCAAACAGCAATATTAATAGTATTGTTGTGTTCCGGTTGTCAGAGTAAGATAGCCAGTCCCCCAAATAAGATGGGGTTTCCGGATCAGTACTCTTCCACCTTCGGCCTCATCTTCACTTAACATCAGGTGTGATTGAGGTGAAGCGCTAACTCGTTGTGCATAAAAAAAAATTTACTCTTGTGTCTGCATAATATCATAAAGAGGTCAAGTGCTTTGTTTGTAGGTAGGTATATTTATTTGTGTTTATCTCTGAAACTACCGATCCGATTTTGAAAATTCTTACTTATAAAAAATTTCATTATTCCCCGGTGACATTGGCTTTTTTACATTGACGACCGTTTGGTGTAGTGGCCCTGTCTGCGAAACCAACGGTTGCGGGTTCGAATCCCGCTAGGGGTAAATGTTTGTGTGATGAATACGAACATTTATTCCCGAGTCATGGATGTTTACATAAATATTTATGTACGTTTATTCGTTGTCTAGTTGTTCTTGTACTAGTACAAGCTTTACTTAGTTTGGGACTAGATGATTGGAGTGAATGTCTGAAAAATTCATTTATATTTATTATCTATTTCTACTCATTTAGAGTGCATGAAACTCCCATTCTGGCGTCAGTCTTATCTGAGCTTTCTCTTCGAACACATCGTCAATTTCCAGATAAGATTATGGTCAAACGCTTATCCAGTTAGTCGTAAATAAAGTTCCACGCGGGCGAAGTCACGGACCAACAGTTAGTTAGAAATATCTGCATTATACGATGCAGGTTACGTCATAGTGCGATGAATAGATGCGCAGACGCTCACTGGCGCTACATGCCAAGGCTGCAGTATTAGATCATCAGGCTTGTGGTCGGAGTCGGTTGTTTACCATGGACTTCTTAATTAATCACTATTCTAGATTTATTGCTTGGGTTGATTTTTTCGTGCACAACGGGTTAGCTCTTGACCTCAATAACCTTTGATGTTAAGTGAAAATGAGGTTTAACTTGGTAACGCGCTCACTGAGAATCCATAACAGCCAAGGCATGGAACTCCCTTCCGGCGTCAGTCTTTCCTGAATCCTACAACCTTAAGATCTTCAAGAGCAGAGGGAATAGGCATTTACTGGGATCGCGTGCTTCATCTTCGACCACATCGTCACTTTCCATCAGGTGAGATTGTGGTCAAACGGGAATCCAGTCAATCATAAAAAAAAACTGCTTGACGCCAAACTTAGGCCCGCATTTATAAACCGTTCTTAAGAATGAGATGACGATTGAGAATCTATTGCATATTAAAACAGTATCAAAAAAAATAGCATTAAGACTGAGACGCGCTTTCAATCGCAAGATCGATCTCTTTTAAGCTCTTGATCGGATTCATACCGGTCCTTGTAGCATCACATCGTAGAAGTGAGCGTGGGTGTTGTATATTTCGTCCAAGTGAATAAGCAGGTCAAATATTAACTCGCCAAAATGCCACTAGTGGTTACCAAGCCAACGGCTGACCGCGTCAGAAATGTCTAATGTTCGGTTGGTGGTAGGACATTTTAAATGTCCGCCTGGCTAGCTACCACCATCTTTTCTAAATCTGCCGCCAAGCAGCAATGTTAATAGCATTGTTGTGTTCCGGTTGTCAGAGATAAGATAGCCAGTCCCGCAAATGTGTTGGGGTTTCCGGGTCAGTACGCTTCCACCTTCGACCTCATCTTCACTTAACATCAGGTGTGATTGAGGTCAAGTACGAAAACGTCGTGCATAAAAAAAAACAAAAAAAAAACTCAACTTTGCTAATCCAAAACGAGTTCTTCGAATGCGAGAATTATTAATTAAGAAATTACGTAACAGTTAAGTTTAGACAAACTATATTGGAAAACATATTTCTTTCTCTATGTCAAACAAAACTAGCTGTTAAATAATTTTTACATACGTTTGTACGCGTGTTTACAACTCGCGGCCTTGGCATCGATTCCACGTTTTGAACTGCCGCCGTAGCATGGCAGGTGCGATGAACGTTTATGTCGCTCGACATAAAACGTCTGAGAAAGCACAATTTGACTTTGGCTTTTAACTAAAAGTCCGGGATTGTATGCATTTAGATATAGAAAAAAAATTTCGTTTGCATTATAATATTGTGTATATTTATATGACAGACTTGTATGTTTAGTGTATGTATATATTATATGTAATTATATATTTATTTGTTAAAAAGATACGGGCATTACTCATTTATTTCATAATTAAAACTTATGTACGTATTTTATTTAATATTAAATAGGTATTTATTCTATTGTATTTGAAGTATTATTAGTCTTTTTGGTTTTAAGCTGATTATGAACACATTTTTCTCAGTGCACCTATGTATGTCTATCCTATCGAACATGTTTTCCTTCACATTTGCAGGGTCTTGCTGGAAGAAATCTCTTTTTAGAGATAAGCTAGTGCCTTTTGTACATCCTATATCTAGTATGTATTTGACCTTTATGTGTACTTGTGTGCAATAAATTATAAATAAAAAAAAAATGTCCAGCTCATTCGCTTTGAACGAATTCCGGATGAGTTTTTTTACCATAAGGAAAAAAATAGGGCATATTAGGTAATTGAAATAGAAGGTATTGGCATAGTTAGTTTAATTCCATACCATATCATGCTACATAGACTGGACGTTAGACGTGTCACACTTTCTGTACGCTCGTTCACACGCTTCCAGTGTTCCGTAGTAAGAATGGCAAAACGTAATAACTTCGTAAAGCTTCTACAACAAGGTTCCCATGGATATACGGAATCTTCCGCTTAATAAATTTAAACTTATTATAAAACAAAAATTATGTAAAAAGGGATATTACAAAATTTCAGACTATATTAATGAAAGTAATCCATGGGATTAAACGGCTCCTCTACACGATATATAAAATTGTTGTAACCTTTCTTGATTGTAAATGATTTATTGAAAAGAGACAAACCCTCTGAGTTTCTCGCTAGCTCTTCTCAGTAGTGGTCGCGTTCCGAGCTAGTGGTAGTTTAAAAAACAAATGACGTTCATAAGTGCATATTGTATTGCCTACATGAATAAATGATTTTCATTTCATTTCATTTCATTAATACTTATGAGCACACCTCGTTGTCTGTCTGTATGTCACCGCCATTTAAGAAAGTATTACACGTTATGGTATAGAATTTTAGAAAATCGTTGCCTTTTATATACTTAACTTATATAATAAAACAGCTGTTGTGTTTGTGTTTTTAAATGTTTGAGATGTTCTAAATAAAACAGCTAGTTTTATTATATTTTCTATTTTTAACCCACTAAAACTAACCCGACTGCCCCGGAACGGAGAGTTATTACGTCTGTATAAGTCGCGGACTTCGTTCACATGTAAATTTTCATCAAAATCGGTTAAACAAAAAATTTGCTAGTTTAATTTAAGTCAATCCATGTTCTAATCTGTCTACCGGCCTTTCATTGATGCCGTTTAGGCGTGAAGAGGTAGCAAACATTACATACATACACACAGACAAACTTTCGCATTTATAATATTAGTTGGAATGGGATGTTTAAAGGCCATGATATCTTTAGAAATCTATATATATATAAATCTTTATATCTTTATCTTTTATCTTAGAAAGCTTATAAAGCACAATTTCAAAAATATTTAATATTATTTTATTAGTTCTTTTAGCACTATTTCGAAAAATTGCTGACCCTCAGGTTATCTCTATAAGTAAGGAAATGTGATAAAAATCAGAATCATTAGGAAAGAGGCAAAATGGACAGATTTACATTACTTTGGATAGTTTTTTATTCACTTAAGAAGAAAGCTCCTTGTTTGGCAACTTTGTTTTGCCATGATTTAAAACAGTATAATGTCAAGTAAAAGTAGTTTTAACCGCCTCCGTGGCTCAATGTAAACAACATTGGGTTTATGATTCGGTGGTCGCGGGTTCGATCCCCAGCGGGGTACATTGTTTAAGTACTCGGTTTGGTTGGTGGTAGAGCATTTTAAATGTCCGCCTGGCTAGCTACCACCATCTCATCTAAATCTGCCGCCAAGCAGCAATGTTAATAGCATTGTTGTGTTCCGGTAGTCAGAGATAAGATAGCTAGTCCCCCACATGTGTTGGGGTTTCCGGGTCAGTACGCTTCCACCTTCGACCTCATCTTCACTGAGGTGAAATACCAACCTGTTGTGCATAAAAAAAAAGTGAAACAACTGATAGTTAGGACCACTTATTGCCCAAGCCCCGACGCGCACTTGACTAGTTTCTTAAGGTATAGATAGACAATAGCTTTGTCTACAAAGTGGCTAAAATATTTACTGTAGCTAAAATTAGATTTTAGCGTGATGTCTGCTAGTGATTGCCTTCTGTTACGAGTCTTTGCAATAATAGCTTCCCATGCATATAAAATGTCTACTAGTTTGTATGGGAACTTTGCATTGATACTTTTTTAATATATCTTATGTCATAGACATGGTGTCGATTCGGATGTACACTAACTAAACTAAACTGAAACCAGTTTAGAGTGGTGCCGTCGCATCGTACTGTTCCAGGGAGAAACAGTTACAGTTCCCTACATCCCGGCTCCATCATCAGATCAGCTCGATGGTACCAAAATATTGCATTGTCATCGAACTTACATAAATGTACCAAAATTTCAGCTCTATCAGATTGGCAGCAAGTGGCTGAAACATTTTGAAACGGACAAATTACATACTGACATACGCACATTGCAAAATAAATACAAGCTTCACTCTCACACTGAGATACATCCGAACAACGACTGAACACATACACAACGCTGTCAAGCACATAATACCTGCCATTTTTCTTTCGTCGGGGGTTAAAAATGAATTGCTACCGCTTGCTTTGGTGCTAACAATCATGAATTGAGAATCGACAAATTAGAAATGTAAATGTTGTCGTGATCTTCCAAGGGCCAAGCTTACACACGACTGATTTCACACTTAACATTCTTAGGGGCAATCAAGGGGGCGCCGTATTTGGATCCCATCCATACTAACTACACCGGCCGCACTGGCCACAGTGCCCGATCTTCGGCTTCACATACAGTCGTTTCCTCTCGTCCGAACCGATTGTCGTTTCAATTCAAAGAATGCAAGTGTATGTCAGACAGAATATGAAGCACTAATAGAGCAGTCGCATTCGCTATTCTTTGTCCTACTGCAGCACACATATGCCTTAGTTGTTCTGTACCTAGTACTTACCTTTTAAGTTCTTTTTAAGAAATACTCTAACTTTATGTATGTGTGTGATTGGAGTAACAAATAAACTATTTATCTATCTATCTATCTATTCGTTTCGATTAGAGAAGTTAAGCAATGTCTGGCGCGCTCAGTCCTTGGGTGGGTGACCATTTGCGCCATGATAAGAGTATTTCCGTGCTTCGGAGGGCACGTTAAATATTTTGTCCAGGTTGTTTTCTATTGAAGACAGTCGGTCGCCTACCGGCGCGGCTTAAAGGTCAGGTAGTCACTAGTATGACATAAATCCGCCAATCCGCACTGGGCCCGCGTGGTGGTTATGGACGGCTCTTGATGATGAGACAGAATACTTCGAAAAACAATACAAACGATTTTTTTTTATGCACGACGTTTTAAGTTTTAATACTGGTGGAAGCGTACTGACCCGGAAACCCCAACACATTTGGGGGACTGGCTATCTTATCTCTGACAACCGGAACACAACAATGCTATCAACATTGCTGTTTGGCGGCAGATTTTAGATAAGATGGTGGTAGCTAGCCAGGCGGACATTTTAAAATGCCCTACCACCAACCAAACCGAGTACTTAAACATGTACCCCGCTGGGGATCGAACGAATCCGAATCGTAAACCCAATGTTATTTACATTGAGCCACGGAGGCGGTTATAAACAAAGTGTTTTCTTTATCAGAATCCAGAAATTTGAAGTCGTGTAATATCATGAATTCATAAAATAATAATCCATGAAAAGTCTAGCGACCATTAACACGAGCTCAAACAATATCAATCCTTGACAGTGACAGTACAATACCAAGCTGTCATATTGTTGAATGATTAGGACAGTAGTAAGTTAAGCACCTACGACGTTTGTCTCCAAACAATACCTGTTTCCCAAAGCACGTGATTGAGTAGGCGTAGGACGGGTATCATAGCTCATAATGAAGACCAGCGCCAAATCCCCAGCCGGTGTTATGCCTAGCTGTGTTAATTTTTCTAACGCACTGGCCAAGTGTGTGTTGGACGGCACAGAAATAAGACTTCAGAAGAAAACAAACCTCCTGGCTAGATCTTTCTCCTCCACCTTTCCCTTTTCCCATCCTGGGCTAGATCTTTGTGATGAAAATCTCAATACGCAATATTCTTAATACGTGCGTTAAAGGATGATTCCAGGGTTTGGTTAGCTTTTTAACGGTATAGTTAAACAATTATGTTCTGAAGAATTAATAATTAATGAATTATTATTAGATTGAAGGAAAGAGAGGAAGGGAAAGACCTAGGCGTAATTACTTTGACCAAGTGAAAGAAAAGGTGAATGTCGTGTCGTACCAAGAGGTTAAAACGAGGGCGGAAAGTAGAGAGACATGGTCGTTACTCCACCGACAAGAGTATAGCTCTTAAATTGAAGAAGTTAAACAATAAAATGCTATTAATTTTAAATTATTTTTATTGCTAGCTTCGCCTGCGTTGAATAACTTTATACGCGGATGTTTGATTTGTTTATCCCGCAGGAACTACTTACTTTATCGGGATAAATATCCCATATTTTCATACCTATAAGCTTCATGCTCGTCGGTTAGTGGTAGACCGCACCTGACCATTTGTGAGTATCACTTGATTGATCGATTTTGGGCAGTCAAGTTTAAGTACTTAATTTCTTTTGGATTGTTATCTCATTCTTACCCGCGTCCTCCGAATGTCTTCAATTCTGCTCGTTCTCGACTAACATTTCCTGGTAACTTCAAAACCTCATTTTCAAGTCCAAAAGCAGATCCAGTGGGTGTAAACTATAAATAATCTTGGCTAACATAATATCCGGCGCGTAATGGTTACAATAGTCTGACATTGACTCTTCGGCGCCATGGTTGGTGACGTCATCAAAGCGCTCATTGCCAATTAGAAGTTTTTTATGGGGCATTATGTGTAATAGTGTTTCATTGTGTACAGTGCGTACCGGTTACTCAAGTTTAGATTGCTTAAAATTGAATAATTAATTTCTTTAACCAAAGTTGTTTGTATTTGTGAGTCAGTTAAAATAGCATTAGGCTGGAATATGGATAAACAGTATTAACGTTTTCACTATTGTCACTCGATGCCAGACGCACGCTAATGGATTCTATGACTCTTTTCAACATTATGTAACAACAGATTAGATTGTTGCGGATTAAATGGTCGCTTGGCCTATCGGGTTCCTAGTAAGGGCCAACGCTTATTGAATCTTCACAAAATATTCCTTACTACTCCATGTAGGACAAATGCTGGTGTGAGATGTCCTCAAAGACGCTGTAAACACGTATAATGAACATTTTTTAGATTTCGACATATTTTCATTATCATACCACAGATTTAGGAGTTCTGTTATTGGAGAGTTATTGCACGGGTAATATTTATATTGTTCGGTTTGTGTAGCAGCACATTGTAACATTGTAATGATACGGATGTACTTATTGTAAACTTCATAAACTTGTAAGTCTTGTGAAATACTGTATTACTTACCTTGTGGATAGTGTCGTGGACTGTGTATATACTTAATACCTACAAAAAATGTTAATAATGTAACTATGTACCTACACTGTTGTTAACTGTCCCAAAAAAAAAATAAGAAAAATAAAAAACTTTGCTTAAAGTTAACTTACTAAGACACCTACGATGGACCCCAGTCTGTGCCGCCTGCGTCACACCTTGTTGTAAAATAATTTAGGCTGAAAGCGAAGTAGGTGAGGGCCGACTCCTTGGAATCCAGCCCCTGCGTGCATAGATGCTAGAATACACACAGCGGAATTCAGCTATTTTGACCATGTCAAAAAAATGTGCTGAAATAATGCCCAAAGGGAAAAAATTGTGTCACTGTAGTTTAAATATTATTGAAAATTTTATGTGAGCATGCTGGTGTCACGTGTTGCTGGAATCCTCATGCTCATACGCGGAGACTGCTTTACTTATGATTATAATATATACCCCTATGTTTAGACTCAGCAACACACATCATTTATGCGCTTTTATAACATTATACTTAGGTATAAGTAACGATATTCTTAGGAATATCGTTAATCTAACTGAGAAAAAATTTAAAGATCATGTCAAAACAACATTAGCAAAAAAAGGTTATAACACAATTAGTGACTAACTGAATGACAAACACGTTTGGTGTACTTCAACCAGCTTCCCAAAATTATAAAATTGTATTAGTTGTGTATTTTTTTATTTAAAAAAAAGGACAAACTTCGAAAAACAATACAAACGATTTTTTTTTATGCACGACGTTTTAAGTTTTAATACTGGTGGAAGCGTACTGACCCGGAAACCCCAACACATTTGGGGGACTGGCTATTTTATCTCTGACAACCGGAACACAACAATGCTATTAACATTGCTGATTGGCGGCAGATTTAGATAAGATAGTGGTAGCTAGCCAGGCGTACATTTAAAATGCCCTACCACCAACCAAACCGAGTACTTAAGCATGTACCCCACTGGGGATCGAACCTGCGACCTCCGAATCGTAAACCCAATGTTGTTTACATTGAGCCACGGAGGCGGTTACACTGTATGACTTATTTTTCTATCTCCCTTAGTAGGGGCCATACAAAAGATGTCATATTAATTATTGTTCCTTACCATAATTCTACATGAGCTCATTTTTCTCTTTTCGGTTTTTTTTTTAAATTAAATCCACTTATACCTATTTAGGTTATCTTATTTAAATCCACTGCCACTTGTTGTGCCTTTTTTTTATGCACAACGGTTTAGCACTTGACCTCAATCACACCTGATGTTAAGTGAAGATGAGGCCGAAGGTGGTAGCGTACTGACCCTGAGAAACCCCATCTTATTTGGGGGACTGCCTATCTTATGTCTGACAACCGGAACACAACAGCTATAATTGTTAGAGATAATTATGGTCAGTCTGTCAGTTGTTTACAATAAGCGCACTTCCACCATCGACAGTATTCTTACTTGTAATAGTTATCAACATAAAATTTAATGATATCTATTGGTTTGCTATTTCATTCCCATGTTTATTTTTATCTACGGGCAACATTAGTTTGTAGTTTTCCTTTCTTCATTCTCATATCTGATTGATTACTCACCATGCCTCGTAATCAATTAGCTAAAAAGGCTGCGCCAAGTTTCGAACCAACTGAAATGGGATTGTTAAAGTTTTATGGCCTGTTTGAGAGCATTTCATCGGAAACAATGGTCTGCTATAATTATAGGGTGGTAACACTGCAGTCGTAAACGTCAGTTGTACACGGCGTTACGTGCTTTTGATTTATGATAGTATTGGGTCTTTATCTATGAAATTGGAGTTTTTTTTTCTTCGTTAATCTTATGTACCAATTCCTGCGATTTTCAAAGCTATGTCCAAATTTGTTTTTTATTTGGAAAATAGAATATTATTTCAAGGTTTCACATGAAATATTTTTTAATTTCAGGGCTAAATCACATAATAAAAAAAAATTAACAGAGCTCTTGTCATGTGCTTCCCATAATCATTTCTTAGATTCGCTGAAACTTTCATGAAGCGGTTACTTTTAAAAATAAACGCTGCCTATACTTAACTTAATGTTATCCGATAATACACACAAAGTTTAGCTAAATTTGGATTTGCCGTTCCCAAAAAAAAAACAAAAATGTTTGTACGGAGAAAACAGTCTTAATGATAATCTTCATACAAAACGCCAATTTCATAGGTAAGGACCTAATACTTGATAGTTAATTTTGTTGTATGAAATTTATTTAATTGTCTGTACAAAATGTTACTGATAAACATAAAAGTTTTAAAAGGTCTTCAAACTGTTATCTGGATTCCAAACACGCGATGAGTACGGTCTTACTTTTGGCTTTAAAAGTCTGCAAATAAAGTTTTCCCATAAGTTAAAGCTTAGTCTGGAGTAACCTTTGTGCTTCTTTAAATTGTAAATTACTTACTATGTTGTAATATGTTATAAAAGGGTTAAAGAGTGTTTTATAAATAATCCTTATATGACTTTCTTAAAATTAAAAGCCTCACAATTTTTTTAAATATTCGCAGTTTGAAATAAGGTTTTATAATTAATACTTTAAATTGTGTTTTAACGTTTTCCATAGTAACAGGAAAAATACAATATATTCTTTTAAACTCAATATTTTGAAAATGTTTTCTAGTAACTTTTTAGATCTATATATTCTATAAAGTTTCATTAGAATCGGTCTTATTCATTTCACATATGCCCTTAGCGGGATTCGAACCCGCAACCTTTTGGTATAGTGGCCAGAGTTGCTTACCACCACACCAAACAGGTCGTCGAAAATTCATTATTGTTGTTCTTTTAATCTTTATTTACCCAAAGATCGGCCATTGCCTCCTCCGTGCCATCCGTACCAGCTGCGTGTTTAGGCTTTACAGAGAGTGGCGGGAAACTTGCGTGCCATCAAATTGACGGGAACGTCCGGGAACTTACCTTGTCTGCTTCAAACTTCCCTGTTTACGAAAATTCCTCCATTTAGAAACTGTTTTGCATGCTAAAGAAAGAATTACGTGTATGCTGGCATTTAGTTTGTTTGATAAAGAATATTTTAACTTTGATTCGTTCCAGGGATATAAATCATGAATAGCGAGTATACTTACGGAGGGAAATAAGGATTCGATGGAGGGGAAAATGAAAATCTGTAATAAAACCCTTTCCAAATAAACATACAAACAAAACATTCTTTATTGTACAACAATAAGAAACATAACAACGATAAATAAGAAAAGGGGATAGTACAATTTGGCGGTCTTATCACTAAAAGCGATCTCTTCCAGGCAACCTTTGGGTTAGGAAGTATTACGCACATGATATGTAGGTAGCCTCAAACCTCATTTTATTTTTATAACTAGCTGTTGTCAGCGACTTCCGAGCGTGGAGAACTGACCAACGTGTTCTTTCAAAATCACACAAATAATTTGTGAAATAAAATCTTTTAAAGAATGCAGTTCCTACACTGAATTTATTTACTATTTCGAAACTATTTACTTTGATTATATTATAATATATAAGTCCACCTTAGTACCACAAATAATTTTGAGGACTTGGGACCAGAGCAAGAAGATGATGGCTGACACCAGACTGCACTTCTGATTATGATCAAATATAAAAAAGTGACTGTTTTATATAAATAATTTGAAATTCTTGAAAAAACAACCGTAATTAAGTTTATTTATGCATTTTTTTTTATACACGACGGGTTTGTACTTGACCTCAATCACACCTGATGTTAAGTGAAGATGAGGTCGAAGGTGGAAGCGTACTGACCCGGACACCCCAACACATTTGGGGGACTGGCTATCTTATCTCTGAGAACTGGAACACAACAATGCTATTAACATTGCTGTTTGGCGGCAGATTTAGATAAGATGGTGGTAGCTAGCCAGGCGGACATTTTTTTAAATGCCCTACCACCAACCAAACCGAGTACTTAAACATGTACCCCGCTGGGGGTCGAACCCGCTCCCTCCGAATCGTAAACCCAATGTTGTTTACATTGAGCCACGGTTATAGGCACCTATATAAGCTTTAGGTTTCTCGAGTGCATGTCAGAGCGATTTTCTTATTTTTTTCTGTATTAAAAAAAAATTATAATTTATACAACCCGACCACCACTGGACCGAATAAACCCTCTTAAACTTTTAATACTTGGTACACGGAACATTCAAACGCGAATATTTAACTCTGACCATCTCATTTGGGATAAGAATCGTGATGTATGTAAAATGCTGAAGATTGAGTCGGTTGATTTTATTGTAAATCTAAGAACAATACGAACGACAGTTAAAGAGAAGATGTAGTTGAACGTTCTTCGATCGTCATTGACCAAACATTCTATTTATCTATTTGAATACCTAAAATGGTTAAAAACTAACGATTATCTATCAACTGAAAGCATGTTAAGATATGTAACATAACAAACACACACGCAGGCGCGCATGCACACTCACCCCCACTTCGCACCGCCCCCAAACACACAATAGATAGACAAATCGTTTATTTGTATCGCCAGTCACACACATACCATATAAACATATTTAACAACAATTCATAAAAGTAACATCAGGATACACTAGAGTATGTGTAAATCTCTGAAGTAACTATCAAGTTGCCAGGTTTAGGTAGGTACGGCTAGGTTTCATGACCTTGACGAGGTTAGTTACACATCATTGCGGATAGATGGCGCTGTGAACCCGAGTCGCTTGCAAACGCCAACATACCCGTCTATCTCCGTATATACATTGTAGTCTTTGGTTGTAACCTGCTGTTGCAACCGGTGTACACCAGCTTAAGTAATTTTGTTTTATAAATGAGTGGGCCCTCCTGACACAGGGAAATTTTTCTACTTGCCTACTGGGAGAACCCAAATACTAGTGTAACTTATGAATAAGCTGTTTCGGAACAAATATTATTATTATTATAGTTCTACTCACATAATATCAAATGCTTTCAACAATCATGCTTTTTATAACATTCTAACAAAATGCGCTGTGCTATTTTTAACCGTTTAATAAAACACAAAAAAATATTATCACTTCTTTCGTAACATAGGGATTTGGCGAAATCCCCAGATTAAGGCGATGTTGGGATGAAATTAAACGGTGTCTATGACCTCATAAACTAGAAATAGCTCCTGACTATATCCGTATTATACGTTATCGTAGGGATTGCGTTTATATCCGATATTTGGCAGATGGTTGTTACAAACAGACATGCTCACAATATAGATTGGTGCAGTGAACTTGGCAAATGCTTTTGGCATACAATGGAGAAAGTGATTCATTCAATTCAAATCTGGTTAGGTCATGGGTTTAAACCCGGATTTGATGTAATGTTTCGTCGCTGAAGTCATATAACATAAGTGTAACATCATCTCAGCCTGTAAATATCCCATTCCGAGACTATAGGCCTTCCCTCTTATAATCAGGTAGTATAGGCCATAGTCCACCACGCTGGCCCATTGCGGATTCGGAACTTCACATGCCTTAATTTTTTTTTATCAGGCCTAAAAGCTAATACATCATCATCAGCCCATAAACTGCAGGGATATACGACTTCCCTCGTATATGAGGGAGTATGGGCCTTCGTCGACTGCGCTGGCCCAATGCGGGTTGGGGACTTCACATGCCTTTGAATTTTTATTTCTCAGGCATGCAGGTTTCCTCACGATGTTTACCTTCAATGTTTAAGAGCAGTCGAAATAATGTACAAAGTAGTTTAATTAAAAAACTCATTGGTATTTGGGTTGCCTGGGAATCGAACCCGGACCTCCCACATTGGGGGACCGTGTCTTAACCTCTGAGCTACCGACGCTCTTAAATAAGTGTATAGTTCATACATTATGAAGGTCCAGAAGTAAAGGTATATCCCAAAATCATAAAAGTCAAATATCAATGTGTTATCATGGATGGATGAAGTTGATGATCGATGAGTTCATGTTGTTTTTTTTTGTTACAGATGAACAGGAGAGAGTTCAAAAGAAAACATTTGTCAACTGGATCAATTCACATCTATCGAAGGTAAATAAACCTCTTCATATAACCTACAATCGTTGAAACAATTTTCGGTGGCCACTGTGTTCCTTTCATGATTAATCTGAGCAAGACAAAACTATTTGCAGTACTTTAAAACTTCGGGATCTAAATGAACTACAGCTTGACATCCTCGTTTTTCTCTGTTAGGGTTTTGTTTATGAGATATTAGTAGATTGAGCACCAAGGGGATAAAGCAGTGTTTTAATGTCACGAGCGGCATATTGAATCCTGAAAGATTTTTTTTTCGTTTTACTCACTCCTTTCGGAGAAGGCAAAGGGATCTAAGCCCATACAGCCAAGTCTTATTTCTCTTATTCCTTCAATTTATTAGTTAGTCTCAGTCAAAACAAGTAATTTGTCGTATACTTGGTGTATACAGAGTCTAGTTACGGTTAAGTCATTCTTCAGTAAAGTGGCAGAATGCTTTACACAAGATTTTGGCGGCTTCTTGTGGGAACCCGAAAACTCCGTTACGCACTTTAATTTACACTTCCTTTCACCTGTACACCATCACTAAAGTTTGCTGCACAATATTCTGCCATTATTAAGCTTCAAAAGTTAGAATGCACAAATTATAAGAATTATAAAGAAAAATGCAATTTCACTCGCCGAGATCCCGCTAAAAAGCCCTCGTTTATCTATCTACATAAAATAACATTCGTCCGCAAACTGTTTCTGCTTTATGTTAATCATACCGTTTTCTTGCAGCGCATACCACAACTTCGGATCGATGACCTGATATACGACCTGCGCGATGGAACGAAACTGCTGGCGCTGTTGGAAGTGCTGTCAGGGGAGAAGCTGGTGAGTGGGTGGCAGACGCGATTACATTTAGTTATCTAATCCGACTGACTGATGACGTATTTCAACAAATTCGACCATCTAATTCATTCGAGTTGGACAGCGCGTTGGACAGGTGGTAAAGCATTGAGTCGCAATGACTTTGATACACTGATATAGCGATTGCACTAGATCGAATGTGATCAGTCTGATGCAAAGGTTTCCTATAGTTTGGTGAGAACGTCGAGCAAATGTAATTTTCATCGCCCCACCTCGGAAATGGTATTTTTGCTGTTCGATATCTGAGCACAAAAGCCATTTTTATCCGTTTGAGGTTAAAGTAAATTTGAATTTAGAACATCGCGTGCACTAGGTATGTGATTCCAAAACATCATTAAACCTATTTACATCCATCTCCATGGTGCCATATTTCTCATACAACTTTTAAAAAAACTCACACCCTGAACCTCCTTGGTGTACTTTTGTTTTTAATTTGCTTTGCGCGCGTCATTTTGTTTTGACATCGTAGGTATTATTATAAATAAGAAACTTGAAAACAATTAGTCATTTCCTCGCTGAGGGGGGGATGAAAAGTCACGTGTTGCACTCGAGTGCAAAGATTTTTCACCTTGTTCTCTTTTGATTCCCTCGCTTGCTCGGTCATCAAAGTTGAGCACGGGGTTAAAAAGCAACTTTGCACTCTTGTATAACAAATAACTATTATGGGTTTTACCCACAGCGCTCTCAAGAGGTAGCGATAGATGTCACAAGGATTCAGCAACACATTAATTAGTATGGAGTGCATCACGCACGGGCGACGCACGATTTGGCGTACGCCTCTGCAGCATTAAAATACGAATTTGTCAAACTGTCACTGCATTGCGTCTTCTAATGTTGTAAATAGTTTTCTACTGTATGTTTGAACTTTGAATGGGAAAGGACATATTCCAAATTTTAAATTTAGAATAGATGAGTAGACATTTAAATATTTCACCCCAAACTCGATGTTGAAAAGTCTCAATTGGATTATTTTATTTTATTTTTTTCGAGAAACTGACAGTCGTTACATTATAATATAAAGTAGAACAAATAGTCAGTGCATAGACAAAATAATCTCCACAAATAGCCACATTACTTAAAGAATCACAGCAAATTATATGTTTAAGTGTATTTTATGATAGCGTTACAGGATAAGCAGATGGTAATTAGATCTATACATGCATATATAAAAATAAGCATCCAAGGACAACTGAATGATGGAGGATTCTTAAATATGCACACAAGTAGAGAAATGTTTTTTTTTTAAATATAATTGGTCAAGTTTCAATCAAAGTTAGTGGGTCATAGAGAATGATTCAAACCAAATCAAATATTTTATTTCATAGGATAAAATTATCACTTGAAAACGTCACCATTAATATTACATTTAAATTTACGGTTAATTCACAAAGCTGACTCCCCAGTGAAGAACGAGCAAGAAACTCTAGGTTTGTTCTTTTAAACAGATTATGGGTTACAATTTGTGATTTCATTATTATATGAATAATAAGACAGCTATGTCTATGCTTGCTTATCATTCAAATAGTCAGTGATTTTATAATAGCCTTTTGCTAATAATTTCTGTTTTATGATTGCTTTAAATTTATTTAAAGGCAAATTTTTGAATGTCTACTGGAACTTTATTATAAAAGCGTATACATTGACCTTTGAAGGATTTACTAACTTTGTGAAATCGGCTAACATAAACGGATAACTGGTTCTTATTCCTTGTATTCAGTTTTGGCAAAGTCATATTAAACAAATGTATGTTGGAAAACTTGTTATTAAAGAGTTTACAGGAGAGAGGATGAATTTTTGGCATACTTTGTACGAGAAACGTGCACGCGGAATATAGATCACAATTAAAACTTTTTTTTATGATTGACTGGATTCGCGTTTGACCACAATCTCACCTGTGGTCGAAGATGAAGCACGCGATCCCAGTAAATGCCTATTCACTCTGCTCTTGAAGATCCCAAGCAAAGAATTTTCACTTATTCTTGAGTTATCATGTCACAACTGGATGGAACGACAAGTGCTATCTTGTATAGCACTTGTCTTGAGATAATGCTTCTATTCTTTATGCTAGATATAACAAAATAAAGCAGTGCCCCCCTATACAACGGAAGATCTCTGAATCACTCGTTCAATTCTGAGCGATGCCGTAACGCGTTTAATTTTGCTAATTTATATTTCACTTTCCTCGTGATATTTAGCAGTATTGTAAAACGTAACTGTCATAATTTCTCCGATTAGTCAAATTATTTACTTTAAACATATGGCGCTGTTTTGTTCAAAATTAAACCTACTTTTTCTCCTGAACATCCTTTTAAAGTTAGACTTCACATTATTGCGATTGTGTGAAGAGCACTCGCTACAGACTTTTATAAGACCTGCAGAGAGGCTTCCATTGGGTCACGATCTGGTGTGGCCTGTATGGAAATCTCGCAACAGACTGCGTACCGGGGTCGGTAGATGTCGAGAGATCATGTCCAAGTGGGGCTACACGTGCGACAACCGGTGCTTGTGCGGTGATACCTACATCACAATAACCGCCTCCGTGGCTCAATGTTTACCATTCGGAGGTCGTGGGTTCGATCCCCAGCGGGGTACATATTTAGTACTTGGTTTGGTTGGTGGTAGGGTATATTAAATGTCCGCCTGGCTAGCTACCACCATCTTATCTAAATCTGCCGCCAAGCAGCAATGTTAATAGCATTGTTGTGTTCCGGTTGTCAGAGATAAGATAGCCAGTCCCCCAAATGTGTTGGGGTTTCCGGGTCAGTACGCTTCCACCTTCGACCTCATCTTCACTTAACAGCAGGTGTGATTGAGTACAAGTACCAACCCGTTACGCATAAAAAAATATGTTTGGGATATCTCTGACTGGGATAAAGGTCGTGACATTTGTTTATGTGAATCCTATTGTATGGAGTTTCTATGTACCTCACCCAACTGCATATCATACGTAAGTTTGATTTCTTTTTTAATTTTATAGCCGATGGAGCGCGGGCGTGTCCTGCGCCGCCCCCACTTCCTCTCCAACGCGAACACGGCCCTCCGTTTCCTCGCCGGCAAGCGAATCAAGTTGGTGAACATCAACGCCGCCGACCTCGTCGACGGCAGACCGGCGGTCGTCCTCGGCCTCATTTGGACCATCATCTTATACTTCCAGGTAAGATGGATCGCATTCATCGGTGTAATATTGATTGATTTGAATATGTATACTATTTCCAACAGTAGGTTCGAAACGCTATTCGAATATCAATGCGTTTAAGGGTCATTTTTCTTAAATTATAAGATATATTTGACCACTACAGCCGCTTATACTGCGTGTAAGGGACAACCCGACATTCCCTTTATGGCATGTTATTTTAGTTCAAAACAAATCTAAATCCGAAATCCAAATTGAAATATCGTATTTACTTAGGTCAAAAATAAATATCTAAATAAATCGATGGAAATTACTCTTAAAGCACAGTATACAACTTTACACGGCTATTAACTGATTGGTAGGATAGAAGATGGCGTAATTAATTCTTCTTTATGCAATCAATTACATTTAAGAGGAATAATTACACTAGAATACACTAACCGCCCCCGGCTCAATATAAACAACGTTGGGTTTACGATTCGGAGGTCGCGGGTTCGATCCCCAGCGAGGTACATGTTTAGTACGCGATTTGGTTAGTTGTAGGGTATATTAAATGTCCGCCTGGCTAGCTACAACGGTCTTATCTAATAGCATTGTTGTGTTCCGGTTGTCAGAGATAAGATAGCCAGTTCCCCAAATATTTGGGTTTCCGGGTCAGTACGCTTCCACCTTCGGCCTCATCTTCACTTGTGACTGAGTTCAAGTGCTAACCCGTTGTGCATAAAAAAAAAACGTACCTCATTAATTTGTTTCAAAAAAAGAACTTATTTTTTTATTTTTTCATTAACATAAAAGATCGACTAAAGTTATTGTATCGAGGTACCTAACCACCTGATTCAAGGAATGTCGACTTGTCCCAGGCAGTATAACTTTCATGCTGAATGTACGAAAGAGCTTTTTCAAGTTGATTAGGGTCCCGCACAACCCAGCGCACGCCATTAATTCCGGTTCATCATCATCATATCAGCCACAGGACGTCCATCGCTGAACATGGGCCTCCCACATAGAATTTCAGAGCGACCGGTTGATAGCGGCCAGCATTCAGCGATTTCCCGCGACCTTTATGCTACGTTTGTTACGCTGCGTTTGCCGGTGCTGTGATGAGTCGAACTAATTTATTGCATAACTACAGGCTGTTTTATAAGGTGGTAAATCATATAATGGCTCCACTATAGCTTACCAGCGAAGCAATATTAAAATTAGTTTGGGAAATCACTTCAATCTCACAATTAGATAGATAGATAAGCATTTTATTTGCATCTATGTACACATATATAACAAATTTTACATATGAAAAATCCAGTATACAAAAAGGCCCAGTGGATTTGCCATCAGATTTGCAATTATAAGTACGTAGTTTGTTTGTTTGTTTGTTAACGCTTTATTGTACTTAATATGAATGAATATACATCGATAAATTAAATGTAACTTAAAATTAAGTAAAGGCGGACTTATCCCATAAAGGGATCTCTTCCAGTCAACCTTGGTAAGTATAAAAGAACACATTGACTGGGCGCACAAAAAGCTAAACATATTTATTAAAACTATTGTTGTTGTAACATAGTTGTGATATGGTTGAAATTTATTTGAAAACTAGTAGCACGCGATCTCAAAAGGTTTGTCACCCCTGCAGGGCTAGCACAACTTAGGCTGCCCGCCCACGGCCGACAATCGGTGATCGATTTTTTGCAAGAGAAAAAAATTTGTACCGATTGCAAATTTCAACGCCACGTCCTACAAAAAACCGGTCACAATATCGGTGATAAAAGTATGGACGAAAAAATCGGGCCGATTATCGGTCCTATAAAAATTCGGTCATGGGCGGGCACACTTATGTGAGGCGACACAGATAAAAACTCGCCAAAATTTTGCCACGTCTCAAATCTTGTCTTTTCGTAGCACAAATTGACTGATTAAGAAAATTAGAGGCAGGAAATCTTGACGACAATATACGTGGGTACTTATTCTTTCATTGACGATCTATTTGGCGTAGGTAGTTGTTAGAAAAGCTGACTGCTGTCAAAATAGGTCACGGGTTCGAGTCCCGCTAGGTACATATGTTTGTATGATGAATACGGATATGTGTATCCGAGTTATGGATGGTTTTTATTTATAATTAAAAAAAAAACTTATTTGTTTAGTCAACCATCTGCCATAATAAAGTTTATTATTTATTTATTTATTATATATATATATATATTTATATATTTATATAATTAAGTCAATTAATATGATATTATTATTATATTTATGCATACACCCTACCTGATTTTCTACCTACAAATGTCCCATAGCTGTGGGTTGTCTGGAAGAGATCGCTGTTAGTGATAAGACGGCCTAATTGTGTTCTATTGTTATCATCAAAAATTATTGTAAATTATTTTGCGCAATAAAGAGTATTTGTATTGTATTGTATTGTATAAAGTCCAACTGCCTAGTGTGGAACTAGATGGCGCTGTGTATGTGCAGATATTTATCTAACTATATATTATAAATGCGAAAGTTTGGATGTTTGTCACGGCGAAACGGATGAACGGATTTGGATGAAATTTTGGTATATAGGTACAACATACCCTGGATTAAGACATGGGATAAACAAATTTCCGGGGTAAGTTATTCCACGCGGGCGAAGCCGCGGGCGGAAAGCAAGTATTTTTATGTAGGCTCTTAGTCGCGCCCGCGACTCTTTCTGACTCAAGTCCCACTAAGTTGTGCTAGCCGTGCAGGGGACCAATCGCGCTATTTTACAACGGGTTTACCGTTCGAACAAAACGTTTTTAGTTTTGGTTTAGCTTTTTTAGCTGACGCGCTATTTTTTGTGAACGATTATATCGTTGACGCTACCAAAGTAAAACCAAACCCAAAATGTTTAGAGCTAACCACGATATTAAAAAAAAATAGTTTTAATTTCCGTTGAAATTATTAGCGCGATACGAAATGCGCTTAACGTAACGTTTTTGGTTATGGTTTACCTTTGGTTTTATCGTTCAAACTTAGCGCGATCCGCCCCCAGGTTTACTCTGCCACTATATAGGTTATCTGTTGTTGTAGTCCACCACTCCTGTTTTACTTTCTTAGTCAAATGTATTTGACAGTAGTTCATCTTAGTTCATTGAAACACTTTGCAATGTTCAGTTTATTAGTGTTTTACTCTAAATTACACTTTAGTGTATTTTGGTTATTTCAAAGTATGTATTTTATAATTACATCGAAAAAAAAAACGAAAACGGTCTGTACTCTGCTTTTCTTCCAGTTACAACGAGCAAATATTCACTCATAGGCTTTTCACTGAAATTCCGCGGCTATTTTTCAATGTCTTTTTTTGTTTCAATTCAAATTTCGAATAAGCTATTCCCGCACTCGGCGAGCGAAGATTCTTAATTTGAATGTCTTTTGACGACTACCTCTACAAATTTTATGCTAATCAAACTTTTTGGACAAATTTCGCTGGTCAACTATTACAAATTAAAAAAAAGATGTGCTGTAATAATTGAATATTTGTGTCAACCTAAAATGAGTCGTGGTTACTTCAAATAAAGATTATTTTAATTATTTACTTTTTCCACTAGAGCAGTAAGTCGGTTTAGTGCTATGATGAGCGTAGTTGGAGAATAAGGTTTTTCTCCTTCGATCATTTGTTAATTGCGACAATTTGTGTTGGTCTAATTATTTAATTAAATGGAGTTTAAATTTCAAATACTGGACATTGGGTTCATCAATAACTAACCGACCTTTTTCATGCGTACATTACGTGTTCTGAAAAAAATTACGCTGGATGCTTCATGGATTAATATTATTAAAATTAATTATCATATCCGGCAGCCAATAGCAGAGGTTAGACTACGATTCTGATATTTGTTTGATGTCACATTAACGTATACGATTGTGGAGTTAATTTCGGTATTTTGGTACGCCCCAGCCCACGTAGCATGACATCGATTGTCGCGCGCGACACGGGAGTGAGAGTGGGATAGTTGTATGTTTCGTCCAAGCGAATGAGCATGACAAATAGTATCTGTCATGCTACGGACGTTGTTTATGTCATAAGATTTGGGTCAAAGTAATTTTTTTCACTTTTCTAAATTGCAAAAACATATCATTCATCAGACCCCCCCGAACGACCCCCGACGAAAAACGACGAATGTTATATGTTTGACGACGTTGTGTGTGTGTCCAGTCATTTTTTATATTAAAAACTAAAAGAGGGGACATGTTATTAGCCATTGTTTGATGGAAATCGGTTAAGTCGTTTCGAAGCTATTTAGCTTTAACACAGTTGATTTGGTTAATCTACATGATATAATCATTTGTTTTCTCGATGGTTTTCTAAATTTTGAATTTATAATTGTTAGTATTTATTGTAAAATAGACGCTCAAATCAAATATTTTTGAATTAACCATAATTAATTGCTTTGTAAAAAAATCAATAAATAATGTTTATCTATTGGTACTGTATTTATATCATTTAATTGGATTCCTTCTTAATTACTTGGCTATTTAAAAAAATATTGACCTTATCTCATTTTAATTGGCTTGAACGAATTTTGTTTGCGCAAGCTTCGCTCAAAATATTGGACCCACAGGACAGAAGACCACAGGTGGGTAGAGCATCACGGCTTTATATTATTTGTAAATTTAATGTCTTGTGAAATATCCAGAATCCCCCCATCTATGGATTCTTCATTTGTTTTTTATAAACGCTTTATTTGCATTAAAAATAATTAAAACATATCGGAAGTCGGTATTATATTTGAATTCTGCTTTTTACATAAATCAATTTAATTTAAATCGTATATCACTGAGGATTTGATTAGTTTTTATTGATATTTATTTAATAATATTATTAATCAATAACGTAATAGTACCAATTTTATTGTACTTATATTGTAATTTAATTAAAACATTACCCATTCAATTTTAAGGGTAACCATTGTCAGTAATCTTTAATAAAGAATCTTTAATTGGCATAAGTTTGGTATTAGTTTTCTGTATAAGAATTTGTAATAATAATGCTGTTGATTCTATGTAACGAAATAAAACAAAAAAAAAAAAAAATATATCGATGGACAATTTCGTATAAAACTAGAAACCTGTTGGAATGTTTACACGATATGCAATCTTTTTACTTCATTTTATAATTATTTTATTGGCTTTTTTTTTTATGCACAACGGGTTAGCACTTGACCTCAATCACACTTTATGTTAAGTGAAGATGAGGCCGAAGATGGAAGCGTACTGACCCGGAACCCAAAATATTTACAGACAACGCTAGTTTTATTTTGTTGTATTGTATTGTTTTTTATTATCTTGCATCTGTGTAAGGATTGTACCTATAAGTAGTTAGGAGATACAGCCAGCGACACGAATTGTGAGTTTGGGGGCAGGTAGAGGGGGTAACTTCGCGCATATAAACTGACCATTAAATCACTACCCTCCTTCCTTGGACAGTCGGGTAAAAATCGCCAACTGAGCACCGCTCACGTTTCGTGCCGGTGCCTGCATATAAAATGCACAATTTTTTTGTTGCAAGTATAATGTGTTGTTGTGTGTGTTGGTACAGATACAATACTGCTAATGGTTGACGTAATTGGTTTTAGAAGCACTTAGATAATGACTACTCACTATCATCTTTCATCACCCGCTATTAGACTAAAGCCGCGTCTCCACTAAGCAACATTCCTGGACAACTAAGACATCGGTCGACATCGCCCCACATCGCCAGAGATCTTGTTTCCATCCACATCAGTTTAATCAAACCTGTCATGTCGTGGACGAGGTAGACTTGTGCGGGTGCAGCTTATGTAACTTAATCTAACACAGTGATAAGGTACAAGTTCTGCGGGGTCGCGAGACGTTTAGCCACGTTGCCCGATATGTCTGGTAACACAATGTCGATCGACAAATGTTGCCTAGTGGGGACGCGGCTTAACGGATCGCAACACATAACCAAAACAGTCCCCTGCAGCTAATAGTATGCCCCTTGTGTGTGATCTATTGCATTAATTATGTCGTTCAAGGCAAAAGAAGCCTTGGGTACCTATTGAAATTTCATATCCAGATAACACTACACATGCAGGGTGCACTACGCACCGGCTTGATTTTCTTTGCAAGGCATAATTAATATAATAGATCTAGTGCACTGGGGTATAATTTTAGTACTGACTAGACTTTAAGACTGTACTTACAAGCGCAATCTGCATCCATACAACGTAAAATTAGAAGTTCGATCGGTAATAATTTCCCGTTTAGCTCGCTTACTTTGGATCGCTGGGGCCACGTAAGCGCCCTAGCAGTAAATTATAGTAAGTAACTCGATACGTCTAAACATTAGACGTTTATCCCTTATCCTTACTTCTGGGGCGCTTATGTGACACCAAATCGCGCTCCGTTCAGTCTGACTTAGCATTTAGCTTTCACAATCACAATATTCATCCAATCTACTTTAGAATGTAAGTATATCAGTAGTTACAGGTATAAAGCTATATTTTCATAAACTTAGCTATACTTCGGCTCATGCATCTACGGAGATCTCGGGTTCGATTCCCATTATAGGAGTATATTCATGCTGTGACTCGAGTGTAGTGCACCATTTTCTGTAAAAATTTCCGTCGACTGGGCGACAAAGTTCCTACAAATAAGGTCAAAACACGTTAATATTGTTATAGATATCCGCGGTTAAGTTCAAAATCATTGAACGTCATTCAGACACCAGACGACAATTACCTATGTATCACATGATAATCTTCTACAACTTTCTGTACTTTACTTTACGGCATCTTTTCCTGTGCACGGCGATCACTCATAACTTGCGATGTGGTGTTGAGCCCAGTACCCTTAAGTGACAGACACTGACGTAATGGTCAGATAAAATCTGTCTTTATTAAAATAAAAGTTAAATTGACAAAACCTTATCGTTATCAGATCGAAGAGAATAGCCGAGCACTGGAATACCTCGGAGGGTCACGATGCGCGTCGGCGATGTCACAGGAGTCTGGGGCGGCGACCCCGACACAACGCGCCGAAGACCGATGGAAGCAGGGCGCCAGAAAGACTTTGCTGCAGTGGGTCGCGAACGCTCTGCCCAAGTAAGTCATCCGCTTTGTACTATTAAGACGATGTACCAGGAGTTCGAGGCGGTGGTGAATAAGCATATCGGTAGAAGGCAGTAGTAAATGGCGAAAGCTGTGTTCAAGTAAGTACCCCCTTTATAATCAAGACGTTAGAACAGGAGCTCAGGTCGGTGTCAGAACATATCGAGTATCAAATAGACGGGCAAGAAGACTTCTACAGTGATCCACAGACGCTGTACCTAAGTTTGTATTTACCATGATTTACAGTTATATCTAAGCCTTATACGATGTCAGATGACCTCAATGTAGTGATCCAGCGCATTTATGATCGGTGGACACACGAGGCTTGCAGACTGATGCAGTTGAACATAATCTGTTCCAGTGTCATTGACAATCATTCTAGAGCGAGCTAACACCGAAAAAGAAGAAATATATTTCAAGCTGCGTTAAAGCTTGACATTGGGCATTTGATATCGCATTTCGCGTGTAACAGGATTTTCTATTGATATACTCGTACACTGTTACTAGTGGGGTTGTCAATATTCACTTATTTATTTATTTATTAACACAATCAAAAGACTTCATGTAACACCATTTCACTGAAACAAAGCACTCGACTAAAACAATATTGCGGTGTAAGACAATGGTGTCGATTCGGATGTACACCAACTAAACTAAAACCAGTTTTAAAGTAGTACTGTCTTTTTCTCCCTGGAACAGCACGATGCAACGGCACCACTCTAAAACTGGTTTTAGTTTAATTGGTGTTCATCCGAATCGACAAAATCAAAATCAAATCAAAAATGTTTTTATTTCGTAAGTTATAAGAATAACATTTGAAATCGTCATGACATACAGGTATCGCTCATTCACTAGGCAGTCTCCCCAGAGAAGAACGAGCAAGAAACTCCGGGGTTGCTCTTTTCAAATAAGTCACCCAAAGTCAAACACCAATAGGAACTGCTACATAATTGCATAGTTAACTGCTAGAGTTAACTATGCAATTTAAGTCAAGTCTTTTACCCGCGGTCATTGTGTGAGTGTTAGTGTAGTTATTTTAATGTTAAGATATATATTTACTTCGACAATACCGATTCCTCGTTGCGCAGTTGACAATTCCTCTATGTAAGGAATAATATATGACATTACGTGCTGAGCTGATGACGTTTTAGGTACTTACGGCAAAATTTACTTGACTAATTCAAATCTTCCTTCCAGGGAGTCCAATATCCAAGTGACAGACTTCGGTCCATCTTGGCGTGACGGCATCGCTTTCCTCGCCATCATAGACGCGATCAAGGCCAACCTGATTAACTTAGCCGAGATGAAGCGGAAGACCAACAAGCAGCGACTGGAACACGCGTTTGACGTCGCTGAAAATGAGCTCGGCATCGCGCGGCTTCTGGATGCTGAGGATGTGGATGTAGACAAGCCTGACGAGAGGTCCATCATGACTTACGTGGCACAGTTTCTTCATAAATATCCTGAACCCAAGGTAATTTTTCGTTGTTATCTAAATTTCACTGCTAGGTGTATTAATGTTTCAAAGAGCAATGTATTTTCCTTTATTTGAGCCTAGGGTAGAATTTTAAAATCAAAATAATATCTTAATAATCGAAAATTAACTGTAGCTATTCTATTACAGACAACAGGTCCAGACGCTGTAGCGGCAGTGCAAGAGGAGTACGAATCCCTCCGAATGTGGCTGACGGAGCGGGTAACCACAATCCAGAGGCACTACGACTCGCGGACCCTCTCCCGCAACTATGAGGACTACGTCCGCGCCGAGAACGAAAGGCTCTCTCGAGAGCCAATCTATCAGAAACTCGAGAAACTCATGTACACGCAAAGCTTAGTCGCAATAGCACCGAAATCATGGCGCGAACTGGTCTCACTGTGGACTGAACTTGAAAGATTACACAGAAGATGGCTCTGGCTGTTAGATTCGGATCTTCCAGGAGATTTCCAAATCGTTGGCGAATGGCTCGCCAGAGCTGAATACCTTTTATACTTCGATGAAATCCCAACTACCTTAGACGAAAGAACAGCGGCTCTTATTAGCGAGAAACTAGAGGAGCACAGTTCGTTCTTCGCGGACTGGCCTGAGGTTGTAGACAGATTCGATGCGGCGCTTAGATCACCGGAGGCCACTAGAATACCATCTGAGAGGTTGCAAGATATGCGAGAGCGGCTCGAGGCGGTCAGTCGAAGGGCGCCTCAGAGAAAGGCAAGGTTAAAGTACCTAGAGCACAAATGTTGTATAGTTGCCTTCACAGAGCTAACCAAAGCGAAGTTAGCCGCGTGGACCGGAAAATACGGTCGCATCGACCACGCCCGTGCCTTATTAGAAGATTATGATAACTTTGTAACGAAAAACAAGATTTTCCAGGAGTTTGACAGAGCTTACGTAGATATAAAACAAGTTGCTGAGGAGTATAAGAGAGTGTGTGAAGTTGATAGAACGGAGGCGAGAGAAATTGATGCATTTTTGAGGGAAGTCTCTGAGTCTTGGCGAAGAGTAGCTTCGGACGTGAGATGCGCACGAAGCGTGCTTGAAGAGGTGATTGCTCATTGGGAGCGATGGAGTACACTAGCTGATGACTTCATGGTCTGGTTGGATAGAGCGCAGCATATGCTCCGGGTCTCCGAAGACGAACGACTGGAATTCTTTCAAGACCTGACTGTTTGGAAGGAGAGGCATCAGCTTTTGGGCGATGCGGCCGGATTTCTATCTGCCACCTGCTCTGAAGAGATTAGCTCAGAGGTGAAGAGAAAATATGTGGAGATTACAGAGCGATGGGAACGAGTGTGGGAGGAGGCAGAACGGTAAGTTTTTTACCAGTTAATTTTCACAAGAGACTTATATAAATACGGACCTGGACCTGTACCAATTATATTGAATAAAAAAATAATCAAACCTCCTCGCTTGAAAAGAAAAAAGTATGGATAACATATGACCTCTAATTATGACAGGTGGATCTGTGACCTGCAGTGGAATTGACAAAATGTGCTACTTTGATGCGAGAATTTTGCTGATAACTTGCATATAACATCCTGTATATTGTTTTCTTTCCCCTCACAGTGCACACTTAGCCTCTCTGATTGTTTGTACGCCTAGAGCGTGTCAGGAAGACGAATATCTTCAATCACAGAAGATATTCATCTGTTGACAAAAATAGTAAAAATATTTTTTGTGAAAACTTTTATTATGAAAATGACCTTTATTTTCGCAATTATGGGATCGTCAAGTTTTTATAAAAAATATCGCCATATATGTGACGCCGTAACATTTGCTCTTCAGCTACGTCCGTGGCGGCGACGCGCTCCGACACCGCCGCGAGCTGGCGTCCGGAGTACAAGCGCTGGATTCCTGGCTCACAGCTGCTGAGAACCTGCTAGGAAGGCAGCCTAGGGCCAACACCGCGGACATACAGACCTACATCGACCAGCTCTTGCAGCTCAACTCTGAGATCGAACACCATGAGGAGCTTTTCAAGACTATTAGCAGGTGAGGTTAATTAAGAGCTTTTTTGGTTGCCAACAAGCTATGTGAAGGTATGCTTCTATATCTACCAGCAAGATTCAATGGGGCGTGCCTTATAACTCCGTAATTTAACCGCGTCTCTTATCCTTTACCTAAATCAGGAAGGCAACCGTTCTGAGTCTTCAGGATGACAACGCATCTGTGTATTTATCAATAAATGAATGAATTTCGACTCTAAAGTTAAAAATATTTTCCTATTTCCTATTTACAAATTTCAGAACCTTCCAAAACGCGATCGCAGAGTTACCCCGCGATGAAGTTGAAGCGAACATGGCAAAACTAAAGCAGCAGAAGGAGGCTCTAGTCAGAGTGCGAGCTACAGTGCCCGTGAAGATCCACCAATACCGGCAGCTACTTGTACAGCACGAGTCTTTGGAGACGGGCCAGAAGGAGATTGGGCAGTGGCTGGATAGGGCCGAGGAGACACTGCGGTCTGGAGTGATATCTAGAAGGTAAGACACTTCTATGTAGACTAGGTTAGAATAACCAGTGACAGATACTCAGGGTGACAAGTTATTTGTGGCCGCTTAAGGTTGAAAGTTATTGGTGTCATGAACGGTATCAGCATGGCTACCATCTTCCATATTTATGACTCCTGTTCATAAAAACGCATGTTAAAAATAGATGTTATCTTGGGTTTGTGGGCCGAATCTTGAGAGATGTCGCGTACTTATTCAGGGTTCTCTCTCAATTTTCTTCAGATTTTATAAATCGGCCGAGCCCTCTCTAGGTGAATCTTGCGCTTTTCAATTATGTCAAATCTCTTTTTAACATGCGTCTTTAACTTTCGTAACATATAAATTATGGAAACACCGTTATCATTGACTCACGATCATCCTGAGATCTAATTTAAAATTGATTTATGATACCAGGGAAATTATAGAAGAGAGCTACGAAACGCACCGCACTTTCTTCTCCCGAACAACCTACTACCGCTCAATGTTGGAGAGCAAGAACAAGGTGTTCCAGAACATCGTGAAGGCAGCCGACCAGGACCGCAGCGCTGACGTCACGGAGCAGGTCCGCCACATGAGGGATCTTAATGACAGGTAAGCAGCTTAAAATGTCCACTGTTTTTGTCCATAGCTCGCAATGATACTTGTTTAATTTCCAACTATCACGTCGTGCCCCACGAGTGAGTAAAATGTTTTAACCGCCTCCGTTGTTCAATGTGAACAACATTGGGTTTACGATTCGGAGGTCGCGGGTTCGATCCCCAGCGGGGTACATGTTTAAGTACTCGGTTTGGTTGGTGGTAGGGCATTTTAAAAACGTCCGCCTGGCTAGCTACCACCATCTTATCTAAATCTGCCGCCAAGCAGCAATGTTAATAACATTGTTGTGTTCCGGTTGTCAGAGATAAGATAGCCAGTCCCCCAAATGTGTTGGGGTTTCCGGGTCAGTACGCTTCTACCTTCGACCTCATCTTCACTTAACATCAGGTATTATTGAGGTCAAGTCAATTGACCCATCGTGCATAAAAAAAGATTGTGGCTAATGAGAAGATACAGAACGTCCATTTTTTTAATCTTTATTAGATGTAAAATGTATTACATATTACTTTGTAGCCCTGACTCCTAATTGGAATCCGTATATTTTAATACAATAGTTTGTCATCATATATTTTCTCGGGTATGTGCTGTTATAGAATCAACATTAATCAAAAACATGTATGTCTTACCATCGAAGATACTTGTTCAATGTTTCGTTCAATTCTCGAAATATCGTCTCCAAAAAGTGAAATAGCAACCATTACGTGGTCAATCCAAATCTCTATCCATGCATCATGATCATTCAACACATTACACGAACCAGATTGACTATGTAATCGTAATTTTGATTGATTTATTACGGGTTTAAAGTCCTACCCAACCGTAACCTTAACAAACATACTTGCTAACAAATTTCTTACCACCAGATTCGCGCATGTATCATCAGAGGCGACACGTCGTGAGGCCGACCTCCAGCGTCTGGTCCGCGCTTGGGAGGACTTCGAGATAAAGAAGCGATCGGTCGAAGAGTGGGCTTCCAGAGCCGAGACGCTCCTGGCTGATAACAGGGTGGACTCTAAGCAGGCCGTCGACTTCCACAAAAGATTCTTCCAGGGGGCCGATGAGAGGGCCGTATCGGAATTGGTGCGATCTGGAAGGGAGCTTTTGGAGGTTAGTTCATGTTCTAGCGCTATATTTATATATCCACATCTGCGAGAGTCTTTCTAACAGACGCTCCGAAGCACGGCAATAAAAATACAAAAATGCCACACGTGTTCAAAGAACAAAGATTTGAATTTCACAGTAAGCTGCAATAGGCTTGTGTTGTGGATACCAGATGGTTGATATACTACATAAATACATCTTTTTTGGTAAAAAGAAAAACATCCGTAACTCGGGTACACATGTCCGTATTCATTACACAAACATGCCCCTAGCGGGATTCGAACCCGCGACCTGTTGGTATAGTGGTCAGAGTTAACCACTACACCAAACAGGTCGTCTAACTTTATATTTCGGGCGTATTCGATAACAGTATAAATATAACTCTGAAAGTCTGTGGATTGAAATATCACACAATACATATTATGGGTGACATTTCAGAGAGTTTCGTTATAAAAAAAAAACTAAAAAACACGCATCGTAAAACCTTCGACACGAAGTGTAATTAATGTATTGGATTCATCAAAACGAATCGTAATAGCTCAAACTCGAGGGGTTTACTAGTAGCCACTGAAGAGTTCCACCATCCACCTCCTGACTCCATCATTAGATCTGCTCCAAGATATCAAATTATAGTATTGTCATCCAAACTATATACAGAGTGAACTTAAATTCGTCTAATTCCTGATTACTGGTGACTAAACTACTGATTACGAACAACTTTCCCCAAGGGACCAAAGCCGAATTCGATCAAAAAATGTTCGATTACCCAGACAAAGTAACCATCCTGAAACCACCTTTAGTATGGAAGATCCCTTAGGGGACAGCTGTAGCCCTACTATTGATGCCGCCCAGCAGGGGCGTAGCTACCGCCGTATTTGCCGTATCAATTATACGGGGCCCCCGGGCCACGGGGGCCCCCAAAGTGTGTAAGGAAAAAGAATAAAAACTTTCTAATTTATTTTACTTTACAAATGACAAAATTCTATAAAGCAATTCCTTTTTTTCCCGCCTTAAGCGTGCGTTCAAAAGTTGGCAACACTACATCGTTATGGCGGGCTGCGGGACTTCCCCGTTTTACTTACTTTTTTTTTTTTTACGTTTGCCGAAAAAAAGGCAAGGAGAGTGAATATTTAAAATTCGATTTTTATTTGTAAAATGGGTAAATTATGTGATAAATAAATATTTCTTCTCACAATATTTTTTTTCTTTTGTGAAAAATCTTTACCTCCATGTAAGGGCCTCCAAAAAAATTTTTATACGGGGCCCCGACAAGGCACGCTACGCCTCTGCCGCCCAGTCTTAGCATCCAAGCCTGTGGGCGGACTGTCATATCACAGGTACGAGTATATCTACCTACATACACACATTTGATACGACAAACCGCTCACCGGCAGGGCGTGGAAACTACATATTATTTATGGAAATTACATGGAAGATCATGGGTCATTGAAAGTGTTTATTTTCCAGTTGGTGAGTGAAGAAGACCGACCGCGAGTGGTTCAGACAGTCGAGGAACTGCAGCGCCGTTGGCGGGAGTTATTGGATAGGGCTCCACCGCACCTGATGCGGCTCGAGTTCCGCCTCGACGAAGCAGTCTTCCACCATTGCATCAAGGATATTGAGAAGGAAATCGTCTATGAGGAACAGGTTTGTCACTAACGCAGTCTGGCAACATTGACTTCTACATGTTCAGTGACTCGTATTGATTGCTGGGTCATTATAGTCCTTAATGTTATACTCACTGTGAATCCAGGACAGGGAAAGAAATGGCCCGAGATGTCTACTCTATCAAAATGAATATTGAAAAAAAATATACCTTAAAGTATCCATGGTAGGTTATGCTCTCAAGTGAACTCGATCTCTTTTAGTAAATTAATCAAGCAATATTTCTTTGACTTCATAGGTTAAAATTACACTAGAAAATAGTTACTTTTTTGAAGCTAACAGATGATTGGAATTTACGGTCTTCCTTTAAGATGATAGTTTTTGTTTCTTTAGGTTTCAATGTGGGTAATACTATACAAATTAAAGAGACAACTTGACCATTTAGTTCCATGCATCTTTATCGTTCAGGTAATCGAATATTTTATAATAGATCTTCTTACACAAATTGCTTTTAATTATAGTCTCATTTATCAAAGGGCAAGTTTTGGTTATCAGAAGGAAACTTATGGCAAAAGCGTTATTTTTAAGTCTTTTATATTAGTTAAACAACATTAGTGAACAAAATATCTTAAATTTATCTTCTTTCTTTGAACAGGCGTACAATCAAAGCGACGACGCCGACAGCATCCTAATCCGCAACGAGGAATACTTCCGCAACCAAGGCAAGATCATGCAAGTCGAACATTGCCTGCAAAACCTGCAGAAAATCGCGACCAGCTACACACGTCAAACCGAAGACATTTCCCTTGAAGAGGCCTTGAGGAAATGCGAACAGCAATGGGAAACTACAGTACATAGAGTGGAGCATTTCAGACAGCAGTTACAAAGAATTCCCGCCAAGTGGGATGCATATAGGGAGAAGTTTAGGGAGATGGAGCGGTGGATGGACCACGTAGATAAAACTATGGATAGTATTGTAAGGGAAGTGGATTCTGCTGAGGCGTTTGAGAGAGAGAAAACTATTTTCCAGGTGAGTTTTAAAATACAGGTTTTAGGTACCATTATACCAACTTATCAGTGTTGTGTGGTTGACTAAGTGACTTTACACTAAAAACCATCTTTTTTTTTATGCATAATGGGTTGGTACTTGACCTCAATCACACCTGATGTTAAGTAAAGATGAGGTCGAAGGTGGAAGCGTACTTACCCGGAAACCCCAACATATTTAGGGGACTGGCTATCGTATCTCTGACCACCGGAACACGACAATGCTATTAACATTGCTGCTTGGCGGCAGATTTAGATAAGCCAGGCGGACATTTTAAATGCCCCACCACCAACCAAAACCGAGTACTTAAACATGTACAAAATCAAAATCAACTTAAACATGTACCCCGCTGGGGAGCGAAACCGCGACCTCCGAATTGTAAACCCAACGTTGTTTACATTGAGCCACGGAGGCGGTCTGTAGACTTGCACATTTTAACGGCATAGGCTCCCCGGTGTCACATGTGCATTTCTGTGTATTCCGTGAGGTGAATCGAAAACTTTTAATGTTTGAAATACTCAAACGAAGTTTGAAGACCGATTGGCATGTGGATTGTGACCCTGTCAGCGAAACCAACGGTTGCGGGTTGGAATCCCGTGAGGGGTTAATGTTCGTGCGATGACTACGTACATTTATTCCCGAGTCATTAATGTTTACAATAATTAATGTTATCATCAAAATTATTGTAAATTATTTTGCGCAATAAAGAGTATTTGTATTGTATTGTATTGTATTGTTTATATAAATATTTATGTACATAGGTAAGTTTATCCGTTATATAGTTTCCATAGTACAATCTTAGCTTAGTTTGGGACTAGATGATTGGGGTAAGTGTCCGAAATATTAAAAAAAATGTTTGGGATATCTCTTATAATTATGTCACTCCATTTGGGATAATTGTTATTAGAGTTGATAAATAATTCTAATGTCTAATGAATGGACACGCTTGTAATACTTATTGACTTCCCGTCGTGTTTTTATACACGTTTTTAACTATTATATTAATATCAAATTATTTATATCAATTTCATCTAGTTCGTTAGTTTAGTAGTTAGTAACCGCCTCTGGGCTCAACATGAACAACATAGTGTTTACGAGGCGCGGGTCGCGGGTTCGATCCCCAGACGGGGTACATGTTTAATACTCGGTATGGTTTGTTAAATGCCCGCCTGGCTAGCTACCCCCTATCAAAATATGCTGCCCAACAGCCATGTTAATAGCATAGTTGTGTTCCGGTTGCCAGAGATAAGATAGCCAGTCTCCCAAATAAGAATGTTTTCCGGGTCAGTACGCTTCCACCTTCGGCCCCTCTTCACTTAAATCAGATGTGACTGATGTCGAGTGCTATCTCATTGTGATTAAAAAAAAGTTTGTACCTTATGTTTGGGAGGTCATGGACAGTGATTAGTTTTTACTAGATAAGCTGCTTGTTCATTTGTCATACCATGACGTAAAAGTATATCAGCTAAATGTAATACTAGTTAGCAAGTAAATAGTCAGGTATGTATTTTTTATTTTTTTGTATAATGCAATTTTAACAATGTTTATAAACGCTCCCATTGGAATAGTTGAAGGAACTCATGGTAATTATTACTATCTATTTTAACAAAACAAAGCGGAGGTCCCGAGCTATATTGCCAACAGGGTATATGACATAGAATGTGGCCGTGTTGGTGGAAGGGCATTTTTAAAAATGTCCATCTGTTTAGCTCCCACCATGTTACCTTAATCAAACCTGCTGCCAAAGCAATGCTAACTTTATCGTGTTCTGGCAAGTAAACATCAGATATCCGATCCCTCAAATAAATCGTAAATCTGAGTAAGGGCACTTCTATTTTTGGCCTCATCTTCACTTAAGATTAAGTGTTGCTGAGGTCAAGACCATACAATTGTGCAAAAAACATTACTAATTCTTTTTCTAGAACATCTGCCGCGAAGCGGACAGGAAGCGTGAAGATATGAAATGGCTCGTCCAGACGTTAGACATGTTAACAAATCACTGTTCGGAATTAGAAGCCCAAGACGAACAACTCAGACTTGAAAGCCTCATCGCTAGATACAAGAACCTAATACCAACCATAGAGATCACCATGATCAAGACAGAGACGTACACTAGATGTTACACATACAGACGTGAAGTACACGAGGTTATTTGCATCCTTGAAACAGCTAAAGAACAAGCTATGGTCGTTCCTGAGCCACAGTCGTTACAACACGTCGAGCAGCTTGTACTAGAGCAACAAGCTGCAGTTCAAAAACTAGATAGACACAGACCTTCAGTCATGACTATGCTTCAACGCGGCAAGGAACTCATCAAAGACGCAAACGCCCCAGCATTTGTCAGAGAAGACGTGAGGACATTGGAAACAGGGTGGAATACTGCTTATGAAACTTCAACTGACCGACTGCATAAACTACGTGATACACAAAAAGTGTGGTCCAATTACGAATATCAGAAGGAAGAACTGTTATCTGATATTGATAAGATTGAGAGCTACGTTGCTCATCCCGGCTTGGAGCTCGGAGTTACCAACATTGGCCGTGAATTACACGAAACAAAAACTCTCAATGCCGATTTAGAGAAAGCGAAGGTGGAAAGATTGCCGCAGTTACAACATGCTTATGCTGAATTGCAGTCTCTTACTGGTCACAAACCCAAACCTGTAATAGAGAAAGATTTAGAAACGATCGAAAGGAAATTGGGCAGAGTACAAGATGAAGTGCAAATTAAAGTTGATAACCTAGAAAAGTTCAACCAAGAATGGGTCAAAATCGACCACCAGTTAGAACATGTTCGTGAATGGATTAAGAAAGAAAGCCCTGCATTGATAGGTCAAATTCAATCAGAGAATATTACACCGGAAGAACGGGTGGAAAAATCACAGGTCTTACAGAAGATTATTTCAAATAAATTGGGAATTATTAGAGGTGTCGCTGATCAAGGGTCAAGATTGGCTGTAGAACATCGCGTCCAAGATGCTAACAGATTAAAAGGTGAAGTACATTTACTTGAAAAGATGATGGCAGATCTACAGAGATCCACTGAACATCAGACCAAAGTTGTTGAACATGATTTAGCCAGTTGGCAGAAATATCAAAAGGGTGTCGCCGAAATAAAACCATGGATCGAAGAAGCTGAGATGAAATTAGGCAATGTGCCGAAACCTACAACATTACCTGAAGCTCAACAATTGCAACAGCAGTCAAGAGCTTTGATCACAGATTGTGACAAGCAACTCATGAACTTGCAAATCTTATCCAGTGTTAGCCACCAATTATCAGGAAAAACAAGTGCACCTGATGAGGTCGATGCTATTCATTCCAGGTGGGCAGTAGTCCATGACTTGGCTGATCAATGGAATAATAAACTCGACAAACTCGTCAATAATTGGGAGAATTTTGAACGTGAAGCGGTGAAGCTTGAATCATGGATTGAGAATGGTGAGAAGTTACTTAGCAGTCGGAACATAAATGTTGAATCTCCTCAAGTAGAAAAATTAGATCGGGAACTGAACAAATTAAAGTCGTTCGGAAATGAAATTTCACAACAGCAAGCTAAGATCATCAGTTTGTCACAGACGTGTGATAATATCTGCCATGGTATTCAACCTGAAGGTGCTAATTTATTGAAAAACAAAGTGTCAGATATCAAGCAACGCACAAATACTCTTGCTGAGACTGTAAGGTCTAAAGTAAACGAACTTTCAGATAAAATCATAGTCCGTCAAGAGTTCCTCACAAAACTACATACATTTGATAACTGGATCACGGACTTCAGAAGAAAGACTGAGAGCTACGACCAAGTTGCTGCTGACAAAGTCGAACCAGCACTACAATCGATGCACGTCTTATTACAAGAGCATGCAGCTAAAACACCCGAATTCACTGATATTTACAATGAAATCAAAAATATGACTCTATCTTCACACCCAGATGAGTCACGATCGCTTAGTGAAACGTACTCAAATATAGCACAACACTACCAAATTATCGAAAACAACATTCAGCAAAACAAGGGGGTGCTACAAAAATGGTCGGACCTCCTAAATTGGTACGAAGAGACCAAGCAACAACTCGGCCACTTACAATATCAAATTGACGGTCCTAAATTAACGCCTGAAAGTTATGAAGTAATAAGGCAAGAACTTGTTAATGTTATTACTAAAGTGCCCGAATGGAAGAGCAATGTCGCACTGCTGGATGGACCTTCAAGAGTAAAAGTTACTGACCAAAACACTGGTCGTATTATATCTCCTACAAGCCTAGTTAAGGAGATTGAAGTAAAAGCAGAAGCATTACTGAATCAAGTAACATCAAAGAGAGACTTAGTTCAAAAAGTAGGCGCTCGGTGGGACAAATTTAATGTTCAACACAATGCGTTAGCTGAAGTATTGCATAACGTGCAATCTGTTTTAAACGAAATGGCTCAAAAACCTGTGCCATTAGCGGAAGCATCAATACAAGACATGACAGAACAACTAGATAAGCTCGATGCAGATTTAAGAGATAAACAAGTAATTAGAAAAGAGTTGAGAGAAGAAGGTCTTCATTTAATGAGAGAAGATCAGCCCAATATGGGTACGATACAAAATGCTCTATCTGCAGCTGACAATAATTGGGACCAAGTTGTTAATTCCGTCCGAGACACTAAAAATAAATATATTCTACTGTCTTCCACATTGCAAGAGTTGAAAAATTTCACAGTCGCTTTTGACCGAGAAATGGGCAGAGCTGAACAGCTGTACAGTGATTGCAAGGACGCTCCAAGTGATTATGTTCAAACAGCTCAGTCGCTAGATAAAGCAAAGAAAGCGTATGAAATTTTAAAGCGTTCTAAAGGACTATTGGACCAAATGGATGTTATTAAACAATCTATTCTAAAACAAGCTTCAATATTAGGAGGATTTGATACAACTCCACTGGAAGAGGCTTTCCTTAATTCACAAACTCATTGGGAGAAAGTCAATGATGCTATTATTAAGAGAATACAAGATCTTGAATCTCAGCTCATTGTATGGCGACAGATTGATGATACAAAAAATCAGGTTATTACTTGGTTGAGTGAAACTGGTCAAAATTTAGCAAATGCCTGTGATAATTTAGAAATTAGATTCGGGCAGAACCACATTACAAAATATAAGGAGGAATTACCTATATATTTAGGTCTAAAGAATAGCATAAAAGCTAAATGTGAACAAATTACAAACTTGAATAAAAATATTCCCATGGGACAAGTTTCTTCAATTATTAGTTATCTCGATAATGAATTTGAGGCTCTGCATGCTTTAGCACTTAACTTAGACAGTGCGGTGTCTTCCCTAGAGTCTAAAGAAAACAAACTAAAAGACAACATTAAGCATTTATCAGATAGAGTAAGCAAAATACGTGATGACATTATTCAGTGCGATGATATGACTGGAGATAATGCAAAAATTTTAGACCGCTTAAAGAAATGTCAAGCTTGTAAGGTTGAATTACAAAATCTTAACGACGAAATAGATAACCTTAGTCAAAATGTTTCCGAAATGAATGCTAACTATCCAGGCTTCTATGAGTCACTTGTTCCAAAAGAGTTAAGTACATTGCAAAAAAGATTTGAAAGTGTGCTAGTACATGCTAACAAAACTGAGACGACTCTCCTGACTTTCCTGCAAAAACTATTTACAGATAAACTTGGTATGTTTAACAGAAATTTGAAAATTTTAGATGATAAGACAAGATGGTGTATGCCTGATGTGAACAGCGATAAGTATAATTTAGAAGTTAAAAATGCTGCCCTCGTAGACGTTGAAAATGGCATTGCTGATTGTCATAAAAAAGTAAAAGAATTAAAGGAAGCCTGTGACATATTGCGTGTGGTGGCTGAACCAGCATGTGCGCAAGAAGCTGCCATACAAACTGAAAAGGCACAAAAAAATTTAGATGTATTGACCTCTAACTACGAAGAAATCAAGGATAGATTGAAAGAAAACATTGATGCTTGGCAAGAATATGAAACATTATTAGAGAATGTATCAGAATGGTTGAAAGACAAGGAAAATAAAGTGAGACAAGAAGCAGCTAATCTTCTAAATCTTGATGAAATCGACGGTAAAATTTCTGAAATTGAACTCTTGCATCAAGAGGTTCAAAATTTTGAAGGAGAAATCAACAAGCTTACTGACATTGGAGAGAAAATTTTAGCCCGTAATCCAGATTCGCGAGTCTTGCAGTATATTAATCATTTAATGACAAGATATCAAGCTGTCGGGAAGTTCACAGAAACCCATTTGAATAGACTGAAAGACCTGAAGAATAATAAAGGAAAATATGATAAATCTATTGCTGAATTTAAAAATTGGTTGCAAGACTCCAATGGTAAAATTGCTGATTTATCTGCTATGAGTAAACATGCAAAGCCAACAGCAGCTGATTTGGATCAAGTAAAGAGACTAAATGATAACAAAGACGTGGGTCAAAAACTCCTTAACAACGCCATTGAATCGGGTGAAGCCCTGTTCAGTGGTATTACTCCTGAAGGACGTGAACTAATAAGAAATGAATTAAGAACTTTAAGAGATTACTTCGAAAATTCAGTTGACTTGCTTAATAATGTGATCAAGGATATTGAAACCACCATCAACAAAAGATCATCATTTGATGATACCTTTAATCAAGTACAGAAATGGATCGGAGATAAGGAAAAAGAATTAGGTGATTTTAAATTATGCCCTACTTTACCTGAAAAAAAGGGCCAGCTTCATGCAAATAAGATATTGCATCAAGAAGTGGATTTACACCAATCTATGATTTCACAATTGACTGAAAAGATAAAACTTATGCCTGATGAAGAAGCTGAAAAGAGCTTGTCAAAAACTATCGATCGGTATAAGAATATGTCTAAAGAACTGGAAAGAAGAATCTCAAAATGTGAATCACATGTTACAGATCACGAGAAGTATGTGCAATTATTTGAAGATTGTCGTGATCGTCTCAATCATATTGTCGCTGAAAACAGTTTACTGAACTATGGAGTTGTAACACAAAAAGAAGATGTTGATTCAAAGATAGCTGCTATTGAAAAAGTAACGACAAAAGCACAAGACATTGAGTCTAATCTCCAAGGCCTTAAGTCTCAGTTAAATACAGTTTTAGAATCCACCAGTTCCAATGGACATCCATTGCTTTTGAGTGAATATGAACAACTTAAAGCTACTTGGGATCAATTGGCAAACCAGTGCAAGGAACAGGATAAAAAATTGAAAGAAACTTTGACACAGTGGAATGAAAGTCAGAGAACCTTAGATGAATTGGAAGAGTGGTTGAAAGTTAAAGAAAATCAACTTCGGGACCAAAGCCTTAAAAATAATCTTGAAGCTAAAATAGCCCATCTGCAGAAAGTTAAGGAAATCAAAAGCGAGCTATCATCTAGAAGTGCTGAATTTGCGGCACTTACTGACAGTAAGCAAAATGTGGCTGGTGAATCTGAAATCAGTAATAAGACATCTAAGCTAGCAACAAGATATCATTCTCTTAATAATCTTGTGAATGAAATGATTTCTAAATATGAAGTATTTGTCTCAGAGCATCAAGCTTTTGAAAGAGATTACAGTGATATGGAGAGTTGGCTCATAGGAATGCTCAGTGAATTGCAAGATTTGAATGAAATCGTAGGTGATTATGCAGTTCTACAAGAGAAACAGAACAAAGCTAAAGAATTATACGAAACTAGGAACAAGAAAACTCCAACGTTCGAAGAATTCCTGAGTTTAGGTGAAAAACTGTATACACATACTAGCCCTGACGGAAGAGAAGTTATACGTCAGAAAATTCGGAAAATCAGGACACTGTGGGATAGTTTTGGTGATAGTTTTCAGGAGACAGTGAATAAGTTAGATCAATGTCTTCTACAGTTCTCCGACTTTTCTTTGGCTCAAGAACAACTTACCAAATGGCTGAAAGATGTTGAAAGGGCAATGCAAAAGCACACAGAGCTAAAGGCATCTTTGGAAGAGAAGAAAGCACAATTACAAAACCACAAAATAATGCACCAGGAGATTATGACCCACCAACAGTTAGTAGAATCCGTTTGTGATAAAGCCCAACAATTAGTTGATCAAACTCATGATGCATCCTTGAATGTATATTTGCAATCAATAAAGCAATTATTCCAAAATATTGTCACGAAATCACAAAATCTCTCGGATAACTTAGAAGACTGCGTGAAAAGACACGAAGATTTGGTTCGTCTTATTCAACAGTACAAAGAATGGCTTGGATCTCAATCAGAAAAGCTTCTAGATATTGAGAATGCGACTGGAGAAAAACCAGAAATTATCAGAAAACTGCAATCTGCCATTGCCATGAAAGACATTGAGAAAATAGGCTCCAGTAAATTAGATGAAATTCGCAATGTTTTCTCGGGAGTTAGTAAGAGCACTTCTGAACCTGGTAATACAGCAATAAAGATTGAAATTGACAATCTACATGAACAACTACGTAATGCTGTTGATAATATTGGAAGTTCTGAACAAAAACTAAAGCATACATTAGACACTTGGAATAAGTTTGATACGACAATTGAATCCATCACTGAATGGCTCAAAGACATGGAATCTAAGTGCCGTGATCAAAGTCTTTGCTCCACATTACAAGAAAAAGAAGCTCAACTACAACGTTATGCTAATCTGCGCAACGAAATTAACGCTAAAGAAAAGGAAATTGATGCTTTCGTCGATGAATCCCATAATTTAATACAATTGAGCGGCGTGGAACGTCTTAAACCTCTTGTAATACAAGTGAGTAGTCGTTATCAACAACTGCATTTAATTTCTAAAGAGATCGTTAATCACTGGTCCGAATTAGTCACAGATCACAAAAAATACGTTCAATTACATAACGAATTTGACGCATGGCTTAGACCTTTAGAAGAACAACTATCTCAAATTGTAACCAAGGAAGATAAAATCAGCATTGAGAGCAAAGGTAATAAACTCCAAGTTTTCTTACTAGAAAGAGATAATGGGGAACATAAGATTAGCATATTAACAACTGCAGGAGATAAAGTTCTACCTGAAACAGCTGCTAATGGCAGAGAGAATATACGTTCCGAAGTCAGAGGTCTACGAGAAAGATGGGACAAATTGAATGATACTATTCTTCAGCAACAAAAAGAATATGAATCTCAAACGCTACAGTGGTCTAGTTATCAAGATGTACTACAACAGACATTGTCATGGTTGGATGAGAAAGAAAAAATAGTAGAATCCGAAGATAAGGCTGTATTAAATTCGGCACAGGAAATAAAATCCAAACTACTAAAAAATAAGACATTGTTACAAGAAATTTACTCGCATAAGAGAGTAATTGAGACGGTTACTGAAAAAGCTAAGAATGTTGCCGTTACTCTACACTCAGGTAAAGGGGAAAATGATGAAATGACTGCTATCATTCAGTCAGTTTGGGATAGATACAATGCCCTAACAAATAGATTATCATCTGTAATAGACAAACATGAAAGTACATTTGATATCTACCAGCAATTTACTGATCAGCAAAAATCATTGCAAGATTACCAAAAGCACTTGTGGGATCGACTTCATCTTTTATCAGATTATACTGGAAACAAAACCGCACTGCAAGGCAAATTAGTTAAAATTCAAGAATTACTCGATGCAATTCCAACTGGAAATAACAAGTTAAAAATGTTGTCTGACTTGATTGAAAGTAGCGCTTCTAAATTGTCTCCTAGAGGAAAAGAAGGCATGTCTAGAGAACTCGCTTTACTCAGAGCTGACTTAGAAAAGTTCACAGCAACAGTCCATGATGTAAAACGTGGTATAGAAGATAAAATACAGCAGTGGATCGAATTCGATAGTGCCAATGATCGATTACAGCATTGGTTGACCGATACAGAGATGACTCTGAAGACATACACTCCGAAGGCAACCTTGGAGGAGAAGGTGGATCAACTCAATAAATATACGGTATGTATTTTCTATTTATTTATATACTTGTATATATTTACCAGAATTGAAAATATTTTTGATGATAACAAATTTTGAACAGGAATTATGTAAAGCGATTGATAATCATGAAAATGATTTGAGCACGGTCATTACTCTTGGCGAAGCCTCGGATCAAGTAAGATTTTAAAGTGGGCATTTTATTAATAATAATATCCTCATCACTGTAGGATATACTTAAGTAGTCTAATTTTCAGTAGACTATCTAATTCCACAAACCAATAATATTGGGATAATGCTAACAAAAGAAATGATAAACACTCGTATTATACTTACGTAGCATCTACTTCTATTCTACCTACTATTATGTGTTGAAAAAGAACCAACAGTTTTACTAATAATTTTAGAGGCGATGGTAATCGTATCTTATTTTATCTCACTATTCTCACATCACGCCCATTTAAAGTTATTTATTATCTATAACTATTTATATGACGGTTCTATACTAATAAATATTAATTAGTTGTCGTAGTTAGCTTAATAATTAATATTTCATTCTTAGAGAGTCTATTAAAACCAACAACACGATATTATGCACTTGAAACACCCTATACTTTTGTGTTTACTTTTAAATTCAATATGTATGGCAACCTGTAATATGTCGAGTTGTTGGTAGGTCAGACAGAATCCATGCCATGACTGATGGCGATAATAAATAGACGAATTCTTTCAGGCTATCTTGGCTAACTTGAAGAAGACAGAAAATGACGTCGACAAGATATCTGATGAATTTAGTGATCTCATCGAAAATTGTAACGATACTAGAATTACGATGAATTTACAACAAATGACTTCACGATTCCAATCTGTACAATCGACTGCTAAAGAACTTGTGAAGAAATGTGAACAAGCTGTTAACGACCATAATGCTTATCAGGAAAAGTATAATCAATGCACAGATTGGATAAAGACAGCTCAACATAAATTTGAAGAATGTCAAAAAAACTTGTCCAATACCCCTAAAGGAATAAGTGTCAAACGAGAAAGCCTTAACGATTTATTAAGTCAAAGGCGAAATGCTACTCTTTTGGTTAACAATACTTTGGAATTAGGTGAAAAGCTTTACCAATCTACGTCACCCGAAGGCAAAGAATTAATCGAGCAGCAACTGCACGATATTCAACAGGCTCTCGATAATTTGTATGACAACATCACTAAGGCAGAAAGAGACCTAGATTCAGAGTTAAACAAATGGTCTTCATTTGACGATAACCTGAAGAGTGTTCAGCAATGGCTGACAACTGCTGAAAAAAATTTACCTAAAGAAATCGAACTGAAGGCGACCTTGGATGAGAAACGTAATCAACTCAACGTTTACAGATCATATCTTCAAGACGCTATGGCTCATCAGCAAGATATCACTAATTTGGAAGCTCGAGCTCAAGGCTTGCCTGACGTTTCTAAAGATATAACAAAGGAGATTAGTCAGCTGAAACAGAGACATGAAATTATACTTTCGAGGGCTAAATCTTTTGTAGACCAGTACGAAGCAATTGTTAACAATCATCAACATTATACTAAAGCTGTCATGGAATTACAAGAATGGGTAGAAGCTACACATAATACAGCCCAGCTTTGGGGTGATGTCAATTTAGAACGTGTATCATTAAGTAGTAATTGTGAGAAATTAAAGTCGTTACAACTTAGTCTGCCAGAAGAAAAAAGTCGCATTGATAAAATACGATCTTTAGGAGAGAAAGTACTACCAGGCACTATAACTAATGGGCAGGCAAATATTAGAAATCAAATTGATGCTTCTCATCAAGAATGGGAAGGATTAGTATCGTTTATCAATAAGACAATTGAATCTCTAGAAAATAAAATACAACAATGGAACGAGTATGAGAACATGAAAGATCAATGCCTTGCATGGATTAGGAATACAGACAATCAAATTCATGCAGTAGATTTGAAAGCTACATTACCAGAGAAACAAGACCAATTCAAGAAATTCCAGGTGTTGCAAGGTGAAGTCCGTGCAAAAGAGCTTGAAATTGATAATATTACCGAAAAAGCTCAAAACTTATATACTGGTGTCTTAGGGCCACGGGGATCTCAAATATCCGACTTGGCAGTGAAATATCAAACGCTATCACAAAAAGTTAAAGATCTCACAAATAGATGGCAACAATATGTAAAAACTCATCAAGAATTTTCTAGCAATGTTACCGAATGCTCACAATGGATTGAGGAACTTCGAGACAAACTTGACTTCTGTGCTGATTTAAGCTCTTGCTCTCAAGATGACTTGGAGACAAAATTAGTGTTGATACAAAATTTGATGCTTACTAAGGATGAAGGGTTCACTAAAGTCCAGTCCCTCGTTGAGCTTGCCCAAAATGTATTAGCTAATACTGCACCTGCTGGCCATGAAACCATAAACAACTCTTTGATCGCTTTACAAGAACAGTGGTCCGCTTTACTATCAAGAATGATTGAAACTAAGAGTATGCTGGATGATTCTGTAACGAAATGGGCTGGTTTCTTAGAGCAGATACAATTAATCGACAAAAGCAATCATTGGCTTGAAAATATGCTTGTTGAATTGGCACCATATGAAACAACTATGTCTGATAAGAGGGCACAGCTTGAAAAGCTCAAAGAAGTCGAAGAAAAAGCCCGTTGTGATCGACTTGATGTTGACACTTTAAAGGCTAAAGCGGCAGAAATGATTGCTAGCGGACAACAAAATCAGGCTGCTTCCAAGGCTCAAGAAACTTTAAGCAAATTTGATTCACTATATGACAAGATTAAGAAACTGCTTGCTGATCGTGAGGAACAGTATAAAGATCATAGACTTTATAAGGAAGCTCACGATGAACTTATTCAATGGTTGAGTCGAGCTAGAGAGAAAGTACCTTCTCTAAAGTCCAAACCACTTAGTGACAAATTGGCCATCGAAAACTCAGTAGCTCCTCTTGAAGCTTTAATAAACAAGCAAGCTCAGGGTGAATTATTACTCGAGCATTTACAACACACTGGCGAAGTGGTCTTAGCTAGTACTTCGCCGGATGGACAAGTTATTATCAAGAATGAAATGAAAGCGCTGAAAGAAAGCTTCGAAGACCTTTTCAATGAAATTAAGCAACAAAAAAGCCAACTTGAAGATACTGTCAGTCAATGGCGTGAATATAAAGACGAATACGAACGGCTATCTGACTGGTTACAGCAAAAGGAAATTCTCATAAAAAATCATAAACTGGCTCTTCTTGGAACAGCTAAAGAGAAGGGAGCTCAAGTTAACGAAGTTAAAGAGATTGTTGATCAACTGCTCAAAGGTAAAGATGACATCGACAACTTTAATGCTTCTGCTGCTGGCCTTTTATCCTCACATCTAGATACCTACGTTAACAATCAATTAAGACATCTTAACTCCAGATATCAGGTATTGGTGAATATGGCAAACGATGTTCTAAAGAAAGTTGAAACAAACTATGAGCAACATCAAACCTATGATGATAACTATGCTAAGACCAAGAAATGGATAGACGATGCATGGGATATCACTCGCAGCGGAAGCGATGCTGGTAGTAATAGCAGCAAAGATGCCTTACAGAAACGGTTAGAGCAAATAGAAGATTTACTCAAACGCCGAGAAGAAGGTCAGAATTTAGTACATGCTACTGTCAACAGCGGCGAAAAAGTTCTAAGAAATACACGATCAGACGGCAAAGATAAGATCAACAACGAATTAAAAGAATTACAAAACGAATGGGATCGTCTTGTTAAAAAGATGACAACCGCTAAAGTTCATCTTGAGACGGCAATGCTGCAATGGGCCGATTACAGCTCAAGCTATTCGCAGTTGCAGCAATGGATATCCGATAGGGAAGCAAAATTACAAGAGGTATGCGAGCAGAAAGTTGCAAAGTCAAAGAAAGGTCAAGACCGCCTCGCCGGCCTTACTGCAGGTCTTAGTTTGGGAGAAAGAAAAGCTACACTTCGTCAAACAAACAATATTGTACAAGATATCGTTTCGTTTGAACCAATGATCCAGTCTGTAACTTCTAAGGCTTCAGAACTTATGCAACAAGCACCTGCATCTGAAATAACCAGCAAATACGAAACATTAACAAAACAGGCTAAAGATTTGTACTTGAAACAAAAAGAAACTGTTGAACAACATCAAGTGTTTATTGATGCTGGTGCTGATTTCGTTCAATGGATTAGAGCTGCAAAGGAAAGGTTAGGCAAGTGCTCTGATGCAACCGGAGATAAAGAATCACTAAGCAGTAAGATATCACAACTTAAGGTGTTAGAAAGTGAATTACCTGAAGGACAAGCGAAATTGCAAAAAGCTCTCGAACAGGGTGAGATATCTTGTGGCATTGCTGATTATGAAGACCGAGAAGAGATTGAAGAAGAAGTAGCTCTTATGCAAGAGGAATACGATACCTATGTGTAAGTTAAAGTTTATTAGATTTTATTTCTAAATCTTGATTCCAGCTAATTAAAACAAACTATTTTTTATATTCTAGCGAGCAGTTAAACAATACAAAAGCTTTGATTGAAGGAGGTATCGTGAAGTGGACAGAATACGAAGAGCAATACAAGGAAGCCTTAGATTGGTTGTCAAAGACTGAAAAGTTAGTGCAATCATTCAATAAATTACAAAATAGTCTAGAACAGAAGAAAGTTGTTCTTGAAGAATTCCAGGTTAGTAACTAAGTATTCAATTTATACCGAAATTACTTAAGTATACAGACATACCCAAAACTCGAGCAATATAAAAAAATCTTGGTTTTATTTTATTCAATGGTATAATAACAATGATATTTAAATAATTTTATGAAAATTTAAAACACGTGCTATAAAATTTAATAAGGCCTTGGGCTCAAAAATTTTGCAATATTGTTATTGGTCATTTGTTTTCAATTTAATGAAAGAGCTCTTAGCAATGAATATAATAAACAGAATGTATATTGTTGTTATTTTATTGAGCTTGCAATAGGTGTATACCAGGCTAAAGAGTCAAATTGAGAATATTTAATTAATTTTTTAAAAGGTAGTCACTTGTGGTGATAATGGATAATATTTAGATTTTTTTTCGGAGTTACAATGATGTTTTGGTAGAACGATTTTTTATTTTACCTATGTTCACGTTGGTTTTTAATTAACTAGGGACATTTGCAAATGTTATTTGACTGGCAAGCCGAATTGGACAAGTTGAATGTACGAGCGCAAACTTTATTGGAGACTTGTTCAGATACAAGAGTTTCCAATGGAATCACTCAGATGACGACAAAATACAACGCCTTACTATCCCTTGCTAAAGAAGTCATGAAGCGGCTCGAACTACACTATCAGGTAAATGTACAGAATATAAAAGACTTGTTACGTTATATGTATTCATGGTGAATTTAATTTATAGTCAAGGGTGTGTACGTGAGTTGAAGGAGTATTCAATATTAAAAATTGTGAATGCTTTAAATAAATATTTGTTGCAGGACTGGCAGGTTAGACACTTACATCTTATAATATACTTTACATTTTTTACTAAGTTTCAAACTGTTTTTGTCATCCAAACCTTTGTCAAAACAAAAGGCGAAGTCCTTATAATATTCTAACTCCATTGTGTTTGTCAACTTTCCCAAACAAATATCTAACTATCATCCCTTTTACCAGGAACATCAACAGCACAATGCTCTGTACGGAGAATGCCAGGACTGGCTCGACAGGACTCGTGAGAAACTTAACCAGTGTGCTGAAATACCTAACAGCCTGCAAGAAGTTAACAGTAAACTTAACACAGTTAAACTCCTACGTCAGTCACTAGAACAGGGTCAGAATAAGCTCAGATACCTTTTGGAACTAAAAGAAAAAGTCATAATGAATACGGAACAAACTGGTGCAGCCAAGATTCAAGAAGACACTGACAATCTGAAACAAGAATTCGATAAGCTTATAGCTGATTTACAAGACGTTCGTAATAAGTTGACTAGTAGAGCAGCACAGTTTGACGATATTTCTAAAGTAAGTTTGTTTGATTTTTATTATGACGAATTAATTTAGGTACTACTAGTAACAGGACGATAACTCAGTAACATATTTTTTCTTTTCTAGATTCACAAATTACTGGTTGAGTGGCTTGATGACATTGATCAAAAGATACAATCGGATGATTCTCTCATGAACGATTTGTCTGAAAAGAAAGCCAAATTAGAGAAATTTAAGACGTTTAATAGAGATATCGATTCACATAGCGATCTTGTCAAGAGGCTGAATGAGAAACTTCTGGAAGATGGTTCATTAAAGTCTAAAGAGATTGAGAATACACTAAAACGTTACGATGGTATTAGAAAAACTGTTAACGAAATGATTGTCGTAAGTATCAATTAGTAGTATTAGTACCAATTTGGTTAGGGTTAATACACATTAGATACATTAAATTATGTTGAATGTTTTGTTTTTAGAAACTGGAGGATTACGTCAACTCTCATATTCAGTACAAAGATTCATATGATAACTTCTATGATTGGATACGAAACTGCAAGATTGAAATTCAGCAATGCTCCGACTCTCATGGGGAAAAGGAGGCAGTACAGAATAAACTCAAGAGCGTAAATAAAATAATTGAATCTCTGCCTAATGGTGAAAAACTTCTAGAAAAAGCTATTGCTCTTAGTGAAGCTGTATTAGAAACTACTGGTAATGAAGGTAAAGACAGTATAAACCAGGAAATAAAACAATTGAAAATCGAATGGGAGAACCTCCAACAAATCTGCAAAGACACAAAGAAGTTACTTGAGAAATGCCTATCTGCGTGGTCAGATTTCTTAGAAACATCTGACAAGATGAGCAAGTGGGTGAAAGATTTCGATAATAAATTGAACACTGTTCAGAAAGTGGATAAGATCACTCCGGAACATTTAGAGAAATGTCGCGTAAGTATTTTATCCAGAATAAGTCATTTATTCTCATATATAAGAAAATTCTTTTAATAATATTAAAATTTTGCAGGAACTTTTAGCAGAAGCACTAGGAAATAAACACGTTTTGGAAGAACTCAATGACAGGTGTGAAAATTTGATGGAGTCGAGTGCATGTGCTTGGGTTCGGGATAAAACGGTGAACTTGCAAACTGAATACACTACTCTACTGACAAAAATTCAAGGTTTGGTATCCAATGGTGAAAAAAATCTATCAGATCATACTGAATTTATTAAAGCTAAGGAGGACTTACAACAATGGTTGGAAACTGCTCATGGAACTGTTCAAGATTCTATCGGAGTTGGGGATATTGATACAACTAAAGACAAGCTCGAAACTATTAAACTTGTAAGTAATAGAATGACGGAAGGACATCATTTACTAGTTGTATTACAGGAAGCTTTCAAAAAAGCTCTTAATAACACACCTCCTGAGGAACAAGATGGCCTCCGCAATGATGTGAAGGTTTTGCAAGAAAGTTGGGACCAACTCAAGATCGATCTTAACTCCATTACGGCACAGCTTAAAGCTGCTATCGGCAAGTGGGAAGAGTTCGAAGAATCAAAGAACAAAATGAATCAATGGATCAAGGATACTGAACAGAATTTGGATAAGGTTACTCCTACTGGTGGTGAGCTTGGTGAAATGAAGACTTTACTTGAGAAATACAAGCATATTGAGGATGAAATCGACAATAAGAAATCTGAACTAGAAAGGCTCAAGAGTGAGGCTGCCGAACTCAGTTCATGGGCGAAGAAGCCAGCAGTCAAAGAATCTGTAATTGAAATCGAAAAGAAATGTAATGCGTTACGAGCGAAATGTGCAGCCAAGAAAGCTGATTTGGAATCGGAAATCAAAGATTACAATCAGTATCATCAATCACTGCAAGACACAGAGAAATGGCTGCTGCAGATTTCTTTCCAACTCATGGCTCATAACTCGTTATACATCGCTAATAGAGAGCAAACTGAAGAGCAGTTGGCACAACATGCAGTCTTACTTGATGATATTCAAAAGTATCGCTCGACTCTGGATGACTTAGAAGCTAAGGGTCGCGCTCAAATTGAACGCTATGAATCTACGACTCCATCAACTCGTGATACAGTCGGTAAACAACTGAAAAACGTTAATGACAGTCACAAATCTCTTTTAGCTACTGCATTACAAATTGAACGTCGTCTCAGAGAAGGTCTCGCTAAGTTTAAGGAGTATGAAGATACTTTGGAAAGTATTCTCAACAATCTGGACGAGTGTGAACCTGCAATCACTGAACTTGACGTGCCGGTTGATGGTCTTGCCCATGGTAGAGAGTTGCTGGACAAAGCTAGGGTAAGTAATAGCTTTTAAATACCTATCATAGCTATCAAATTAATTTTAAGCATCAATTCAACGTTTTTAGAATGTTATTGTCAATATTTATCACATTTTAACTTCGATCACAGATAAAACCTAGATACGGCGTATTTCTTACTCCATTCCGCTTGAAATGCGTTCTAGGAGTAAAGCTACTGTACACGACAGTTGGGCATGGTCCAGTTATACATGATTTTAATAATATCATCCTTTTCTGCATACATTTATATACATCATCGTTTTATCTATTTTCTCGAGAATGGCAGGAAATGCGCAAACTGATGTCTGTATCCAGGCTGGAGATGTGGATTCAAATACGATGAAGATGGTTCAATATTTATTTTTAAAAACGAATACTATATCTGCAAAATACATGAAATGTATTTCTTTCTCATGGCAAAGCATTTTATTTTCACTCCTACAGGTTTTAATGACCAAAATAGCATGTTTTTATATTCTACGTCATCAAAATTTTCCGGTTGACTAATAGCGTAATCAGCCTACTCGTTGAAATCAACTTACTCGTGCAACACGATGTGAACCAAAGTGCAGTGTCTAGATTTTTCTATGATCGAAATAATGTAAGTGGCGACTGGTATCTGAACCTCTTAGATAGCTAATTCAAATAGTCTTCCTCCACATTAGGCTCTCCACAATCGCCTCCAAACCGAGAAGAGTCGCCTATCCGCTGCCGTGGCCGCATGCTCGGCTGCCGCTGCATCAGTCTCGAGACCATCGTCACCAGCAGATACGGCACCTCTGCCCATTCCACCCAGGGAGCTACACGTGCGCGCCCGACTCGAAGATTTGATAGACCAGGTACTAGCTGCTTCTGGAATTGTGCTTGCATCTGATGTTTTAACTTCATTTTGATGTGTTTGTTTGTTGTCTGAATAACCAACTTTTAAGAAACCTTGATGGATCTCAATTTGATAACGAGGTTATGATTTCCAAAAATCTCTATGTGATGCTATAAGTGAAGTAAGGTAGTTTGTAAGAACTAATTTTCAATGATATCTTAAAGTTTGCCAGGTCTACAAAAAGAACAGAACCAACGAGTTATTTATTTACTAAAGTAAGACCTCGAATACTAATATTTGTATTAAAATAACTAATGGAAGTGGTAGGTAGTGATAGCGTAGTTAGTGAAATAAAACGATATGTAGTCGTTGGCAATGTATTTTTGTGCACCTGGTATTACTGAATCAAGATGATTCTACATTAATGAAAAAACTCGAAATCTAAACATATATTATTGTCTTCGAAAAATTTGCTAAATTTACCAATAAAAATCGTCTTGAGTCAGGGTGAAATCAGTCACTATTGAATAAGCAAACTTAGCGCTAATATTGGAGGTGGATCATTCACGCGTTTCTTTTAACACGTGCACGCAAACACTCTCCATGTATTGTGATAAACAGGAAAGCATAGAAAAAGTTGAGCCTAGCATAAATCAACCAACATACAGATGTCCGTGGTTTAAAGTAAAAAGATTAATCTTACATGAATGATATAAAAGTCGATTTTATCTATTTTGTAAGAATTTGGGTTCATCTTATAAATTATATTCCTAAAATAAATTCTAATCTCTTGAATATTCTTTCTGCTCTATTGATCTAAACAGTGGAAATATTCTTATAACATGAGTGATTATATTAATTTGACAAAAAAAAACTCTACAATAGGTATTCATTCTGCCTTGTTCATTTACTTACACTAAATAAAGCACAATGTTTGAAACTAACTCACGGTGTGTTTCGATGTTTGTGTTTTTTGTCATGCATGGTTTGTTTATAGAAACATGTGAGCGATGTAGACAGCGCACCACGCATCGATACTATACTAAAGAATCTAGGAGCACCAGAGTTCAATGCAAAGTTGAAGGGTTTTGAGAAGAAGGTAAGGCTTCTTGTTGCATGCATGCTGCTTTCGTATAATATTTGCCATTGAGAATTTAGCTGTACCAAGATGATATTATGAAAGTAAAGTAACATTATGTGAACAACGTAGTCTCATCTAAGAAATATTAATAAATATGATGGCAGTATTTAGTCTTATGGAAATAATTACAACTATAAATTTCACACAGACTGAATACTTAAAACACCTAAAAATTTCTTACATAAATTATATTATACTTAGGTACAAAGCCATCTAGAGACACTTGGGGACGCTGTTCACGGTATGGAGGAGGCAATGAAGCAAGTAGTAGAAATTCAAGAATGGATCAACGTACACAACGCGTTGGCCCGTGACTGGCTCGCAAATCCATCCAAATTGAGGCCAGAAGCAGCTAAACAGGACATGTCAGCTATGAGTGATGCATTAGTATTGCTAAGTGAGAAGAGGAATAGACTTTTGACAGAAATACCTACTGAAGGCAAGAGTTTTTTTTTTATTTACACAATAATAATAATTTGTTTAAGATATAATATTAACACTTTTTAAATGTTCAGGATTAGAAGACGAGATCAACTTAGAAGAAGAACTGGATAATTTGGAGGAAGCTATTTTAAAGGCAATTGAACGTGAAAAAAGCAACCAATCTATCATAGATGACTTCAGACACAGATGCCAAGAAATCCATGATTGGTTTGATTCAGTGCTAAAGAAGATGTGCCTTGCAGATAAGGGTTCTGGTCTGGCATGCCCTCAGAAATTAACTGCTTTGAAGGAATTAACTGAAGAGTTCGGGAAGTCAGGAAAAGATAAAGTTGATAATATTAAAGCAGTTGGCTCCAAAGTTATTAATATTGTTAGTAATCTAGAATCTCAACAAGTTGAAGAACAAGTCAGTATGAGGATATTATTTATATTATAAAATATAATATGATTTGAAAGTGAGTTACTAATATTATTCCTTATTTCAGATGAAATCGGTTGAAAGAAGATACAATGACATAGCGAAACGCATTCAACGTAAACTTCAAATGCTTGAGATTACATATAAAGCCATCGATGGAACTAAGAGCGAAGTCAACGCTCAAAATGATTGGATGCAGAAACAAATTGACAGCATTCTTCATCCTGAACCGCTTGGTTACGAAAGCAAATCAGTGAAAGAGAGGCAAAAGAAAATGGCTAATTTATTGAAAGAGACAGACAGTAAGAAAACTGTTATTGATTCCTTAGAAAAGAAAGTAAGTAATATTCAATCTGAACTTGAGCCATCGGAACAAATGCAATTAGAATCTGAGTTATCTGAATTAGCATCCAAACAGAAACAATTGGTATCTCTTATCAAACAAGAAATTGATAGATTGGGTACAGGAGCAGAGGATAGGAAAAAATTAGAGAATGACATCGAAAAGGCTAAGAACTGGCTCAAAATTAAAGTGGCTGAAATTAAGAAATTGGGTGGCCCAGTTCCATTGGAGGCTGCTAAAATTGAAAAAGAAGTTGCTGTTTATAAGAAGCACCAAAGCGAATTATCCGACTTTCATAATGATACCTTAGCTGAAGTTATGCGTCAAGGTAATGCTGTATCTAAAGATTGCTCTGCGGAAGATCGAACGAGATTACAAGGAATTTTAGAGGACCTAAATAAAACATATACATCGGCTAAAGTTGATATTGATGAAAAACTTGCAATATTGAACAAGTTATTGCATGGTAGAAATGAATTCGAATCAGACGTAGCTAAATGCCAGAGTTGGCTGAATGAAGCTGAAGTAGCTGCTACGCCAGAACTTAGAACAACAAGTTTACAACTACTCGAAGAACAGTTGGCTAAGTTTGAAAAATTAAACAAAGAAGCTGCTGATGTTGAGAAAAATATTAATAAAATTAAAGATAAATCTAAAGACATAATGGATTCATTATCAGATTCCAATAAATTACAACTCAAGGAACAAGTTAATATTTTATCTGATAGATTTGCTAGAATAAATGCCATTATCAATGATAGGAAGACTGCTCTTTTAAAACATATCAAAGGATACAAAGATGCAGCTGCTAAGATTGCTGCTGCTCTAGAATTCTTAAACGAAATTCAAAATAAACTAAAGGCTTTGAATAAACCAATTGGCAATAAAGTTGAGGATGTGCAGCCAATCATCCAAGCATATGAATCTATTTTAGCTGATCTCAAAAAGAATAAGGCAATGCTTAACGAATTACAAGGTGGCAACCTCCACGACCTGCAAGACATTCTCACTCAGCAAGACGATTTAATGAGTACTATAGAAGATCAAATATCCAAATTAAAACAACTATTGTTACTACGAGAACAGTTCTTTGCTCTTGTAAAAGAGATAGAGGAATTCATTGCTAAATATACAGATGTAACATCTGACATTGAGAAGTCCAACGATTCTTTAGAAGAAAAAATTAAACGCTACGATGATGTTATTGGCAAGATTCAAGGGTGTGAGGCGTTACTTGCAACCGCAACAGATAAAGGTCAGCAAATTGCTGCAGAGGGTACTGTGATTGATAGAAACAATATTACTGAACTGCTTCAATCACTAAAACAACAACTTCTAACTCTAAGAAGAACAGTCGAATCTAAACGTCAGGAACACGAAAGAGCAGCGGCTGAACATAAGAAATTTGCATCAGATCTCTCAGAAATACTACAATGGCTTCATGATAATGAGGCTGCAGTACATTCACGGCCATTACTAAACAGAGACATCGTTAGTGTTGACAAGAAACTCATTGAGCATGCAACTTTAGTTAAAAGTATCCAATCCTATTTAGATAATCTTTCAAAAATCGTAGATATTATTAAAAATGACGATGGAGTCCCAGGATCTTTGTTAGAAATGGTTTCTGAAGCTAACTCTTTAAAAACTTCTTTACCAGAAGAATTATCGAATAGAGAGAGATATTTACTAGACAACAAGAAGTATAGACAACAGTACTTACAATTAGTAGAAAAATTGAATATTTGGGTTAACGAAGCTACTATTCGATTAGATATGGGAAAGAATGGTACTGATTTCGAAAATATTGAAGCTGATTTAGAAGAACACAAATCCTTTTTCAATACATCGGAGCCAGAGATGAAAGATTTAGTTGGCAAACGAATGCAGGATATCGTTGATAAAATATGGCCCTCTTTAGCTTCATCAGAGCAAGAAGAACTATCTAAAGAGCATCAAAAACACAACCAACTTCTAAAGAATACTTTGAACTCAGCGAAATCACGTCAAGCTCAATTAGAACAAGATTTGGAGATCTGGAAGGACTTCTGTCAGCTGGTCGATAAGATAAAGGCTATCTTGGATAAGAATGAAATCAAGGATGAGCAGGTGACAACGGTCGATGCACTGAGAATACAGTTGGAGAAACTCAACCATGCCAAGAATGATTTGGAGGTGAGTCTTTATATTTTTTTTCTGATGATGGATGATTTTTTTTATGCACAACGGGTTAGCATTTGACCTCCATTACATATGACGTTAAGTGAAGATGACGCCGTCTAACAACCGGAACACAACAACGCTGTTAACATTGCTGCTTGGCGACTGACTAAGATAAGACGGTAGTAGCTGATACACCATAGAACAAACTTCCGCCTGAAACTTTTGACCTATTTCCCTTGGTTAGTCCTACTTAACTAGGTGTACTGTATGTGAATTGCAGCACTTACTCGTATAACATTATTCACTAAATACAGAGACACATCCCCTTTCGTACGATCAATTTCAATTTATTGCATATAAGTTGTATACATGATCTTAAAAATATATATGGGTATCATACATAAACCCTGATAGGGCACAGCTATTAAATTTATAATGCATGCACATAAATAAATATAAGGATTAATGAATTTTTTGAATAGAATATAACATACAAAAGCAATACAACTACAAATCAATATAAACAAATAAATAAATATAAATATCCTTGGACATACACACAACGCCATCTAGTTCCACATTAAGCAACTATAGGCTTGTGTTGTGGATACCAGATGGTTGATAAACTACACAAATACATTTTTTTTTTGTCATTATATAAATATATAAATGAAAAACATCCATAACTCGGGAACACGTGTGTATATTCATCATACAAACATATGCCCCCAGCGAGCGGGATTTAAACCCGCAACCTTTTGGTATAGCAGTCAGAGTTTCTAACCACTACACCAAACAGGTCGTCAAATATAAGACTGAAATGTCCTCAATAATTATATGTTCTTCTTCTTCTTATTTTTGAGGATGGCAACCAGTCAACCTCATTGTCGAGGGACATTACTGCCAGATTCGAGTGAAAATTTTTATTTATCTTATTTCTTCAGTTTATAGGTCAGTCTCAATCAAAACAAGTAATTCGTCGTATACAGAGTCTAGTCACGGTCAAGTCATTCTTCAGTAAAGTGGCAGAATGCTTTACAAAAGATTTTGGCGGCTTCTTGTGGGAACCCGAAAGCTCCGTTACGCACTTTAATTTACACTTCCCTTCACCTGTACACCAACACTAACGTTTGCTGCACAATATTCTGCCATTATTAAGCTTCAAAAGTTAGAATGCACAAATTTTAAGACTTATAAAGAAAAATGCTACTTCACTCGCCGAGTTCCCGCCAAAAAGCCAATTATATCTATCTTTACATTTAAGATATTTCTCTGTTCTCTAGGAACAACTGATAGTAGTAACATTCATTTATTACTTATTTCTTTAGCAACGATTTAGTAGGAGTTTTCTTCATTTTTAACGTGAATTGGATTTGGATGAAAATTTTTACGGACATTGCGAAAGGGCCAGAGTGAACTATTTATAGGGAAGGGAAAAGGCAGGCCTAGTCTATTGTGTAGTCCCAAATTAATGGGTCGAGGTCTTGTCGTCCCAGGTACATTATATCAGCCTCGTATCAAACTTCATGGTAGTATGCCATGGTATGCCTCAGGATAGACGGAAGTTCGCTGCTGACTGGATCGGGATGCGGACTGAGTACATTGTGACCGAACCCATATTGTGGTAATACACAGTACAAATAGCGAACTTTATACTAGACAATATTACCTAATGAGCCTTTAAAAAATTACCTATGAGTAGCATTGAATCATATACCCAAAATTTATTTTAAAGTGTTGCTATACGCGAATAAAAGGAAGATAGTCTTCAAATTCTTGAGTGTCAACAAAACATAATTCCTTGTTAATATTGGGTCTTTACCTATGAAATTGGAGTTTTTTCTTCGTTGATCATATGTACCAATTCCTGCGATTTTCATAGCTATATCCAAATTTGTTTTTTATTTGGAAAATGGAATATTATTTCAAGGTTTCACATGAAATATTTTTTAATTTCTGGGCTAAATCACATAAGAAAAAAAATTTGAACAGAGCTCGTTTCATGTGCTTCCCATAATCATTTCTTAGATTCGCTGAAACTTTTATGAAGCGGTTACTTTTAAAAATTAACGCTGCCTATACTTAACTTAATGTTATCCGATAATACACACAAAGTTTAGCTAAATTTGGATTTGCCGTTCCCAAAAAAAAAATCAAAAATGTTTGTATGGAGAAAACAGTCTTAATGAAATTCTTCATACAAAACGCCAATTTCATAGGTAAGGACCTAATATGTACATGCTAGGTAATCTTCACCGTGTACTTTTTTTAATGAAATTAAAATTTTTATACGTTAATGAAGGTCACAAATTTCACTTATTGAAAGACAATAATCATGTAAATACCCAACTATAGAACTGAAATATTTTGATTATTACTTATTGCAAAACATAAATAAGATAACGAAAGCGTAGAATCGCCAAATCTGTCCTTTAACAAACAATAAGAAACCTTTTTACAAAGAGTCTAGGGGCTCTATTTTTGAATCGTTCGCCTCGCGTCAAACGCTCGATTTCGACAAATTTTTATTCGACATCGGAAATTTCATATTTTTTAATCGTTCGACTGCAAGAGTGGTCTCAACCACTCGTCGGTTTGCCTGGCGTGCGTTAGGATAATCAGATTTATTAAAATAATCAATAAATAACATTGAAAATGAATATGGAAAAGGATTTAACGGATATTTAAGCCGTGGTTGGGATGATGCGTGCCCCGAATAAAATTCAACATTCCAAATTTGCTAATAAGTACAACACCGGGACGAATGTACCTCTTTGAATTCACGAAATCAGCGTCATGCGACTTGGAAGTCGACTGTGACTTAAGTCCCATGCGACGATATTACGTCAGCCGAGCAGTTTAAAAATAAAGCCCCAGCTCTGTTATACAACTCATTAAATACATGTTTTGATATTTTATTGTAAAATCGTATTCTGTGTCCCATAAAAGATGTGCTCACTTTGGTATTAACTTAATATTATTATGTAGTTTATTGATAATAGTAGAGTCAATATAAGGGTGACAGTCCAGGGATAAGATTAGGCTAGACAAGGAAGGCGATTCTTTATTCAAATTAGCACACAGGATCATTTATTCCATGTCAATTTACCCCATGGGTAATAATAATTACCAAGATATTAGAGTAAAGGCTCGTTGAAATGATGATGATCATACATACAAAAGCCTAATTCTTTGTTAAATGACTGAATGTTTAGAAAACCCCCGAATTTAACAGAAATCATCCAGATTGTGTTAATAGTTACATATCTCCGAAACGGCTGAACAGATTTTCATCAAACCTATTCTCTAGTTTAAAAATATAAAAAAGCGCACATTTTTTTTTTATGCATAACGGGTTGGTACTTTACCTCAATCACACCTGATGTTAAATGAAGATGAGGTCGAAGGTGGAAGCGTACTGACCCGGAAACCCCAACACATTGAGGGACTGGCTATCTTATCTCTGACAACCGGAACACAACAATGGAAACTGAGTACTTAAACATGTACCCCACTGGGGATCGAATCCACGACCTCCGAATCGTAAACCCAATGTTGTTTACATTGAGCCACGCCACGGAGGCCACATAAATCGCACCACACATTATTGAAATACATCCGATCAAAGACTAGACACACATAACTCCATCTTATAAAAAACACCCGTCGCATTTAAAAATGAAAGTAAAGGTTCATTATTTGTTATTTTAATAATGAGGTAGTGAATAATACTAATATCTGCAATACTTTGAAATAAAAATTATTCTAATTATAATCTTGTAGCATTATTCAACTTGTATCGCTTCGCATAGCATAGCGCAGCGTGTGGACGATTACCTAGTGCAGTTGCTCGTCTGGAGGAACTGCGAGACTATTTAAAATTATAATAGCTGTTTAATATGTAATTTATGCAGGCGTGTAGTGCGATGACTCCGGATTCATATTATGCTGTACTCGTAAAGCGCAACGTAAACTCATAAAACTTACACTTGCTACTGACGTATCTTTTTTCAATAATAAATTAGACCAGCTATACTCAAAGTGTGCTTCACGGAGACCTAGGGCTCCACAAAGCCTCTGTGGGGGCTCCATGAAATAAATAAATAATAAATAATTAAATACCCTTGGACTTACACACAACGCCATCTAGTTCTACATTAAGCAACTATAGGCTTGTGTTGTGGATACCAGATGGTTGATATACTACACAATTAGGCTTTTTTTTGTAAATAAATACATATATAAATGAAAAACATCCATAACTCGGGAACATATGTCTGTATTCATCATACAAACATATGCCCCTAGCGCGATTTCAACCCGCAACCTTTTGGTATAGCAGTTAGAGTTTCTAACCACTACACGAAACAGGTCGTCAATGTGAAAATACTGGTCATAAATGTCATAATGGAAAAAAATACTAAATACTATGAGGTTGCAGTTGTCAAATAATATTTTTTTAAGCACAATGGTTTAGCACTTGACCTCAATCACACCTGATGTTAAGTGAAGATGAGGCCGAAGGTGGAAGCGTATTGACCCGGAAACCCAAATATTTGAGGAATTTACTTACAGGCTATCTTATCTCTGACAACCGGAACACAACAATGCTATTACCATTGGCGTTTGGCGGCAAGTTTAGATAAGATGATGATAGCTAGCCAGGCGGGCATTTAAAATGCCCTACCACCAACCAAACCCAGTACTAAACATGTACCCCGCTGGGGATCGAACCCGCGACCTCAGACTCGTAAACCCTATGTTGTTTACATTAAGCCACGGGGGCGGTTAAAATGATTATTAATAAAGAATACACATAAAAAATGTTTTTAAGATGATATCGAAATCAATTTTAACACTTTATTGCATATAAGTGTACACACATAACACGTGGTTCAATAAGTCCCGAGACTAAGTACTAAAACAAGGTTTTTTTTATAAAATTATTTTTTATTCATCAACGTAGTCTCCTCCAAGAGCGATACAGTCCCTCCAACGCTTTTCTAACTTTTCTATCCCATGCGTGTAGAACGATTTGTCTTTGGCTTCAAAATAAGCTTCCGTTGCTGCGATAACTTCACTATTTGAGTCAAATTTCTTACCCTGGAGCATTTTTTTGAGATCTGCAAACAGCCAGTAATCGCTGGGGGCCAAGTCTGGCGAATAAGGGGGATGAGGAAGCAATTCAAAGCCCAATTCATTAATTTTGGCCATCGTTCTCACAGACTTGTGACAAGGGGCGTTGTCCTGGTGAAACGCCACTTTCTTTTTATTCATTTGAGGCCGTTTATCCGCAATTTCGTACTTCAATCGCTCCAATAACCATGTAATAGTCACTATTTATATTTTCAGACATAGAGCGATACTTAAAATATAGAACAATACATTAACAAAACATCACTGTTATAGGAACACAATTGACAAAAGACAAAAGCTTCAATCGATCAGTCAAGTGATGGGCAGAGCGCTACCGCTGCCCGGCCTGAAAACATGGGTTCCTGCTCAAAATAAAAAAGTACTGCAAGGCATGCCGGGCATTAATGATGTAAATAGCCCTGGTATGAATTACTATGACTTCGACTATATCTAACCTACACAGTAATATAGGTACCACACGCACATTGAATACATAACAATACAGAATATAATACAGATAGAGTATGTTGTTCTTTATTATGTCACAATCATAATATAATGTTATCCGTCCTATGTGACACATTTATCGCGGTTATTGATAAACTTCTCTATTTTACTACACAATTCCAAGTAGTAAACTGATTATACTATGTTTAAATATTGATTGAATTCCAATTTTAATATTATATTAATCATTGCCTAATCAATAGATAGGCGACACCTTGTAACACATGATCAAACTTATAAACTCAATTATTGCCCTGAATATATCAGTGTCAGTCTTCTCTTCCAAAATACCTCAATTCTTCAAGACGAAAGTCGAATCAATGTGTATTACCATGATTTGTGGTACTGAAACGTGGTCTCTCACTATGGGCCGCATATGCAAGCTCAAGGTCACGCAACGAGCTATGGTGAGGGTGATGCTCGACGTTTCAGTACAAAATCTATTTAGGAATGACGAAATCGATGGAAGAACGAAAGTCATCGACATAGCCCAGCGTTTTAGTATATTGTAGTGGTAGTAAGCAGGGCTCCATAGGTCGAGGTTAAGGCCGGTGGAGACCACGCACCGGCAAGTCCAGCGTTAAACTTCCACTCACAAGGTGGACAGACGACCTGAAAGGATCGCGGGAATCGCTCAATGCAGGCCGCTTCCAACCGGTCACTCTGGAATTCAATGGGAGAGGCCTATGCTCAGCAGTGGACGACGGACGTCCTGTGACTGATATGATATAGCTATCTATGTAAAATTGAGCGAAAAAATTTAAACACTCTGAAATTCCGCTTTTCGACTCAACTTTACCAACACCAACACCAATAGAAAAACCAATAGAGAATTTTATCCCTAACGTCATTTCATACAAACTATCAAGACCAAATTTTTCGAAATGAATATACCGATTCTAATGAAACTTTATACGTATACGCACTATACAAGGATCTAAAAATTAGTAAAAAAACATTCAATATATCGAATTTAAAGGAATATATTGTATTTTTTCTGTTACTATGGAAAACTTAAAATCGCTCTAATTTCGTTTCGATACTCGTTTTCGAATGTTCTCAACTAACTTTTTAGATGCACGTGCTTTATGCGTATAAAGTTGCATTGCATTCGGATAATTCGCTCCAAAAAACATTGGACTTGAAACTTTGTATGTAATATCGTGCGAATTCGGTAACTTAGCCAGAAGTAATTTGTTTTAATATACACTTCCCTGTAATACTTTAAACAAAGTCACTATTATAGTAACTACTTAATTGATAACAAGGCACACTCAGACTCGGTTACAAAGAAGGCATACGTATGCCTACCTACTACAAAATATAATGTGTTAGATTAGGTAGGTACTTAATTGTACCTTTGATAATGCAGGGCAGTTAACAAGAAATATGATAAACCAAATATGTTGTTTGTGATAGTCAAAATTCTAGATAGTTCACTGTTATAGCGTTCCGTGGTTAAATTAAACAACTTTGTCTCTGAACATGCATAAATGCTCACGCCTGCTCCCGTTGCAGAGATTATTGATTTCCACTTGCAACGGTCCTGACCTACTTTAGTTTCCTCCACTCTCATCAAATGCTTCATAGCCCAGGGAAAATACGGTAATAAATTAGCTTAGCTAGACATAATTCAGAACAAACTTATATAGTTGCTATCTTATAGAGGTATATTAGAGATGTCTTTTGAATAACCAAGCCTAAAGAAAACGATAGCTTAGTCTAGATTTTTTTTTATTAATTTGTATCTTAATAACAATAAATCATAACTGATATTTAATTAGATAGACTTTTGTAAACAGCGTTAACTTATTAATGGATAAAAAACTAATCATGTTATAGTTAGGCATGCATGTGTTTTTATCTGAAAATGTTGTCGAGCTGCATTGCTTAAGAAATAAAAATGACAACTAATATTTTGTAACGATAATTTCGAATGTAATAAATGTCTCGAAATAGAAGAAATACCCATAAATTGAGCTTTTTTTTTAAAGGAATACATTTTTTCAACCTTAACTTATTTGGAAAAAATATAGGTCCTTGCGTTTCTTACAAATACTTAATTTTTCGCAACATTTACAACACTTTAATAAATATTTCTGGAAATTCGGGGTTATGCATTTTTCCGAGGTCTAAACGTATTTTCCCGGGGTTATCATACATAATACATAATTTATAGCAAGATGAAGGAATCGGTCAAAGAACCAAACTCACTGAGATATCCCAACGAATTAGTAAGTAAGGCAGTGGGCAGGGCACATACTCGTAGCTCGAAGAGTGATGCCCGTGGGGTATAAATTTCTGGAGTGGATACCGAACGGTTACGGGAAGTCGGTACATGCAGGCCGCATCCAACTCGCTCTGGAAATCTATGGGGGAGACCTAAGTTCAGCAGACGTCCTGATGATGATAACGCCTACAAAGTTAATGTAATTAAATAAATTTATGTCAGTAATCGATAGGGTGGCATGTAGTTTCTCGCTACGACTTAATTCGCATTTCATTACTCTGGCAAAGTTTTTTAACTTGAGTTAAGCAGTCTACAGACAGCAATGTACGAGGAATACTTAGGCCTAATCTGTAGGGACCTAATATACAATGGTACATTAATTCACATTGCCACTTCGTTCCCAAGTCCCAAACATGTTAAGGCGACATATGCTTCTACATCTTAAGATTATTTATCGATCCATGTGACATGTTTAGAAATTTCGAGATAAAAGTACTTACATATATTATAAGCTACTGTAATTTATCTATCCCTGTACCAAATGTCATTGCAATCGATTCAGGCGTTCCAAAGCCTATTCGGAACAAACAGAAACCAAATTTCTGAAACAGTTTAGCTGAGATATTGAGAAAATCCCAGGTTTTGAAATCACAGACGCTGATATTTTGATTTTATTACAAAACTAACAACTACTTGGAACTCTCTACCTGAATCCATCAGACGTGCTCAGTCTTTGAATGTTTTCAAGACAGGAGTTAAAGAGCTTTTTTTAATCCTTTAATCTACTCTTTCTCCTTATTATTGTTATTATTATTATTATTTTTTTTTTCTCTCACTGGTCATCATTAATTAGTAATTTTGCTTTACAAATTCTTTCATCATTTTATTTTATTATATATTTATAAGGTACTTATGTGTGTATTATTTTGTTATGTATGTGGTATCCATCTATATGTATATATATAGCTATTTATATATATAATATATATGTATAAATGTATGGTTTTAGTTTTGTTTATTAAATAAGTAATTGATTATGTAGGTATTTCATATCTGCATCCGTATTTTGCACAACCTGCCTGTTCTATAAAGTTAACTCCTACACCCAAAGGTTGCCTGGAAGAGATCGCTTTTAGTGATAAGGCCGCCTAATTGTACTCTTATCAGTATTGTGTTTTGTAAAATGTATGTTCTCCTTTTGTACAATAAAGTGTATTTGTATTGTATTGTACTTGCAATGAAATATGCTTGGTGTACTTCAAAAATTATAAAACTGTTGTAATCAAATCAAAACAATGAGCTTGATGTGGATCTTTTTCTTTTTCTACAAATTTCTTTTATAAAGGCGGTAGTAGTTTGTGCACAGAATTAATATATAGTATTAGGTCCTTACCTATGAAATTGGCGTTTGGTATGACGAATTTCAATAAGACTGTTTTCTCTATACAAACATTTTTGAAATTTTTTTGGGAACTGCAAATCCAAATTTAGCTAAACTTTGTATGTATTATCGAATAACATTAAGTTAAATATAGGCAGTGTTCATTTTTAAAAGTAACCGCTTTATAAACGTTTTTTTTTTTTTTTTTTTTTTATGATTGACTGGATACGCGTTTGACCACAATCTCACCTGATGGAAAGTGACGATGTGGTCGGAGATGAAGCACGCGATCTCAGTAAATGCCTATTCACTCTGCTCTTGAAGATCCCGAGGTTGTAGGATTCAGGAAAGACTGACGCCGGAAGGGAGTTCCATGCCTTGGCTGTTCGGATGATGAATGAAGAATCGAACTTCTTAGTGCGAATGTTCGGTATATTAACTATATACGGGTGGAATCCCTCCCCACGCCTAGTGGTCCGAAGATGGAAGGGTGACGGTGGAATAAGATTATGTAATTCCAACGCACACTCCCCGAAATGTATCCTGTAAAAAACTGAGAGACAGGCGACTTTGCGACGTGCGTTTCTGCGAATCTAAGAAATAATATGGGTACCTAACTCATGAAAAGAGCTGTGTTCAAGTTTTTTTTTATTATGTGATTTAACTCAGACATAAAAAAATATTTCATGTGAAACCTTGAAAATATATTCTATTTTCCAAATAAAAACCAAATCTGGAAATAGCTATAGAATCGTAGGAGTTGATACGTCATAATATGACTAACGAAGAAAAAATCTCCAATTTCATAGGTAACGACCTAATATTTGGGCATACTGACTGATAGATATGTGTCTAATCTCTATTTTTTTCAAATACATTTAAATTGACATTCAATTCAATATATGACATCATGTATTTTACGTTGAAGTTCGTAGTTTATTATATTTTTTTTGCACATACACACAGCGCCATCTAGTTCCACACTATGCAACTAGGTTTGGTTTGTTGATACCAGATGGTTGATAAATTACACATAATTTTCTTTTTGTAAATAAGTACATATATAAATGAAAAACATCCATAACTCGGGAATACATGTCTGTATACATCATACAAACATATGCCACTAGCGGGATTCGAACCCGCGACCTTTCGGTATAGCAGTCAGAGTCTCCAACCACTGCACCAAACAGGTCGTCATATATATTGCTAAAGATGTCCGGAGTTACATGTGCACGATGGATGTAACACTGCCAGTGTAAGCTGGCTATGGCCATATGCCGTATGCGACTCTATCGGAAATATGAACGCCGCGAGACCTACTTATATTGGGAATGTTACGGCGTAACCACGTGTAGATATTCTTTTCTTTATCAATATAGTAATCGATAAAATTATTGTATCTTATCGAATAAAAATTAAATATTGTTCGCTAAAACGTGAGTCGTCAGTATGTTTTTACTACTGAATATAGGACAGAGAATACTAAATTTTCCCAATAATCTAACTAATATTATAAATGCGAAAGATTGGATGTTTGTTTGTTTGTTGTTCTATCACGGCGAAACGGATGAACGGATTTGGGCTAAAATCTAAATATATATAACTCAAAGGTGACTGAAATAGTGATCTATCAACGCCCAGCCCAAACCACTGGACGGATCGGGCTGAAATTTGGCATGCAGGTAGATGTTACGAAGTAGGCATCCGCTAAGAAAGGATTTTGATAAATTCTACCCCCAAGGGGATAAAATAGGGGATGAAAGTTTGTTGTTTGTATTTTGATAAAATCTTCCACGCGGACGAAGTCGCGGGACGAAAGCTAGTTTGGTATATAGGTAGAATATGTCCGGGATTAAAATATACTTGTAGGATACCTTTTAGCGCGATAAAGTGAGTAGTTCCTGCGGGATAAATTTTCGTAATAACTGTGGTACTACACCACAGTAATATTATATGATATGATTTGTTTTACTTAACTATAATACCTCAATACCAAAACAATGTGCAAGTGGAACAATCAAAAAATCCATAAAATGAAAAACCCGACAACCCAAAAAGTTTAAACTTTTAGTTGATATGCATTCACCATAGAGAAAAACTTTGTTTTATTTTTGGCTTAGACTGTTTTTTAGTCAGTCGAGTAAAAAGTAACTGAAGGCGATGATATTATGACGAACATTATAAAAAATAGTACATTAAAAAAAAAACAAAACGATTGCACAATATTAATGACATGTTCATGCTGAATTAGCCTTAACGGATGATGTCATGCAACCGTCCGCCAGTCAAGGCCTCCGGTTGGCAGTCTTCGATTGTACACCATCGCAATGAGAGGAATACACCGGCAACACTTTATATTCCTTAATTCTTTAACATTGTGCAAGTGCGAAATTCACGTGCCTACTTAGACTGTTTGTTAAGTTTTCCTTTGTTTATTTTCGTATATATTTTTTTCTTTAAATTCTATAGATAAATAGTAATCATTCCGCGTAAGAGGAAGGTGAGTGACTACACGTGGGTTTTAAATGAAAACAAATGGATTCATGTTTATAAATAAATCAAAATATAGTAGAATTTACTAAGTGATTACATGCGGCGCAATGCTCTACGGATGTCATAAACTGCAAAGTTTAATTAAAAACGGTTCAGTGAACAGTAAACGTTGGGAACGGCTTTCAAAATTATGTTATTACAGATAAAATTTTATTACAAATTATTATAATACGGTTGATTTAAAAATTTTAAGTGATACACGCAGTCCACTTCGATGTTAATCGGTGATTTAAAAACGGTGATCCGGAAATTACTTTATATACAAACAAACAACGTCTTCTAATAATTATTACAAATATCAACCAATTACGTGTAAACTGGTTCCGTTAAATAAATTTTAGACAATGTATATACGGAAAAACTCTTAGACCGCCATTTTTGAAAATTTTAAAAGTGTTCTAGATTTTGTTTTGTTTTTTATCTCTAGGTTTTATTTTTCTCGTATTGTCAAATTTGTCTCTGTTTTTCATCATCATTGTACGGAAAAGTTCTTGTTTCAAATAGTTATTTATTATCTGCTATCTATTAGTAACAATAACGTCATTTAAAAAAAAATATCACAGCTAAGTAGACTCTACTAGAACGAATAACTGATCTACTTGTGACATAATAATTGGGTCAGTCTGAAAAAAGTTAATAGAGACTATACAGGGCGTCCCAAAGTTATGGGACATGAAGGGGAAGTACCTTAAATATTGTAGATAGTGAATTTTGCTCAAAGAAGACTTTATGTTATTTTTAAAAGTTAGTAATTCTGCATTCATAGATTTTCTAAAAATTACTTGCTTCGGCTGGGAATCGAACCGACTTAAATGTGAAAAAAAAAACACCCTACTTTTATGATGCCAATCGGAAGAATAGCTAAAAAATAATAACTCTGCCTAAGTAACATAGTATTTTAAAAGAAAGGAACAACATAAAATGATTGAGTCAAATTTCAAGAAAGTTATTTATTGCCGACGACGTTCGAAAAGTAGCGATATTATCATTCCAAAGATAGCATTGATTATTCGTAAATAAGTACCCACTTCATAAAATAGGGAAATTGTGCCATATCACATCGAGTGTTCACCATAAAATGATTAGAAAATCAACAGGCAGCGGGCTCATTAAAAGATTGGCGATTTGCGTAAGACAAGAGGGATCACATTTTGAGCATTTAATTAATTAATTTACAAAAAAATACCTACTTAATTGACTACGGCAGTTTCATGTATGTTTTTTATTTGATTAAAATGATTAATTTCACGTTGTTCCTTTCTTTTAAAATACTATGTTACTTAGGCAGAGTTATTATTTTTTAGCTATTCTTTCGATTGGCATCATAAAAGTAGGGTGTTTTTTTTTTCACATTTGAGTCGGTTCGATTCCCAGCCGAAGCAAATAATTTTTAGAAAATCTATGAATGCAGAATTACTAACTTTTAAAAATAACATAAAGTCTTCTTTGAGCAAAATTCACTATCTACGATATTTAAGGTACTTCCCCTTCATGTCCCATAACTTTGGGACGCCCTGTATACTCGTAAAACGACAATATACAAATTTGAATTTTGTGAATTTGAAACTGTCTGTACGTTTAAATCTTATAGCTGAGAAAACTGCTAATATAAACTCACAAATCTATAAATAGATTCTAGTGACCTGCCAAGGTCAGCTCTTTCATGTTTTCCTTACGTGTCCTGGGCCCCGGCAAATACAATGGAATTATTGTTTGGGCCTACATTATGGGTTGTAAACTTTTCAATGCAATACTTTGTTAATGTAAATAATCCACTGTACGTACGTAGGTACTTAAACGTCTTTTAACGAACGTACGTGAGTTTTTGAACCTTTAAAGGCTGATGTATTTGGATGTAACTCAAAGAAACATTTTATTTAATTTTTTTTCGAGGTTTTTAATCTTTAAACTTCATTATCATTATATAAGACTTTAAACTTTTTTAACTTTCGCGCCTATCCCAGGCACCAGTCTCCATTAGTACAGTACCTCTTAATTTTATAACTGCCAAATGTATTGTAATACCTACCTACTTACTAAGTGGAGAGCTAAATAAAGAAATTTATTATTATTATTATTATTATTATAACTTTGTTGTTGATATTTTAGGTTGTATGTAATGTGAAGGTTAGGGTATGATGAGGCTGGCATAATCATAGATTCTAAGCCTCAAAAATATTCAAGAATAAAACAAAACTATCTAAAAATTAATAACAAAAAATAAAACCTAAATAAAATACTGATTATATTATTAAAAATATTTATAAATAAATAATTTGTCCACTTGCACTGCCGGAAGGGTCCCGAGTAGGCTCATCCTATGCGCAAAATAAATAGAGACCAACTTTCCCATCGTGCGAGGCTTCGACCAAACCCGGAACCAAATAACAGACGGAAGAGGTAATGAGCGCCTGGTCCCTACAGCTTTAAATATATTCAAAACTATCATAAAACAAATGTAGTAAGATGTTATTAAATTTCTGACTATTTAGATCACAAGGAAGCATATAGGCATGAACAGATCATATCAAAATATTCAAAGCAATCGAAGACATTTTCTTTTCTTTAGTTTGTCTAATCACACATTGGTGTCGATTCGGATGTACAACGTACTAACTAAATTTAAAGCAGATACATCCTTTTCTAACACTATTAACATGAAAGGGACGACTATAAATTAAGACCTGTCAAATTAAGTTAAGAGCTGTCAAAACAAGTCGCTCCATAGTATTTTAATCGTGACGTCGCTAGGTGTACACCTAATATTGATAAAGAAGTGCTTGTTTTGATCCTTTTACTTAATTTGACAGGACTTAATTTATAGTCGTCCCTTTCATGTTAATAGTGTTAGAAAAGGATGTATCTGCTTCAAATTTAGTTACTTCGTTGTACATCCGAATCGACACCATTGTAACACTAAACCTATTTACCAACAACCAGCAATCCTTGATTTTTACCGACTCCAAAAAGAAGGAGGTTCTCAATTCGCATATTGTACGTTTTCTTCGCCATTGTTCTCTGGGGCCTTGTATAATAAGTTTATTGAGCAATAATTAATTGGATGACTCTACCTGACATATGGATATAAATGATTATATTTATCCATTTAAAAAAATTTTTGGACACTTGATAGTTTTTGTGTTTTATGACTAATTTAAAATTCGAATGACGAAGTAACTGAGGCACACGAAATCGAATAAAAAATCCTTGTTGACAGCTGCTGCCATATCAAGAGTTTGTGCTCTTGAATAAATTATTTTACGAGCGTGAAATGTTTCGAGCGATTCCGAAACTGATTCCTTAATTCAGTTACGTTAAGATCCAAATTTGAATATCGTTTTCGTGAATGTGAGATTATGTAATTTTCCCTCTCCTAAGGATCAACCAAATTCACCAGACGACTCCTATATTTATTAGTATTGAATGATAAGTGTTTCATGCGGTAGGTAGGTATTATGTAAGATAAAACAATGTTATCAGTGTAATCTGCACAGGCATGCGCCCTATCACGATAGCACTGTAAACATTAGATATCGGATGCAATTTCAGGCGATGTTTGCTTGTAGAAATTATTTTTATACTAAAAAGGATATTAAAAAGGATGTTAAACTAATTTAAAACCTGTTTATCTGTGGCATTATAGCGCCAGAAGGGCTGAAAAGGATTGAAAACGAACGTTTATTTTCGAATTTTAAAATACCGATTATAAATTCAAAGGTCAATTGAAAAATTAAAACATAAAATTTTAAATATTAAAAATTAAAAATTTAAATATTGAAATTATGAAGTATTACTAAAGAGTTTGTGAAATTTGGTAAAGGTAAATGTCAAAATTATTATGTAGGTAAAGTTCAAATACTGCGTATGGTATGGTAATCATTAGTTCTCTCGGAAGCTTTCCTTTGACAATTTGATTGCGGATATAATTGATTCATTTAACTTCATAAGTTCAGTTACCTTGACATTGAGATCCGTGTTTGTATTGTTTGTTATTGGAAAGAGGACATAGGGTTCTATACCTAATACACTGAGAAGAGACTAACTCTTCCGACACGGATAATTCTATTGGGACAGTTAGTGTGTTAAAAAAACCTATACCTATGATAAATTATGATATTTAAGCAGAAATTGTTTTATATGTAACTACTTTCTCTTATTGCAAATCAATATTATTTCTACTCTAATAATACTAGACGAATGAAAAATAAATATATATTTTGGATAGATGGATATTTTTATACATACATAAATACTTACTAAATAAACAACCATAACTCATACTTTAATTGCATCTAACAAATATTGGGTTTTTATCCATGAAATTGGAGTTTTTTTCTTTGTTAATCATATGTACCAATTCGTTTTTTAATTGGAAAATGGAATATTATTTCAAGGTTTCACATTAAATATTTTTTAAATTCTGGGCTAAATCACATTATAAAAAAAATTTGAACAGAGCTCTTTTCACGTGCTTCCCATAATCATTTCTTAGATTCGCTGAATCTTGTATAAAGCGGTTACTTTTAAAAATTAATGCTGCCTATACTTAACTTAATGTCATCCGATAATACACAATAATACAAAGTTTAGCTAAATTTGGATTTACCGAACCCAAAAAAAAATCAAAAATGTTTGTATGGAGAAAACAGTCTTAATGAAATTCTTCATACAAAACGCCAATTTCATATAAACCCCAGCGGGATTCGAATTCGCAACCGCCGGTTTTGTGACGGAGTCACTACCCACTACACCAAACGGAAATGAAATAGAACTTCTCCAAACCGTAATAAATAAGTAATTACTTTTCTCAACGCTTCACAAGTTTTCAAATGCAGCCAAAGTAAAAGTGCTATCGATATTGTTCTTAAATTTATTCGTGCGATTGTACAAGGTCCCAATTCCTAGTGCTAATCCATTGAACACGTGATTGTGTAAGTTCAAAGTATTAGTTAGTATAGTAGTTAATATGCATACATAATGTCACGACTATTATCCCAAATGGATTGGTCAGAGATATCCCAAACAACAATATTAAAGCTTTAATATTTGGAACACCTAAACGCTAATGTTTGGGATATATCTGACCACCTGTTTAAGTTTTTAAAAGTTTAATATTTGGAACACATTCACGGTTCCCCATTCAAAATCATACAGAAATGCACATGTGACAGGCGGATGAGCCCATCACCGTTAAAACGTGCGTCGTTTAAATCTATACATGCTTTTTGACGGTAAGTCTTCGAAACAGCTTAACCGATTTTCATCAAACACGAATAACAACCTGTCCCTTCGTTTATTTTTTAATACACACACACACACACACACACACACACACACACACACACACACACACACACACACACACACACACACACACACACACACACACACACACGCGCGCACGCACATAACACTCCTCGTTTGTTTTTGTCGTGGGTAAAAAAGCTAGTTTTCCAAATAAGTTGAGTGTACCTTGTGAGCGCGCTTCCACATAGTCAAGTAAGGATACACTTTTAAATTCCTATAATTTTGAACGCCGTGATTTTTTGCACACGGATGTACTGTCAGTGATAGAATAAAATCAAAATCTAACAAATCGGTAACTTGCTTTAGATATAATATTGATATTTAGTAATAAAACATAGACTACATGATTAAAATTACCACTGTGAAATGCATTGCGTCGGAGAAAATAACTATTTACAGAAAAATCAATCAATAACTTCATTACATTTATGAAAAATTTCTCCGAAAGTAGATGGATAACACGACTCAATAAACTATTTTTAGAAAATATAAAGTAGCCATTGAAAATTGTTTTAGGAGATCGTAGCATTTTCTACAATGCAATGAAGTTCACATTGGTAACTTTAATTTGATATTGTAGGTTTTATAACTAAATACGTATACTAAAGCAAGATACAGAATTGTTAGAAAAAAATTTTTTTTCAAGAAGGTTCCTGTTGATATACAAAATCTTCCTTTCAATAACTTTAAAGATAGTATAAAACAGAAGCTTATTAAGAAAGCATATTATAAAATATCAGATTATTTAGATGATAAACATTCATGGACATAACCAGCCCGTTCGCATAACCAGGCTATTTCACAATTAATAATGAAATATTATAATATAAAATAATAATTAATAATTTTGGAATATAAAAACCTTTTTTAAAAGAGCAACCTCTCGAGTTTCTTGCTTGTTCTTCTCAGTGGAAAATTGGCTTTTGAACAAGCAGTAGCTTTAAAAATGTAAAATCTGACTATTTTAAGTGTACTCTGTGTACCTACAAATAAAGCATTTTTTATTTTGATTACTGATGGAGCCTCTATCCTTCCACGAAAAAATGAGGAACTTTAGAATTTTAGGAAGTTACTGCACAAACATTGCGTTTTTTACTAGCACAACAGCCTCATCTTCACTTAGCATTAGGTCAAGTGCTGACCACCCTCGTGATAAACTCTTTAAAACAAAAAAACAATCATCATAATTAACGAAAATTATGTTAAAATATGGGAACGTCAGTGGCTCAGTGGTTAAGACGTGGTCACCCAATTTTTAAATTTAATTTAATTACTTATGTGCATTTATTCGACTGCTCTTAAACGGTGAAGGAAAACATCGTGAGAAACCTGCATGCCGGATAAATAAAAATACGAAGGCATTTGAAGTCCCCAACCCGCATTGGGTCAGCGTGGAAGACTATGGTCTATACTCCCTTATTATACGAGGGCAGGCCTATATCTCTGCAGTAGGATGTTTACGGGCTGATGATGGTGGGTAAACATGAGGCCACCTTGGAGCCTGTCCTACTCCTCATCTTCTCCAATACGTCCACTTCACCAAATGATACTTTCCTCAGTTCGAATAAAATACGGTTAGGTTTAGTAGTTTAGTTTAGGTAAGGAAATTGTTCCGACCTGCTCCGATTTGTGATCATGATGCACTCCGGAGATAGAGAAAATGTTTGGCGGTGCAATTTTTTTTTTTTTTGTTGTTGTAAAGTGCAAATCGTTTATCGAACGTGATAATTGTTTCCATCTGTACGTACTAACTAGGTAGGTAACCTCCCCTAACAACCGTAAGTCACGCTCGCGTGGACAATAAAAAAGAAATGAGTCTGTATCAACTGATTTCACTTACCAGCCGAGTAAAAGTTAAATGCTAATTTTAGATTGTTTCTGCTTTTGAAACTCGCCAAGTTATTGTTAACGAATTGTAGGTATTCTGCACCGCTTTGAGAATTGTTCGATATCTTTTAATGTTTCGATCTTTATCGAAACTTAGGGAGCTGTTATTATACAAGTCAGTTTTCTTAGAACTTTAGATGTTATACAAATGTTATTAAGAACTAATGCTGACGGATGAATGAACAAGAATTATTGATTACTTTGTTGTTGACTGTAATTTATTGTGATTAAAAAAACCGGCCAAGTCGTGTCGTATCATGCCCAGAATTCAGTCGTCAGTTTTTTTATGCACAACACAACAACATCACACCTGTTGTTAAGTGAAGATCAGACTGAAGGTGGAAGCGTACTGACCCGGAAACATCAACATATTCGGGGAACTGGCTTTCTTATCTCTGACAATCTGACTCTCGGATATTACAGGATATGACGAATACAAAGTTCGATTTAGGTATGTCATCTATGATAGTTTGACATACACAACTACGTTACTATAATAAGGTTCCAGTGGACATTCAAAATTTACCTTTAGATAAATTCAAAACCATCATAAAACAGACATTATTTACCAAAGGCTATTATAAAATTTCTGACTATCTGGATGATAAGCAAGCATGAACATAGACCGCTCGGCGATATTCAGTCTAATTATACAATATAATATAATTGTAACCCAAACTTATTTTAAAAGAGCAACCATTGAGTTTCTTGCTCGTTCTTCTCTGGGGAATCAGTTTTGTGAATGAGCAATAATGTCAAAAACTTTAATAATAAGATAAAAAATGTGACGTTTTCAAGTGATAATTTTTATCCTACGAAATAAATATTTTTTTGATTTGATTTGATTACTTGTAGATGTCTATGTAACTTTATTAGAAGTTGATAGATCGTTACTCTTAAACTATTAGAGCTTAGGTGTAATCATTTTTCTTTCATTTTATTAAAAGCATTTTTTTAAACATTTCTGAAATAACGGTTGATGGCTTCAAAATTTAATATTCCGCAAACGTCTTAAGATAACATCCAAAATTCTTTGAGACATATCCAAACAGTACTTATCCTACACACACATGGACTATCCGAATAACATACACCCCCACTTTACATGTATCCAGAAAATAACGGCGGCGTTCGTAACCTTTAAATTCCAATTCGATTTTAATTTGAATATTGAATTAAATGGAAAAGATGCAATGTATATAGAGATTTCATCCCTTTCGTTGTTGTCCAATCAGAATCAGCAGCCGCTCTTGGACGTAGTCCGGGAGCGGGCGCGCGAGCTATGCACCGGCGCTGACGCAGCCAGCGGGGAGAGAGTGGAACACAGGACCAGAGAGCTGGCCGATCGATGGGGCGTCGCTTGTGAAGGTGAGATGTCACAATTGTATGTTTACACACATAGTATAATAATAATAATACACAACGCCATCTAGTTCCACATTAAGCAACTATAGGCTTGTGTTGTGGATACCAGATGGTTGATATACTACATAAATACATTTACTTATTATAAATTAAAACATCCATTACTCGGGTACATATGTCCGTAATCATCATACAATACATGTGCCCCTTAGCGGGATTCGAAACCGCGACCTTTTGGTATAGTGGTCAGAGTTACTCACCACTACACCAAACAGGTCGTCATATATGGATATATATGGACCCACTATGACGAAATTGACGACCTTTGTTCGACGAAAACTTCTTTGTACGAAAATCCATGTTTATAAAATATTTATGTATGTTTATCCGTTGTCTAGTATCCATAGTACACGCTTTGCTTAGTTTGGGACTAGATGATTGGTGTAAATGTCCGACATATTTATTTATTTAAATTATGCGCCTTACATTCGATTGACATGACAAGCCAGAGTACAGTGTGGATCACTAGGTATGAGTGATCAATGATCTTTTATTTTATTTTATTTATTGGTACACAAAACAGATTACAATCGTACATGAGAAGAACTTAAAGTTAACTTAGATTCGAACTGGATTGGAATCCCAAGCATGCATACACAACATGGTTAAACAAGAACAAGCTTAATTATTGTATTTTTTTTTTAAGAATACTGGCGGAATAAAACACTTTTAGCTTTGACGGATCATGTAGCTAAGCATCAAAGTAAAATTGGCATAGGGCTCAATTGAGGGCATCTTTTACTAACCTTTTAATTTGTATGGTAAACCTTATCTTGTATGGTAATCCTTATTTACAAAATGGAAAACACTGTGAATTCGAAAAATGGCTTATTTCTATTTATATTCAGATAAATTGCTTTAACGTTTCTAGACCCCCATTGTTTGTTTATAGTATGTAATAGGTGATTTGTTATGCGCCTACTTTTACGTCCTAGGTCTCTTAATAGTTGCAACTCCGGACAGCTCATTTCTTCCTGGTATCTATTTCTAATGCTTTAAGAGTCATATTACTTTAATAGCCTTTCATTTTCAATAAATACTCAAGGGACCATTAGATACGCTTAGATAAAAATCTATTGGATGGTAGATAGATAGATAAAACATTTATTCACTGCACAGTACATACAACCAAAATAGAAAAACAACAATAATAAATCAACAAATAGAATAAATAAATGAAAGCTTAATATACTGACGCACACCATACAAGATTTTTCCAGCGATGGGCTGTACCCACTGTGCACTGAAAGGGCACTGAAAGGAATGGGTGAGACATAGCTAAGAGTTACGTATGTCTACATTTAACACTTAAAAAAGATACAAAAATATTTATTTCCAAAACCAAAGTAAGTTACTTAATATTGGTTGTTGGAGCCTATCATCCAAGACTGGAGTTGACCCTTAGCTTGAAGCACCCAGTCGCTTCTAGCCACCGCAGTCATCGGGGAGAGATCCACATTACCAGCCTACTTGCGGTCCTCACTCCATAATGCTTGCTCCAGCAATTGTCGATTTTTCGATAGACAGGACCAGCGCATTGACACCTTCAGCCCATTAACGTTCAGAGTTAAGCACCCAGTCGCTTCTAGCCACCGCGGTCATCGGGGAGAGATCCACATTACCAGCCTACTTGCGGTCCTCACTCCATAACGCTTGCTCCAGCAATTGTCGATTTTTCGATAGACAGGACCAGTCCATTGACACATTCACTCATTAACGTTCAGAGTTAAGCCGAGAACCTTGGTTCTATATCATTCCATAACAGCTTAAGCCATGCAGTATGTAGTTAGCTGCTCCTCACCAAGGGCGTTGCTTATCGGGCTTGCGGTATTTATTGAAATGAACCCCTTAGTCGCCAACACCCACGGGAAGAGATGAGTTGATCCTGCTCTGGCAAACACCACTCATATTTTTAGGATATCAAGTTATAAAGTTTTTAAAAGCAGTTAGATTTTTACAAAATTCCTTATCAATAATTTTCGTCCAAGGTTTGGCGAAACGCGCTGCTATCGCCGACAACCAGCTCCAACGTTGGACCCAACTTCAGGACGTCCAGAGGAGCTTAGCGGCATCCATTACAGCTGCATCGGACCGGCTTAGGCAACTCGACGCGAACCCCAGCACTAGAAGACGAGCATTAGATACGAGACATGCTCTGCAGGTTAGTCATCTAACGAAGTAAATTTTTCTGTTTCAGATAATTTGATCTATATTTTGTTGTTTCATAATTTTATATCTTGTTGCTCTATTTGGGTTGCTTTGTCATTTAATTTTCAGGAACTTTCACATTACCTTTTGTAAATATTTACGGCATTTGCAACTGTATATTCCATATGTATATTTCCAGGCACTTCGAATTAACACAAAGTTATTTCATATCATTTCAAAGCTAGATTGTGGCCTAGTCACAAATATGGTGGAGGGAGGAAGCAATTAGTATCTGCCGCTTCTAATGCAACAACTGCACACATAATACGGGGAAATGTGTTTTTTTTTTGTATACAGGAACTGCAAAACGAAGTATCAGGGCTGGAAGACACTAGAGACGAATTACTAGAGCACACCGATTTCGTTTTGGCCTTACTAAAACCTCACTCGAAGGATGCCGCCGACGAAACCGAGAAATCTGTTAAGGAGTTGGTTGAAGCTTATGAAAAGTAAGTTTAGAATACTTAATAGTACAGTACAATACAGCCACACTTTATTGCACAAAAGGAGAATGTACTCAATTTTTCGACATTATCGATTACTATCCCATTTTGAAATCTCCCAAAATTAATCGCTCTATAATGAAATTGAGATGATTTTCTACCCGAATACAGATATTAAAGAATACATATTTATTCATAAGGCGAGGTTAGTGCGGAGACTTCAACTTTTTTTACTTTATAAGCTCAAATGTGCTACCTAATCTACACATGTGGCTAAGGAGTACGCCATGTGACCCGTCCAAGTAATTAATTTGGTTAAAGCTAATAGCGCAACCATAACAATCATACATAACTCGTCCTTGCCATAATTGTGTAACTCTTTAAAATACGATAGGGGTCAGCCTTTAGGCTCAATCACACTAGGGGACCAATCGCGCTATTTTACAATGGTTTTGCCGTTCGAACGGAACGTTTTTGGTTTTGGTTTAGCTTTAGTTCAGTTGAAGTAAAAATGATACCGCGCTATTTTTTGTGAACGATTATATCGTTGACGCTACCAAAGTAAAACCTAACCCGAAATGTTTAGAGCTAATCACGAGTACTCGTATTAAAAAAAAACTAGTTTAATTTCCGTTCAAATGATTAACGCGATACGAAATGTTCTTAACGTAACGTTTTTGGTTATGGTTTAGCTTTGGTATTATCGTTTAAACTTAGCGCGATCGACCCCTGATGTTAAGTGAAGATGAAGCCGAGGGTGGAAATGCAGTCACCCGGGTTCTGGTTATTGGGAGACTGACTATCTCTTATCTCCAACAGCGGATCACAACAATGCTATCAACAATCAACATTTCAGGTTGGCGATAAGCCTACCGCCAACCAAACGGAATACCAACCCTGCTGGAAATCGAACCCCCGACCTCCTGTAAACCTTACTTTTGAGCCATGGATGTGGTTAAAATTGCATATTTATAAACTATAATTATAAAGTCCAATCAAAAACTAGGAGAGCTGTGTTAGTTCGTTTGTCATTATAGCGATATCAAAATCCTTGGTTGGCGGAATACATTGAACTTTACTGATTATCTTATCATAAGAGGACTTGCGTGCAAATAAATACAATCGCAGTCCAGCGCACTCTGTCGTTCAATGAACCAGATCTAGTCATAGTTTGCGTTTGTACTATTGATACTCTGTGCTTCAGTTTAACATCAGCTTCTAGGACGGTCCTTCGGTCGGTATTTGCTGTTTCGACTTGTAAAGCACAAAAAATATTTATCTAATTACTCGAGTATTTATCCGTATCACAAATGTAGTACTCAAAATTGGAATTTTTGTGGTTTTCCTATGTTCGTGTGTCTGTAAATCGCAGCTGTTTTACTCACAGACTATTAGAGTGACTATTCGACCAACTGACAACGTGTAGACGGGTTTGTCAGGTGTTCATGGACACTATGCATAACATGATATTTAAATTATTATTATTATTATTAGGAGCCCATACTGTCCCACTGCTGGGCAAAGACCTTCGATTGGTAATGGTGTAAACCGTACTGTCAGTGCATGTCAAAAAATTTCTCAACCGAGTTACAGTACGAATCTTTCTGGTTCAATACAATTATGCGGCAGAGAAGGCTACACGACTTGGAAATTTAAAATGAGAAATCTTTTGTTGCACGAGGATCTATGGGAAACAATCGATACCTACCATGAAGGTGATACCACTACCTTAGCTATGAGAGCACGTAATCCTCTCTCTCTCCACGGTTCTCTGTCCCGGGCGTTTTCTGGCCAGGAGGGCCGGGACAACTGATATTTAAATCAACTGCAAAAATTACTTTGTATTTTAAAATTTAAAGGTTACTGTTACTGCACGTGGTCCGACACTTGGCGGGTTTTTCTTCTTTGACTTTTAAAAGGCAGTGACAGGAAACCCGTATTCACTGCCAATTGGCTGTGTATGTATCTGATGTAATCTCCATTGATAGTAAAACATAAATTATGTAAATAAATCATTTTTTTTAAAAGACGCCACAGTACATTAGTGAGATTTTTGTCGGTTGCCAATTGATTCCGGAAGACGTTTGAAAACTGGCCTGGCTTCAATTGGGCGATAACAAGGCGTCTGCGTTTTCACACCTCAGAAAAACAGGTTACAGCCGTCTCGGATGTGATAATTTCTAAATCGAAATCATCGGTCTATGGAAACGTACCATCAATAAGAAAATGTCGAATGACAGCCCGTCAACCAATCACAGATCGACCCTTAGATTATGTGACATCATCGGTATCGTCATCGATTACGTGGACCAATGAGAAACCGTCAAATTGCCGAACGAGCGATGAGCCAACCAATCACTTGTCTAAACGTATCCGATGACGATAACGATGAGATTATGTAATAGAACCCCAGAACTAAGATGCTAATATAAATAAATATAAATAAATAAATATTTTGGACACTTACACCAATCATCTAGTCCCAAACTAAGTAAAGCTTGTGCTATGGATACTAGACAACGGATAAACATACATAAATATTTATATAAACATCCAAGACTCTGGAATAAATGTTCGTGTTCATCACACAAACATTTACCCCTCGCGGGATTCGAACCCGCAACCGTTGGTTTCGCTGATAGGGTGACTATCCACTACACCAATCGGTCGTCAAAGATTACGTTAGAGGCCCGGAATTAATAAAAACATAAATTGGTAATTTAAAAAACTCGCGAAGAACTAAACATGATAAAGTAAACTAAACTTACGTACGTATTTTATGTAATGTTAAAGATGAATTTATTTTATTATATTTGAAGTATTATTATAGTCTTTTGAGTTTAAGTTGATTATTTTCACTTGTTTCTCAGTGCACGTGTCTATCCTATCGAACCTGTTTTCCTTCACATTAGCAGGGTCTTGCTGAAAGAAATCTCTTTTTAGAGATAAGCTAGTGCCTTTTGTACATATAGATACATTTTATGGTAAAATATTCAACATGGCGTCCACAAATTACTAAATATGCTGTCGGGTTTTTCGGTTTTTAAATAAATAGTTGTTAGTTGGGCTGTTTACAGATTCGGGTAATATTTTTTTTTAATTAGGCGGTGATTGAATTTGCGACAAATAGGGCTACACGTATAACCAAATGGTAAGGCAAAATATACCTACTAGAAAACGGTTATTTTCGCTTCCAAAATAGTCGGCCGACTGTCTGACTTTCAGGGCTTTAGAAAATACGTTGTCACGTGTAAAATTAGCATCAAGTGTGTCCTCCGTCTCCATTCATTGCTGTTCTTGGCGTTCTATATGTTTTTTCAAATGTTTCTTTTCTACGTGTGTTTACCTTGTGTCAATGGTGGCATTTGGATAGATTTACAGCGTGATGCATAGTATATAGTACTCGTTTGAACATTCAAAATGGCCCCATTTCATTGGTGTCAAAAGGAGTTTGGAACCAATGAGAACTCAATCACACACCGACTTCGTTCGGGAATTATCGTGTTAAAAGCTGATTTATGTTGTAAAAAATGCATCACTTACCACAGAAAAGTGATCAAAAAACATGCGAATATCTTTTAAGTATAACAAACATAATCTCTATCAGAGATGACTTCTAATCTTACCAACGGAAATAGCGGCCGTAAACTCAAACAAGTTTTATTGCATAAGTTATAAAAATAACATTTGACATATAATTAATGCTCATTCACAAGGCAGCCTCCCCAGAGAAGAAGGAGCAAGAAACTCAGGAATTGCTCTTTTTAAATAAGTATTTTTACAATCTATGATTAGACAAAGAAAAAAAAAGAAAGTAATAGACTGGATATCGCCAAGCGGTTCATAACCATGCATTCTTATCATCTAGATAGTCAGAAATTTTATATAGTAGCCTTTGGCACATAAATTACAAACGATGCCGAGTGAATATAATATGACATGATTATGTAATTAGATTACTTAAAAATAAACCACTCTTTTTTGACGTATCCTGGTCAGGGAACCTACTTTGTAAGAAATTTGAAGCGGTAAGCGTGAATACAGAGCGCCAATGTGCAATTTCCACAGTGAATATACATATAACGACCCGCCTAGGCATTCGATTAAACGGCTTATTCAATCTGCCCACCGGAGATATAAAAAACTGGCACGCCATTTTGTATTCCTTTTGCAGCCTTATATTCAATTCGCGTTTTGATTCACACGCATGCTTCAGACGTCGTCGATTTGAGTGCCTTGACCATTACAGCGAAATCGTCAAAACTGCACGTCCCTAGCAAGATAATTTAATCTCTACTAACAAGCCATAAAGGCTACATTAACCTCCCACGAAATTCGGTAACCGATCGTCATGCTTAACAGTTGCAAAGTTAATTTGCGGCTGCGAAAAATAAACTCAATAATTTAAGTCTTATGGCGTTGTCTTAAGGTATACGGTCGTATCTTCTTTATATATGATTGGAACCGTGGCGTTGTGAAGTGGATACGTAATTGGTGGTAGTCTGGCACATATGGAGCGGTCAAGGGCGGGTAAGGAGCGCATGAGTCGGCTGCTTACTGACTTGATAATATGTATTATTGCATTCATTACTCGTACCAAAAATGCCTATTGAATGACACTATTATGATAAAATTGGATATTTCCACTATAAATTAGGAACAGTTTACAGCCAATCAGTTGCGAGAAATGAGAATCGTTTATTTGACCTATTTAGCGGGACACACATATATTAGATACACTTATATATGTGTGTGCCGCTTTGTGAGAATTGTGAAATCTTTGAATTGAAAATAATGTTCCTAAATCCTTAACAATGTTGTTAGACAAAATCATATGTAGTTCGTTGCCCCAGACCATAGAATAATAAATAAATAAATATTTCGGACACTTACACCATTCATCTAGTCCCAAACTAAGCAAAGCTTGTACTATGGATACTAGATAACGGATAAATATACATAAATATTTATATAAACATCCATGACTCAGGAATAAATGTTCATATTCATCACACAAACATTTACCCGTCGCGGGATTCGAACCCACAACCGTTGGTTTCGCTAACAGGGTCACTATCCACTACAACAATCGGTCGTCAAATGAGAGGTTTATAGGGCTTCAACTGAAAAGAATGGAAAGTGTCGGTGGCAAATTGATGGAATCGTACCAAAGCCAAGATTCCATTAAAAACAACACTCACCATTAATTTGTGTCTTCAGTCTTCATCAATTATTGAAAACAGTTGAAATTGAATTTAATTTAAATTCAAAAATTGAATTTAAAGATACTATAAAACAGAAACTTATTAAGAAAGCGTATTATAAAATATCAGATTATTTAGATGATAAACATTTATGGACATGAACAGCCCGTTCGCGTAACCAGGCTATTTCACAATTAATAATGAAATATTATAATATAAAATAATAATTAATAATTTTGTAACATAAAAACCTTTTTTTAAAAAAAGAGCAACCTCTCGAGTTTCTTGCTTGTTCTTCTCAGGGAAAAGTGGCTTTTGAACAAGCAGTAACTTAAAAAATGTGAAATCTGACTATTTTAAGTGTGCCCTGTGTACCTACAAAATAAAGCATTTTTTGATTTTGATTGTTTGATTCACTAAGTAAAAAATATGTGTACACGGTCAATTTTCAGGTCCTTAAACATGATTCCGAATCATAGTCCAGTAAGGATACATTTTTAATTCTAAAGGTAGTGAGTTTTTGCACATAGATAGAGTACCCCTCAGTGATACAATAAAAATGTTTTCTAATAAATCGGTAGCTTGCTTTACATATAGTACAGATATTTAGTAATAAAACATACACTATTAGACTAAAATTACCACTGTGAATTTCATTGCGTAGGGGAATATACCTAGAACTCCTGTAACTATTTTAAAAAAATCACAAACAACTTAATCGGACTTTATCGCGATAAAAAATATCTTATGCTTTTATCCAGGGTAAGTTCTACCTATATACTAAATTTCATCCAAATGCGTTCATCGTTTCGCAATGATGGAACAATAAATAAAAAATGAAAATGAAAAAATGAAAATGATTTATTGCGTAACAATAATTCACGACAGTAATTAGTTGTTGAGGACCCCTATTAAGTAAATAAATACCTGTACCAGGAGTCCCCGCTCTTCGTTACAAGTTCAAGTTACAGCAACATAGGAAAGTAAAACACAATTTTTACAATTAAAATATAAGTAGTGTGCGCGTGTGTGTGTGTGTGTGTGTGTGTGTGTGTGTGTGTGTGTGTGTGTGTGTGTGCGCGTGTGCGCGTGTGCGTGTTCGTGTGAGTGTGTGCGTGTGCGCGTGTGTGTATGTGTGTGTGTTATGTGCGCATGTTAGCCCTACGAAAGTGTCTTGGGATCGAAAGCTGGATACCAGCTTTCGCTAACTAATGTGTACGTGTATGTGCGCAAAAAACTACCAAACTTTCGCATTCATAATATTAGTTAAAGTTTGATAATGGCTTATGTACTTTTCTTTTTTTTTATGCACGACGGGTTCGTACTTGACCTCAATCACACCTGATGTTAAATGAAGATGAGGTGGAAGGTGGTAGCGTACTGATCCGGTAACCCCATCTCATCTTATATCTTATCTCTGACAACCGGAACACAACATTAACATTGCTGTTTGGCGGCAGATTTAGATAAGATGGTGGTAGCTAGCCAGGCGGACATTTTAAAATGCCCTACCACCAACCAAACCGAGTACTTAAACATGTACCCCGCTGGGGATTGAACCCGCGACCTCCTAATCGTAAACCCAATATTGTTTACATTTCAATTTATTTAATTGTTTTCGGGAGTTTTGAAGATACCGTGAAATATGCCATGCCATGGTATATGATTGAGGTTTAGATTTTGTGTTCCAGATTTCTAGAATCATTCTAGAAGGTTTTGTAGAATGTCACTCAGTTGCGTCATACTATTAAGTATTCTGTGGTTGCGTGCGCAATATGCAAGTGTGGAACTGAAAATCGATGACCAACCGGGCAACGGTTGATAAACTTAGCCGCTAAGCATAGATAATTCACGATGAGAGAATCCTTCTTCATGTGTTTTTAGTAGAATGAAGAAAAGCAATTCGAATTACAAATCAAATGCGATACCAAATGTGTATAATGCTCGATGGAATGCTCTACATACGTATCCTCTTATTCATAAAAATTTACAAACGCTTAAGCAAGTTTTATTTTAATTAACATTTCATTATGAACGACAGAGACAAAACATACTTTAACTAAAAAAGCGTTCGTAAATTTTTATGAATAAGACGGGTAGAGTTTATATCAGATTGTAAGGACTTTACAAGTTCTTCATTAAATATATTGGGTCTTTACCTATGAAATTGGAGTTTTTTTTCTTCGTTAATCTTATGTACCAATTCCTGTGATTTTCAAAGCTATATCCAAATTTGTTTTTTATTTGGAAAATGGAATAGTATTTCAAGGTTTCACATGAAATATTTTTTAATTTCTGGGCTAAATCACATAATAAAAAAAAGTTTGAACAGCGCTCTTTTCATGTGCTTCCCATAATCATTTCTTAGATCGCTGAAACTTTTATAAAGCGGTTACTTTTAAAAATTAACGACGCCTATACTTAACTTAATGTTATCCGATGATACACACAAAGTTTAGCTAAATTTGGATTTGCCGTTCCCATAAAAAAAAAACAAAAATGTTTGTATGGAGAAAACAGTCTTAATGAAATTCTTCATACAAAACGCCAATTTCATAGGTAAGGACCGAATACTTTCAAGCTTGTAATGCTCCATCATAATGATCACATGTTATTCTAGTACAAAGACGAATAACATAAAATCCATCAAGTTCCAGTGGCATTCTGGCTCCATCTTCAGACCCCATTATGTGAAATGGAAATTGCTATTTGACAACAAAACAAATTAGCCCAAATTTGACTATCTTGCCATTTCGCACCAGGGAGTTCGTCTCTACATCTCGACTCCATCATCAGATCAGCTCGATGGTACCATAATATTGCATTGTTACCGAACTTACATAAATATTCCAAATTTCAGCTCAATCAGATGTAAAAGCTTGTAAAATAAATCGTTACTCAAAATTATTCGTAGAATCCGTAATAATGATAAATGTCACACATTTTGCGACGACAAGTTTCATCTGTCGATGATGTAATTTCTTGGTAATTTCGTTTGAATCTACAAATGCGTCTTTATTACAGAAAGCAAAGGTTTGAAAATTAATTGCAATTATTTGTCATTGTAGGTTCTTAGGACTAAATGAATAGGCGGATTCTAAAAGTTATCTACTTCTTGTATTTTAAGATAATGGAGGTACAGTTTGTTTGTTTGTAAACGCTTTATTGTACAAAAAGGGAATACATTCATTTTGCATTGATACATAAATTGAGTACAACGGCGGTTAGTTAGAAATGAACACAGTTAGTACAGTTTGAAATGAATTAACCTTTACAGCCCGGCACAATACAAATTAAGTTTTCTCAAGAATTTTTTCGATAGTACTTTATTATATTAATGAACACAGTATTATTTTTAATTGTAATTCCTAATTTAGCTAAACTTTGTGTGTATTATCGGATAACATTGAGTTAAGTATATGCAGGGTTAATTTTTAAAAGTAACCGCTTTATAAAAGTTTCAGCGAATCTAAGAAATGATTATGGGAAGCACATGAAAAGAGCTCTGTTCAAATTTTTTTTATTATGTGATTTAGTCCAGAAATTAAAAAATATTTCATGAGACACCTTGAAATAATATTCAATTTTCCAAATAAATTTGGATATAGCTTTGAAAATTGGAATTGGTACATATGATTAACCAAGAAAAAAAAGACTTCTGATGTTGACTGTACATTGCTGGTTATATAAGAAATGGATAATTATAGGAAATGTAAAGTTGTAATGGATTGTAAAACGGAACGTTTGCTCCAACCTTCACGCGGATTCGCGGAATTGAATGACTCTTACATTTTTTACGTAAATACTTCACAGTTCGTCGTAAATTCTTCAATGTTACGATTCCGCAGAAGAATATTGTACACCTTCCACCCCACAAGAACAATATTGGAAGCACTATATTTCAACCGCTAAAGTTGTCAAAATACAAAATAAAATACGGTGATAGATAGATAGATAAAGCATTTATTTACGCCACTGCGTTCACACAATTACACAATTTTTAAATTACAAAGAAATATACATACAAATAAACGTAAAGACTAGAAAATACAAAGAGCGAGTGTGTGCCGCAGTAGCACAAATGGGTTATAACTCAGTGTGGCACATCACTCTGGTGGTAGCTTGGACACACTGACTGACCGAAAAATGCTTAGCCCTAATTTATTTCCAATAGATTTAAATTGACATTACAACAAATGATATCATGTATCTTACGTTGAAAAATAAATGCTTGAAGTTTGAAGTTATCCGACTTCACTACGATTCCGTTCCCAATCTCAGCTAACCAAATTTATATAGCTACCACCTGGCGTTATACTCTTTTAAACAAAAAAAAATCATCTAAATCGAATAACAACTAACGAAGTTGTCAGGGAGTACACATCCTCACTACTTGTCCAGTAGTTGAGTCATGGTATTCGGGTATGCGAACCCGGCACCCCGAGCTGCCACTGACTCCACTGTATCTTCCGAGTCAGGGGTATCCCTAATTTACCTTTTCCTACCCAATTCCCCCTTAACATCCCTCTCACTATCATTCAAATCCTTTCCCTATTTCCTTTCCTTCCCTCTCCGCCAATCCAAGGTCTGCCGTGCCGAGGGATGCGTGGCTAGGGGCAAGCCTAGTCTTAAGCGTGCCGATTTGCCCTGGGTTAGAGCGACCCCAGACAAAGGCTAGCTTTGTCCCGGCATGCGGGGCTCTGCCGGGATCGACATAATTTCCCTTGCGTCTCGTGGGAATGCTATGGATTTTAAAAAAGTAAACCATCCTAATGACGGCGACGTGGTTCGCCACCCGTCACGCCTCGTTTCTTACGGGGGCGAAAAGTGGGCCATGGAGAGCCGCATTGCTACTTTGAATGTTAGAGGAGGAATGAATGGCAAAATAGATGAAGTTTGTCAGATGATGGATGATAGACGTATAGATATTTTATGTGTGAATGAGACAAAGCGGAAAGGATGTGACACCACCAAACACGGTCCCTATACGGCTTACTGGTCGGGTGTTCCCATAACCAACAGAGGCAGTCAGGGCGTTGGTGTACTACTTTCTGCTAGAATGGCTGAGTGTGTAAATGAGTTTGAATGCGTAAGCCCAAGACTCATCTGGATGAGATTAAAAGTGGGACTGACCCGCATCTTCTTAATGGGAGTTTATGCTCCGACAAATGTGGGTCTAAGCAAGTCCCCAAATGTCCAAAAGGAAATGGAAGAGTTTTGGGACGGTGTGAGGGACGTATTGGAGAAGTGCAAGGAAAATGAAAGGATAATAATGCTCGGAGATTTTAATGGATGGGTAGGTGTGAAGCGTGATGGATATGAAAAGGTTCTCGGTATGTTTGGTGATGAAAGAGTAAACGAGAATGGAAAGCGTTTACTTGAGATTTGTTTGGAGTGGAATCTTACTGTGACGAACACCATGTTTGATCACAAAAAGATCCACTTGTTTACTAGGGAAGAAGGAAGTCAGAGAAGTATGATTGATTTTGTATTGGTGGATGAAAGACTGAGACAGAATGTACTAGACACTCGGGCATATCGAGGGGTCGGCATTGATACAGATCACTTTTTGGTAATGAGCCGAATTAGTGGTCTCTTCAAACGATGGCGACACCGAATACACGAGCCTACGAGCGATCTAGAACGCATAAAAGTGGAAAATTTGAAAGAGGAAGACATGAAAGATAAGTATAAAAGTAAGTTAAATGAGAGATTTGATGGTTTGGATGATGTGAATAGCATTGAGGAATTATGGAAGACCATTAGGGAAGGAATGGTAAGTGTTGCAAGTGAAGTTTGTGGTGTTACAAAGAGGAGGAAAGGGTATAAGATGAAAAATGTTTGGTGGGATAAAGAAGTGCAAGAGGTAGTCAGTGAAAAGAAGAAAGCATGGTTAGATTGGTTAGCCACAAAGGCCAATCAAAGAGTACAAAAGGCGTTGAATGAGGATGTAGAAAAGGCAAGAGTTATGTATAAGGTTTTGAAAAGGAAGACAAAAAGAGTTGTTGAACAAAAGAAAGAAGAGCGCAAAGACGAGTTTGACAGCAGGCTCTCTGAAGATTTCAGAGCAAATCTTAAACTGTTCTGGAAATATATAAGAACAGCCAGGGGTAAAACGACAACCTCTGAGCTGATTAAAATCAGAGACCAGGATGGAAGTATGTTGAAAGGGGAAGAACACATATTGAAGAGATGGAAGGAATACTTTGAAAGTTTGTTTGATAGAGAGGAGATGCAGGTAGAAATACCTGCACGCGCCTCACATATAAGTGTCGAATCGTATGACGAAATAAGCATGGATGAGATTCTGAAAGCGTTGAAAGGTATGAAGTCAGGTAAGGCTGTAGGGTATGACAGAGTTTCAGTCGAGATGCTGAAGGCTGGACATGGCATAGTGGCAAGTCAACTGTACCGCCTTTTTAATTTATGCTGGAGAAGCGGCCAAGTTCCATGTGACTGGTGCAAGGCTGTCATCGTTCCGCTTTACAAAGGGAAAGGGTCACAGCAAGACTGCAAAAATTATAGAGGAATCAGCCTTCTCAGCATTGTCGGCAAATTGTATGCAAAATTGTTAATTGAAAGGGTAATTGCCGAGACGGATGAAAAAATGTGGGACGTACAAGCAGGATTTAGAAGAGGAATGGGATGTATGGATCAGGTCTTTTCCTTGCGATGCATAGCCGAAAAATTCCTGTCAAAAGACCAAAAAGTCTATTGCGCTTTCGTGGATTTGGAAAAGGCCTATGACAAAGTGATGAGGAATGAATTGTGGTCAGCATTGTCTATGTATGGGGTAGACAGCAACTTGATACGAGCACTGAAATCACTTTATGAAGATTCCAGTGCTTGTGTCAGGATTAATGGGGCGTATACTAAATGGTTTAGCATCGAGAAAGGTGTTAGACAGGGTTGTGTTGCGTCCCCATGGCTGTTTAACTTATTCATGGACAGTTGCCTGCAAATATTGAAAGAGTATGAATGTGGATTGAGAATGAATGGGTTACTCGTCAAATGTCTCCTCTATGCCGATGATCAAGTAATCCTTGCGTCGTCCCAAGAGGAGTTACAAGAGATGGTAACACTTATGAATACGGCTTTGAAAGAAAAAGGAATGAAAGTCAATGTGATTAAAACGAAAGTTATGGTATTTGAGAGAGGGGTATGTATGACGGATTGCAATATTTTGATAGACAGAGAAAAAGTGGAGCAAGTGCGTGAATTTGTGTATTTGGGTTCACTGTTTACAAGGGATGGTAAGTGTGAGAAGGACATCGAAAGAAGAGTGAATGCCGGAAATCAGGTAAATGGAGCACTGCATGCCTTTATGAGGAGCCAGAATGTGTCCAAAAAAGCTCGTCTGGCTGTTCATGGCGGGGTGCTGGTTCCAACATTGACTTACGGGAGTGAATGCTGGGTATGGCAAAAGAAGAATGAAAGTAGAATAAATGCAGTGGAAATGAGATCATTGAGAAGTATGAATGGGGTGACTCTGAAAGATAAAATCAGAAATAGTGTAATTAGGGAGTTAAGCAGTGTGAATGAAGATGTAGTGACAAAGATTGAAAAAGGTATGCTGAGATGGTTTGGACATGTGGAGAGGATGAATGAAAGAAGACTTACGAAAGAGATATACAAAGCGAATGTGGATGGTAGTGTTGGTAGGGGAAGACCACGGCGAACGTACCATGATCAAATCGGGGACGTCTTAAAGAAAGGCCAAGTCAAGAGTACCCTAAACCGACGAGCATGTATGAACAACCTTATGAGAGTGAAGGAAGCAGAAGAGGTGTGTCAGGATCGTAGCAAGTGGAAGTCTGTGGTCTCTGCCTACCCCAATGGGAAACAGGCGTGACATTATGTATGTATGTATGTATGAAGTTATCGCGTACCAAACATACAAAAAATAAACGTGCAATCGAATTGAGATTTTTTTGAAATCGGATGTATAAAACAACTGACTTATGTCGTCCGAGAGCATCTCACCGCCGACGAGGCAGTCGGACCACGTGGCCAGAGCCGCAGATTCGAACTTAAATTTCTTTATTCAGTAAAGTAATAAACATAACTATAAATAATAAATAAATATCTTTGCACATACACACAGCGCCATATGCTAGGCTTGTATTATAGATACCAGATGGTTGATAAACTACACAAATACTTAGTAAATAAAATACATATTTAAATGAAAAACATCCATAACTCGGGAACACATGTCTGTATTCATCATACAAACATGTGCCCCTAGCGGGATTCGAATCCGCAATCTTTGGGTATAGCAGCAGAGTTTCCACTACACCAAACATGTCGTCAGATGATTGGTGTAAGTGTCCGAAATATTTTTTTATTTTTTTTATGCACGACGGGTTCGTACTTGACCTCAATCACACCTGATGTTAAGTGAAGATGAGGTCGAAGGTGGAAGCGTACTGACCCGGAAACCCCAACATATTGGGGGGAACTGACTATCTTATCTCTGACAACCGGAACACAACAATGCTATTAACATTGCTGTTTGGCGGCAGATTTAGATAAGATGGTGGTAGCTTAGCCAGGCGGACATTTAAAATGCCCTACCACCAACCAAACCGAGTACTTAAACATGTACCCCGCTGGGGATCGAACCCGCGACCTCCGAATCGTAAACCCAATGTTGTTCACATTGAGCCACGGAGGGGGTTGAAATTTATTTATTATTTACTGATAATACATCAAGTAGATTTACTTAGCGATGCGTTGTACCGACTGTGCACTGAAAAGGCTCTGACTCAGCATAATACAGACAGAGTTAAGTAAGTAATAGGCTTACATATAGTTTTCATGTAATGGTCGTTTAAAATTTATTTTTAAGCCTTTAAGCACCGGCTCGGTGACCGGTGATCGCTAACAATTGATTTTCAATTGTGTCTGCGTCGCGGCAGTAAACGTGATAAGCAAATTTGCCTAAATTTGAACCTTATTTTAAAAGCGTCACATTGTCCCTTGAATGAATTAATGAGTGTAAATTACTAACTACTTATATGTAACTTATATACTTATATATAACTTATATGAATTTTTTCTTTTCGTTGACTCCCGCCTCGTGAACATTAGTTGACTATCTATAAGTGCTTCTAGTGATTGTGTTTTATACTATATATTAAGTATTTCTACATATTTATTTATATATACAGGGTGTCCCGAAACTCAACGATAACCTGGTACCGGGCGAGAGGCCAAGGTATATCAGTTATGAAAAAAATTAGAAAAAAAATCCATGTCACTTAGTGAAGCGATAATAGAAATTTTTCGAAAAAGTTTTTAATTTCACACCCTCAGTCGCATTTTCAAGTACTGTGATCACAATTTTCACAATTTTACAGTAATTTTTTTGAGAATGTAATCTCAAATAACAGTGCTATTAATCGCAACCACAAATCAAAGTTAATACATTGTTAACTAAGTAAAATGAATTAAGTTTTGACGAGTTCTGGTTCAAAAAATTATTATCAGTTAACTTTGACACTCCATGTTGGAAAAAAAATGTACCACACTACCCTTGGCAAGTATTTTCAAAAGATGGCCTATTTAGTCTAGATTTCAAAATGGTATTACACTTGCTAGTTTTCTTGCCAATAAAAGTACTATTTCGTTTTTTTAGCGAAGGGATCCCACATTTCAATAAAAATACCTGATACTTTTTGTTTAAAAAGGTCGGCGTCTCCATTGTAATGAACAAAAGTCATAAAATGAGATAGTAGTTATGCTGTCCGTCAGAGCGAGACAGTTTGTCATTCGACTTTTAGGGTGAGTGAGACAAATAGTGACGCCGATGTTGAATGTCGATGTCCAAAATAATTTGCTGAGATTGTTAGATGTACCACTCAACATCTACAGAGTAATATGGTATCAACAAGATGGTTGCCCAGCTCATTAAGCCCGGCCTGTACGAGAATATTTAAACGAAGAATATCCCGACAGATGGATCGGACGCCTTGGGTCAATTTTATGGCCACCTCGTTCTCCAGACCTGAATCCAGTAGATTTTTTTTACTGGGGATACATAAAAGAAAAAGTCTACTCAAAACCAATACAAAATCTATCAGAACGGCGCCAAAAAATTGATGCAGCATCAGAAGAAATAAAATCGAGAAGATATGCACGACTGGTCAAGAGGTCATTTCTGAGGCGTTGCAGAGCTTGTATTCTTGGCGGAGGAAAACAATTTGAGCATCTACTTTAGATTTAGAAGGATATTAAAATGTTTACGATAATTGATTGTTTTATTTTGATTAAGTTTTCCATGAGGTCCCTTTGCAAAAAGTATGAAATTACACTTTTCTTGACAAGAAAAGCGGCAAGTGTTGTACCATTTTGAAATCTAGACTAAATGGGCCATCTTTTGAAAATACTTGCCAAGGGTAGTGTGGTACTTTTTTTTTCCATTATGGAGTGTCAAAGTTAACTGATAATAATTTTTTGAACCAGAACTCGTCAAAACTTAATTTATTTTACTTAGTTAACAATGTATTAACTTTGATTTGTGGTTACGATTAATAGCACTGCTATTAGAGATTACATTCTTAAAAAAATTACTGTAAAATTGTGAAAATTGTGATCACAGTACTTAAAAATGCGACTAAGGGTGTCAAATTTTAAACTTTTTCGAAAAATTTCTATTATCGCTTTACTAAGTAACATGGATTTTTTTTCTCATTTTATTCATAACTGATATACCTTGGCCTCTCGCCCGGTACCAGGTTATCGTTGAGTTTCGGGACACCCTGTATATATTTTTATTTATTTATTTATTTATGTATATATTTATATGTATTATGTATATATTTATATAATTAAGTCAATTAATATGATATTATTATTATATTTATGCATGCACCCTACCTGTTTTTCTACCTACAAATGTCCCGTAGCTGTGGGTTGTCTGGAAGAGATCGCTTTTAGTGATAAGACCGCCTAATTGTGTTCTATTGTTATCATCAAAATTATTGTAAATTATTTTGCGCAATAAAGAGTATTTGTATTGTATTGTATTGTAACTTATGTAACTTAACCGCCTCCGTGGCTCAATGTAAACAACATTGGGATTACGATTCGGAGGTCGCGGGTTCGATCCCAGCGGGGCACATGTTTAAGTACTGGGTTTGGTTGGTGGTAAGGCATTTTAAATGTCCGCCTGGCTAGCTACCACCATCTTATCTAAATCTGCCGCCAAGCAGCAATGTTAATAGCATTGTTGTGTTCCGGTTATCAGAGATAAGATAGCCAGTCCCCCAAATGTGTTGGGGTTTCCGGGTTAGTACGCTTCCACCTTCGACCTCATCTTCGCTTAACATCATGTGTGATTGAGGTCAAGTACGAACCTGTCGTGCATAAAAAAAATAAAAATGTAAGGTGTATGAGTAATGACTAATGAGTTAAACCATCGCTGTATTTATGTTAGGTATAGGAAGCTGACATTGCGTAGGTATACATGACTAATGATGACGTATCAACTTATATTAATGTTATTTTATTAACGCATTTATTCATGAAAGAAGTTGTTGTCTCAAACTATTTTAACTTACAATACCTACGCTTGTACCTACATGTAAAGTCATCAGAAAGCCCTACTTTTAAATTCAAGCGTACCTATACTAGGTACTCCCTTTCAATCTATCGTATAATATTTCGACATCAGAGTTCAGGCAAAATCAATCGTGGGTACAGTAAAACAACCATAACACCCTTTTTGTTATACTTTCGGGCATAGAGTTATAGAATCTGTCGTCTCATGATAGGGCACATTTTTAATCGATACAAGTTCCAGACAGTCGGCGCGGCAGGGGGACGACTGTAATCGTTATTCAGACTGGCAGACTAGTATTTTCCGAACGCACTGCGCATGCGTAGATTGGCGAGTTTTAATAGGTCAGGGCCTCCCAGTCTGCACTGGAACCCGGCTACAGGGATATACTTAGAACATACGCCATTTCCCAACAGCTGGAGCGTTAAAGATTTTGCTCTATTGGAATATAAATTACGGAATGCCTAAAAAGTGTGACCCTTGAAACTGGAGTTTCGAAACGGAGCCGTGGATCTATCGGCGTCTTCCTTCCGCGTGCTAAAAACAATGCCGGCGGAACCGGTCCAAAAATAAGTGGCATCGAGAAGTAAAGATTTCGAAACGTATTTTAATTTTTAAAGGAAACTTGCGAACGTGCCTCAGTCGTGACACGGCGTCGATAAAGGAGGGTTTTACATTGGAACGTGAAAAAACTTTTGTGATACAAATGTGATTGTGAATATAATTCGGCGTCGATGAGTCACGGACCTAGTCTTATTTCTGTGAAGTCGGAGCGCAGTCGGCGAACGCGAGATTTTGTAAGATTTGCTACCGATCTCTTTTGGCAGCGGCCTCTCAAATGTTTACTTTTTGCCACTTGCGCCGAGTTTGCGGCGCCCGGCCCGGCCGGCTCGCGGCCATGCTGGCAACAGGAATTCATTTGCAGACGTCACCTCCATCTATATCATCATAGTTACACATAACCGATCGCTATCCGTCGTCCAAACTTGTTCATTAGGTCATTTATGTAAACTATCGTCTCGGTTAGCATATCGAAGTGGCGTTTCAAGGTCGCGAATGTCACGTCACCTCGCCTATCATAAAATAAACGCGGATGGTCGTGTGTGTGCAAAACGTAAACACTCACCGGCGAATGCACCGAAAAAACTCGCGCGCTCTGATGTCACCGTGCAAACATTAGAGCGTGGAATGTAAAATTAGATGCGTCCAGCGAATCTATCGAGATGGTTCATTGAGCGACGGGAGGGCGACGCGAGCGGAGCGCCGCGAGCGAACGAGCACGAACGACGAGGTATGTCGTGCTGGCTGGTGCAGTGCGGGCTCGCTGTGGCCGCTAAGGGCCGCAGCTGCCGCGAGCCCGCGCTCGGCGCCGCGACCTTGCCGCGTCACGGGCGCCGCGTCACAACGCGCCGATAGATTATTTTCGTCGCAATTTGGCAGCTCTCCTTCCCTCGTGCGCTCCCGAACACCATATTACCGCATCGCACAGTACGAACCGTACGTGTTAACTGTTGTAGGTATTAAACTATAACGTACGCTCGTTTTTCAGATTGCGACAAACCCTTGCGGCGCGGCTCGCGGAAATCGACGAGGTAGTGGCAGAGTTCGACCGCGTGTCGGAGAGGATCGACGAACTCCGACAGTTGATCGAAGTGTCTATTGCTAAAGTGAGGACTTTCTACGTATTCGGCGAGGACGAAACCGACAGTGTCCAGGCGCTCGAAAAGGAAGTGTCCGATCTGGTCGAGCGCACGAAGATATTTACCGACGAGAGTAGGAAACGGTACGGCGGTTCCGCACCAGCGGACGTTGCCCAAGAGTTGTCGGCGCTGGAACTGTCTTCGGAAGCGCTGGCCGCAGCTATGGAAGAAAAGGAAAGGGAATGGAAACGCGCACGAACGGCTCGCTCCGAGTATGCGACGGATGTCGAGGAAGTGCAGGCATGGATCCGAGCGGCCGAAGTGACGGCGCGAGACAGGACCCTGCCCCCAGAGCCGTACAGAGAGCGACTGGTCGCGACCCGATCCGAAGTGCCAAACATTGCCGACCGCGTGGAGCGCCTCACGCGCAACGCCCGCGCCATCGTGGAAGGCAGCCGGGACGCCAGCGAAAGACAGTTAGTCCAGTCTACAGTCACCGCCCTTTCCGAACAATTCGCAGCGGTGTGCAGTGAACTCGAAGCGAGACAAGCAGCGGTGGAGGATGCTTGCGATGCCGTCGCCAGATTCCTCGGATTGTTGGAGAAAGTCCTACTTTGGGTTGAGACACAACGTGCATTCCTCGCGCGGCCACTCCCATTGGCCGACTTACAGGAGGCACAACAGAAACAGACTGAATATGGGGTATGAAAACACTTTTCAACATTATAATACTATATTATCTACATTTAATATTTCACAATAAATTTATTGATAAAACTTTGTTACAGAATGCGCTCAAAAGTTGTAAGCAGCAAGGAAAGAATCTAGCGGACATGGCCAAAGAGATAGAGGCAATAGAACGCGTCACGAGTCCAGGAGACCTACCTTCCAGACTTGAAGGAGCAGAGAATGCTACCGTCGATGTCGAGAAGAAATTAGCCAAAACAGTCAGTAGATCGACCACATTGATATTATTTTTAAAACAAAAAAGTATTATGTATTAAATTTTTTATATTTTTTAGAACGGCTTACTACAAGAATTAGCAGAAGAATGGGAAAGATGCGAGAAGAAGTTAAAGGATGTCGGACATTGGCTAGATGCGACAGCAAGGACACTGGAAGCGCCACAGAATTCAAAGAAACCTCTGAGAGACAGACTTGCCTTGCGAGAGAAGCTAATCAACGACATATCTACGCAGAAAACAAAAATCTCGTACGCCGTCGAGAAGCTTAATGTGAGTGAGATTCTTCAATGATGAAGGATTAGACAATAATTTAACGTGAAAATGTCTTTATGATCTCAACCACTCGGTGTTTCAGACATTTATTATTATCGTAAAAATGAGGACCTCCTCCTTATCTTGTTTGTTTCACAAAATTTATCTCATTACGCTACCTTTCTTTCGAAACGATACAACACACGAGACGTTTTCACGCATACTTGTCGCCTCCTAATTAATATAATCTGCCCCAACGTTCAGATACTAATCCCCCAAGTTTGTCATGAGCAGGTACACTTCGGGCCGGATGGCGTTGCTGCGCAGTCTCGTGGTCCTGAAGGCGTCGAAGCAGCGGCGCAGGACTTAACGTCGTCGTTAGATGCACTCGGCACACAGACTAGTGCACAAGCGCATCAACTCTCCGCCGCGCTGGCGCAAGTAGAGGCTTACTGTGCGGACGTGGCGAGACTCAGAGCTCAGCTGCTGCAAGCCGAGCAGCAGCTGCGCCACGCCGCCCAGCCCAACTACAGTCCGCGCGACCCGGAACGCGCGCATAGACAACAGCAGGTAGGCATACAACAGTGTAGTGCTGGGAACTAGGGATATGGAACCCTCGTATGAAACTCGCTGCAAGATTTAATTGTTCAAAACAAAACATCACATTACGAGAAACACGAGATGTTTGTACGAAGGTTCCTAGTATGTGCAGCGTAGTTGATTTTCGCGACGGCGCGGCGACTGGGCCCTCCATTCGCGGCGCCGCCGTGACCTCACGCCCCGACACCGTCCGAGGGGCTCACATTCTAGTTTTGTTTATCGCGATCCGAGGCTCTCAGTCAACCCCCGCATCACGGTGGCGGGCGCTCGGAGGTGGCGGTCACCGCTTCCCGCACCATTTGGATCGTTCGGTGGACGGTCAAACCCACCTGTACATTATCACCGGTCACGCATTCATTTTATTTATTTTTCTTCTGTTACCTCCCACCCTCACCCTCACCGCTACTAACATGTTGACCGATATCCTCTTAAAGGCGTGTCGAGAGAGAGTCAAATCACTTCAGAGTAAAATTCAGGCGCGGAACGAGCGTATCAAGCTGCTAGTGCAGCGCGGGAGTCCCGACGCCGACCCGCTCCGGGACACCTAGCTTCGAATCAAATCGCCCCTAGCTCTTAAGTCGTCTCGGATTCCTTCTCTATAAATTTTAAAAACATGAATTATCAAATAAACACTCGTCACATCGCAGCCATCGTTTCCTTTCACGACCCTCGGCCCCATAGATCGCCCGTAAATCATTTGTGTCCGTACTTGCGTATCAGGAGGTCCACCGGCGGATCGAGGAGCTGACGCGTGCGATCCGCGTGCTGGACCCGTACGCGGCGGCGGGCGAGGCGGGCGAGGCTGACGAGCCGGCGGCCACGCTGGCGCTGCTGGTGGCCGCCGCCAACCGCGCCACGGCCCGCCGCGCCCGCGACCCCACGCCTGCCGCCCGCCTGCCCGCCGCCACCACCTACGCCGAGATAGTCCGAGGCTGCGGCTCCCGCTCCAGCTCGCGGGGCCTCGAACGCCCGCGCAGTCCCTCCGCGGACCGCCAGAGTGAAGTTATCGTGCAGTGTGTGACGGAGATCGTCGAACCGATCGATCCGTCATGTGAAGTGTGCGCACCCGAATGTGTCGGTGAGAGTGAAGCGTTTGTGGGTGATATAGAGTTCGGCGAGTTTGACGAGTTCGTCGCTCGAGCGAGTCCCATCGCCGAAAGCCGGGAATACTATACGACCCCTCTGGAACCTCTCGTGGTTTACAGGGAGGTGTGCGTCCCACCGGCACCAATTCCCCTGGACCCGGCTCCGAAAACTATCCAGGAACTGCATCCTCCAGAGAGTCGGGACAGAGCTCCGAGCCCGACGACGGGAAATCGTTCCCAGGAGTTATCTTATGCCGAGATATTGGCGCTTGGTCTGCGTAGGCAGCCCGCTCGCGGTGTTATGTCGCTCCCGAGGCCGCAGTTGGCGCAAGCCGAGATAGTGAGAGATGTAGTCGTGGAGCAGCATGTGGAGAAATCGCCCCCGGTTCAGCAGTTCGAACCGAAAATTGAGCGATTAGAGTCTATGAAGATAAGACCCGAGAGGTCGAACAGACCGCCTGCGCGTACCCAGTCGAAAGATATACCCCGACAGCGGCGTGCAACAGAAAAACGTCCCACTAAAGCGCACGACGTTCAGGTTATGAAAAAGAAAAAAGTAGTAAAAAAAGTTATGGAAGTTGACAATTTTGATGACGCACCCGAGTTTCCACATACGCATCTTGGATTAGATAAGGAATCGATAGGTGATCATGTCGTACAGATGTCGACACGAGAGGTGACTAAAAAATTACAACATAGTGATACTGTCGTAGAAACTGTTGTTGAAACATTAGCAGCCGAGAATTCTCAGCCAGAAAGTACTACAGAAGAAGTTGAACATAAGAAATCTAAAAAGAAACATAAGATTAAAAAAAATAAGCCTTCAGGAGACGAAATAGAGAAGGCACTAAAAGAAATCCAAGAATCTGGTAAATACAAGAAAAAGAAAGTTAAAGACGCACAGGATAAGTGTAAAGAAAAAAATACAGAATTTGTCATTGAGGAATTGGCTCATGAAAATATAGAATCATCAATACCAATTTCGGTGCCCAATTTAGTAGAAAAGGAAGCAGTGGCACCCTCTAAACCTAAGAAAAAAAAAGGCCCGAAGGATAAACAAGACGTGGCTGCAGAGTTTTCAACTTTTAAATCTCCTAATCAAGAAATATTAGATACACCTGCAAAAAATCAACAAAAGAAAAAGAAGGGTAACAAGAATAAAATTGACAGTATGCAATCTGTTGAAACTTTGAAGTCATCCATGAATACATCCAAAAAGGACTCTGCACCAATTAATGAACTCAAAGATTTCAATGTTGTTGAAAGCGACACACAAATTATTCCACCACTTTTAGAAGTTTTGCCTAGCGTTGCTGATAACCAAAATCAAAATATAACTGGAAAAGAGGATTTAATTCCAGAGTTATTATGGGACTCTGAGATTATAGAAGAATCCCATGACACGGAGCGTGTTGCGTACGATGACACAAAACTAACAATATTTGATACACCCACTGAATTTCCTGGATCAGATAAGCAGCTTGAACCAACGTCCGAACAGGGCATGAATATCGATGTTAACTTGTCAAAACCCAAGAAAAAGAAAGGACATAAAGATAAAAAAATAATTGATACATCAGATAAACTTGAAACTTCAGAATTCATATTGAGAGAAGTCGCTCAACAAATTGAGTCGTTGCCTGAAGTCCTTTTGAAAGATCCAAGTGAAATCCATACTGACAACCCTGAAAGATTAGAGGGAGAAACAGTTCCTGCGATTGAGCATTCTAATATAATGATGACTATGGAACAAGTAATGGAACCCAAAGGTTCTAAAAAGAAATCTAAATCAAAAAAAGCTAAACCAGTAGATAACATTGAATCATCTGCTTGCAGCCTAATTGAAAACGTGCCTGTAGCTGAAAAAGTTAAACAACAAAAACAGGCAATGGTAGAAGAAGAAGAATTTGAAGTAATGAAAACACATAAAAAGAAATCGAAATCCAAAAAACCAAAAGTACTGGATGATGATATAGAAAAAGCTTTAAAGGAAATAGAAAAATCCAAAGCCAAAAAGAAATCCAAGGACGATCCTATAAAATCAAAACGCGATAGTTCAAACCGAAGAGAAAATATAGAGGACAGACCAGACCAGAATAACCCAGAAAAAATAATAGTACCATCTTCAACAAAAGAAAATATTTTAGAAATACCATCTGAAGACAAGCCGATTTCAGGTCAGGATAAACTTATAACCATGGATTGGAATACATTAATGGCAGAAGAAAATATTCCAGAGCCCATTCTTGTACCAATCAGCCAGCCAGGTCCAGTCTGTGAAACCTCTGAACAAGTGGCTAGTGAAGTAACTATATTACAAGATTCCGATAACTTATTGAAAGAAGAAATGGAAAATGTTTACCAGCCGCCAGTATCAGAAGTTATTGCTGATAAAACTCTGGAAATGGATGAATCATCGAAGGACACTTCAACCCAAGAAGGAAAAATAGACCCCCCCGTTCCTACTTCAAGCTCATCATTAAACGAACAAAATAATAATGACAAGTTTTTCTCAACTAATTCTCTTAAAGATGGGCCCGTCAACATAGTGGAGCAAATCAACAGGCATGAACCTATTACCAAGGATCTCGAAACACGAACTATTTATCTAATAACACACGAAGAAAAGAAATTACCGCCTATTAGAACAGTCAAAGTCTTTAGTAGCAAAAGTAATTCCCTGGAAGAATCTTCTTCTGCTGATGAAAATATTTCCCTTACATTTGACGCAACTAAAAATGATAATAACAAAATCACTGATGAAAAGTCTTCCAATAGAATACAAGAGTTGGCGAAGGAGATAGTTGATAGTACAAAGGAATTCCCATCAGAAAATGTTTCAAAGTCATCGGAACTGCACTCAGAAAATAAATTAGATTTAGATATTCCTAAAGAACATACCTTAAAATCAGATGTGGCTAGTATTGATCAAAGTTTCACTGAGCCTTCTATAGTTCACGAAAGTATATCCGACTCTACTGATACCTTAATTCCTCAAGATATCACAGGACAAACACGAAAAGAATCCTCGTATGAAACACCAGTTACTGAAACAATATCAAATATCGGTGATATTGATGAATTTGAAAATAATGCTAAATACACAGAACTCGACAAAACAAGTGTAAGAGCTCTCACTGAAAGTGATTTCACTGAAATAATAGAAGAAGCTATATTCGGATCAGTTCAAGATCGTAACAGGTCATCAACTGGAAGAAGAGAAAAACAATGTACTAATATACCATACACACAACTAATTGAGGAAGTCAAAACTTATTCGCTCAATCTGGATTTCCAACAGTTAGAGTATGATTACTATCAATTTATGCAAAAAGACCATAAACAAATATTGTACAAAGAAAGTGAAACTGTCAACGTTCTTGATACACCGGAACCTGAAGAGCAGCCATCATCCTACATTAGTACTCCCTTTGAAGATATTCCGAGTCCAAGTTACCAAGATATTTTGAATGCAGATACCTTAAATATTGAAGCTAAAGAATCTAAACTAACTTATTTCCTTCCGAAAGAGGAAGCGTCAAGATTTAGTTATCACGATATACGCGATGCTGAGTATAACCTTGCATCAATAGTAGCAAACGTTAAGGATGAGGAACTGATCATTGTGAGCACCATTTCAGAGACAAGCGACATATCCAAAGAATCTGCTCCCACCGAATCAGGAACAGGATCAGAACCGACATCGGTTGTTAAACAAAAAGCTACTGAGATATCAATTTCAGAAATTAATCAATGTAAATTCTTAATCCAGGAAACTCCACGGCACAGTTATCATGAGATACGTGATGCTGAAATTCTTTTTGCTTCTCCGAAACCCGATGAACATGACGTTAAATATTATTCTGTTGAGATGAACGAAACATTTGAAGATATTTGTATAAATGAAAACCTTGATATTACGTCTATTAATTATCAAGAACTTACCGATGCTGAAAAACTTCATTCATCAAGTCACCAAAAAATAGTACAAGAATCGGACACTGTCGAACTACTACAAGAAAATATAACGGCAGTTGCAGAAGAGAGTCAACAAATATTTGAAGAATTGAGACACAGTTATCATGAGATAAATGATGCTGAGTATCTGCTAGCAGCTACGAAATCTAGTGAACAGAGTAAAGATCCTACACCTATAAGGGATGTAGAAATTGATTTTGTACAGAATGATATTCCACCTGAAATTATAAGAGAACAAAATTCCATAACAGAGGAAAGTGTTTTAGATATAAATAACGAGGTACCAATTGTTAACGGAATTACGGAAGACTCTTCCTCTAGAAGAGCACTCGTACCTCCACAAAATAGGCAACATATTTTTGAAGCACCGAGATTTAATTATCATGAAATAAACGACGCTGAGAGACTTTTCGCTATCTCACAAGTAACTCTACAAAACTTACAAGAACCTAGTATGGCTGAATCTGTAGTATCTATATTAACAGATACAACATTACAGTCTACTTCTATTAAATTAGAACAACCAATCGTCAAAGAAGAAAAAAACATGATATTAGCGCCAATAAACGATCCTGCGAAAGAGCTAGAACTTGAAAAGAAAATCGATGTGACAATCCCATGTGAAATCATATTAGAACCATTACCGCACAATTATCAAGATTTGCAAGATGCAGAATATATTTTAGCATCTGGTCTGGTCTATCGAAGACAGATCATAGATAATCTTGAAGAAAAAATAGATGAATTCATTGAAGTTCCTCAAGCGGTTCAACAAGACAAAGAACCTAAAAAGCACAGCAAAGTGCAATCAGCGATTGACAAAAATTCAAATACTACAGAAATTGCTATTGATCCTAACATAAATTTTATTGGTGAGGATACTATGGTTATAGAATCAATGAGCAAGGATATTGATAGAGTACCGAGTAGCGTACCAGAAATTGAAGTTAAATCAGTACTTGAAACATTTATTGAAATAAAACCTGGACCAGAAAAAATTGACTATTCATTTGAAATTGACGATCTTGATAATACACCGGTAACTGTAATTTATGGTGATGAGAAAGTTGTAGAACAACTAGAAAGAGAAATTAAGCCCCAAGTAAAAATTACTGACACCGATGTAATTAGCTCAGTGGGCGATGTTTCTAACTTAACAAAAGACGAAATAGGAAACAAGAATACAATTGTTTCAGAATCCCCATCTTCAACTAAGTATAGTCTTCATATAGATGATCTCAATGATACCCTTGTACCAATGATTTTCGGTGATATTAAGAATATTGAAAAATCTCTTCAACAAACTGATATACAAACTCAAGTTTTACATGAAGCTTGTAGTGGTGAAAATAAAAATTTAGATGAAACCTTAGATGAACTGGAATTCCTGGATTTACAAGAAATGTTAAATGATTATCCTGATTCTTTTGAACCACCAAGTGAAGTACCTAGGGTTGCGAATCTAATGGATGAAGAAGCCATACCTGAGGAAATTGTTGAAGCAACTTGTATTGAGAACTTGTCTGATAATAAAGATACATCTGAAGAAATTCAGAGAGCATCTAATACGGAACCTAATGTTACGCCTCAAACTATATCGATGAAATTTATAGTTAAATCACCCAGTGTAGAACAAGTAATTGGTAAAGCACTCAGTGTTGAGAACCTGTCTGATAAAAAAAATACACACGAAGAACTCCCCAGTTCATCTGACATACTACACGAGAATGCGTCTCAGAGAACGTCTGATATGGAGGTTAATGTTACGCCTCACCCTACCTCGGCTGAATTTATAACTGAAGGACGTAGTGAAGTTCTTAGTATAGAGGAAGTAACTGTTAAAGAAAAAATACCCAAAGACATTGATGCACCTAATGTCGAGAAACTGACTGATAAAGAAACTACACTTGAAGAAATTCCGAGTTCAATTGACTTACCACACGAAAAACCTTTTCAGAGAGCATCCGATATGGAGCTTGATGTTATGCCTCACACTATCTCGGCTGAATTTATTAAAACTGAAATATTACAATCTGCGCCTTTGCTCGAACAAAAACAAACCGCGTTAGCATCTGATACGCTTAAACAGTCTAGGGACTACACAAATACGAATTTAAATCTTGAAACTGCGGATAAGGGTAATGATGTCATTGATAATATCATAGTCGATCAATGCAATGTAGTCGCAATGGATACAAGTATCGCTCGCCCCGACAAATCTCCTATTCATAGTTTGCATGATCTCCTTCCTGAAATAGATTCCATTCCCGAATTTAAACCTTTTTATTCCAACACTGTTTTGAATTCCAAATTATCAGCTGATGCACCTGAGTTTAAACCGTCTTATATGTATAAAACTATGGGAAGTTCAGTAACTGAAACTCAATCGGGTGACTTGAGTGTATCTGACCCTATCATAACAACAAGAGAATCTATTAAAGATGAAACAATTCAAAGTAATCCTGATCTACTATCATCATCGCCGAAAATAGCCCACGCATTTCAACAAACTAAAGAAGAAAATTCAGTTCTACATCCTAATGTTGAACAAACTATGACCTCTGAACTTAACTTCATCACACCAGTAGAGAAAATTCAGGATGAGCATATTGAAACTAAAACAAAACGCAATAAGAAGAAGAAAAAGAAGGATGACAAGAAAGAATTGCCCTCTATAAACATACCTAAACCATCATCACAATCTGAACTTTCCGAACCAGTGAATGTTTGGTTAAATACTGCTGAAGATGGAAAATCTTATGCCGAAGTAGTAGCTGAAGGATTAATTACTTGTGAAGATGAGGAGAAGAATATATTAAACCAAGACTCCGAAAAACCACAAGTAATCAAACAAAGTGAAGAACCTGTCCGCAGTACAGTGATCCAACAAATAGTTGAAGAATCTGCAAAATCCAGCGACAGCGAAATCGGTTCATGGGCAAAAGTTGCAGCCACTAACCGTTCATCGCCAAACAGAGGACTAAAAATAGATATTCAGAAAACTGACACTACTGTCACATTACATAAACCTCCAATGATCTTGGTAGATGAATCAAATAGAGAACATCACAAATCTGAAGTGGAAGTTGACGCGGAAGGGTTTATAACTGTTGAACGACATAGAAGGTCAAGATCACGGTCCAGGGACGCTAATTCACGATCCACGTCAAATATTCCACAGAGTCACGAAACGCGCGAAAAATCAGAAAATAGATTTGAAGCATTAACGAGCACTCTCAAACCCATCGATACTGAATCTGTTCAAAGTAGCCTTTTTGACGATGAAAAACAACCCATAAAGAAGAGCCGTAAACATCGATCTTCGAAATCTACAGAGAAGGATATTAAATCTAATGTGACAGAAACAGTAACAGGGCCTAGCAAATCTGACGAAGCTAAACCAATACCAAAGAAAGATAAAAAGAAACATCCATCGAAATCTAAAGAAATTACGGAACATCCAATAAAAGATGATAATAAGGAGATCGAACCTGTAGAAATTTCCAAAGAATCTCTATTATCTCAACCAGAGTCAAATGAAAATAGAAAGAAAAATAAGAAAAAGAAGAAAGAGAGAAAATTAGAACCTCATGTAACCGAAGTGACCAATATTTGTCCTGAACAAAGCCAGAGTTCCATGGAGAAAGATCCTGTAAGTACAGTACCGAATCGTTTGCAACAGACACTGATTAATTCGCCTATCTCTACTCCTGAGTCATTGCATACCCCAATTAAAGATCGGTTTTTTTCGGAGGCGCAATACTGGAAAGTAGATCCTAGTGGCCTAGGAGACTTTAGCAAATTAAAGGAAATAATATCGAGTCAAGTGGATCAGCCAGTTAAAAACACTGATTCACAGAAAGAAGACGTTTTTCTAACAACAGATGATTGTGGTATTACTGATTCAAAGAAATCTGCTGAAGATTTTATCCAACAGGAAATGAAGGCTATTAACAAAGAGAAGCCAATGCTACAAAAAGAAATTAAAATTGAAGGACAGGGCCGTCTTAGAGAAGAAAAGATCACAGAGGAGCAATCCCTTGAAAACAAAATGGCGGACTTACAAAGAGAAATAGAAGAAATGTTACTTCCGGAAACTGATTCTTCTCCAATCACTGAGGCCACACCAACAAAATTGATTGATATTCCATCTTCAGCTGACTATCAACCTATTGACATATTGGATAACTTATCAGTGGCATCACCGAAACCTAAGGAAGACCTTTATGCCGAAAAAAAATCAATAAATACAAGTATGGTTACAACCAGCGTTGAAAATAAGTATATAGAATATGACGTAAAAATAGACGATGATCATATCAGCGTATGCATGATCGATTCATTACTTGAGGATTCTGATCCATTAACAATTTCGGCAGACCATTTAAATCTGGTGAATCAACCATTGCATGAGCATCAATTTGAAGATATTATGGTACCTACAACATTTGAAGATGTTGAACTCACTAAAATGGACTCCACGGAACAGACACCATTGGCAGATACTGAATTTCTGGAATTGGGAAGGGAGTCGGTGAAAGAACAAATAATTACACTTCCGATATCAGATTTCCAAGAAAATATGCCTACACTTACAGCCACTGAAGATATAATTAAACCTGTAGCAACAACTAAACTTGATAAAGAAATAAGTCCAATAAAAGATTTCACAATTTTAGATACGACAAATAATGCCACTAATCCGATTAACACTAAAATTAGTTCAGATATCCCTGTGAAAGTAACCCAGTCAATATCCTCTTACACAACACCTACAATTGTCACTACTAATATGTTAAATTTGAAAGAAGATAATTTCTGGACTGAAAAATTCGTATCGGATGACGCGGAACTGTTATTACTCGAACAAAAAGCTAAATTAGATGTGCAACCGTCTCTTGAGACCGTTGTAGAAGCAAAATTTGAACCCCAAACTAATTCTCAGCCCTCAATTGATGAAGATAAAGGATTCGAGGAAAATATTAGTAACGATAATTCGTTCTGGCCCGATAAGCACATGTACCACGACGCGGAATGTCAATATTTTCTCCTTTTGGCTAGAAAATCCAAGTCACCTTCACCGTCTAAAATCGAAATCGATGTAAAAGATGAAAACGACAAGGACAAAGACCATGGCGGTGGCTCAGGCCATTCGTCCGAAACAGAAGAGCCTAGAGACTCTTGCAGTTCGCCGTTTGATTCAAATTACATTTCCATGGACTTGCCAGGCGGTATCTGTAGCTGGAAAGACCAAAGTTCTTACTTGAGTTTAGAGACACCGACCGATTCCTTAACCGGCCCAATAAATGAGGAAACACCGCGCTTAGATACCGACGTCAGAGAGGATATACTAACAACCTCACCCCTCGAACCAGTTGCCCTTCCCTCACCCCTACAGGAGCCACCGGGAGGAGAGGATCCATCCCAGAGGACAGCCAAGGTGACTGACCCCCAGTCGTATTGTACAATTTTACTCTTTATTCTTTATGTTTGGCATGATATTCTTACTAAATTTTTAATTTCACTTATTACCAGAGTCTGTATCGTGAATTGTCGTGTACACAAGCAGAACTTGCCTTTCGTCTTGTAGTGCCAATTTTTGGCATGCACTTGTAAGTCGCAGTAGAATATAGTTACGCATTTGGAATTAGATATAATATGTAAGTATAATAATTAATCGATCAATGTAGTGTGTGCAAACTAATCTCTATCTAGTCAGATCAACTACATAGGTAATTTAAATAAATTGTCATTTCTCAAATACCGTTTTCTAGTCTATAAATGGTCTGAACTTAGAAATGTAAAATAAAATAAATACTCATATATGTCTTGTTTTATTTGTAATTGTAAGGTAATTATGTTGTATATTTTGTTAATGATCCCGGTTTTATTCAAAATTTATTTTACCCCAAAAATTTGGCCACTACGAGACGATAGACAATAAATTACGCTTTGTTAAATGAATTTTTCTAGATGTTTATTTGGGCTTAAAATTAATGGAATATGCACCCAGGAGGAATGCTGACTTAATGTCTGCAAGGTTAATTTCAAAAATAATATATTTGCCCAGGTCAGTTTTGTAATATTTTTGTTTGATTGTTTTAATGCTCTGAGATCGAAGTAGACAGTTCAGTATTTGCTATGTCCAACAACATTGATAGGAGATGAACAACATTTTATCAAAATATTCGATAAATTAACTTACCGTCGTTGTTGATATTAAAACATTTATCTTCTTTAAATGACATTTTTTTAGCTCTCGAAATCATAGTTTAAACTAAATGATTACAATAACAGTGCGAAGCAGCCTTGTATAATGAATAATAATTAAAAGAACTTAGAGATATGTTTGTTTTAATTCGCTGATTATTCTCGTTACATGGATGTTTTCTGCTTCGCGCATTTTAATATCATTTAGTATTTTCTGCTATATCGACCTGTTCATCTTCTGAATATCTTTGTTTATCCAATTAGGCTTTCCTGTGTAAATTGTAAAACCTAAAATACTTTATTTTATTTTTGTTTTAATCGCCTGGTTGCTCCACATGTTCCATACCTACCTAAAATTAGAGAATGGATATCTCTCATGAGATTTTCAGAGTCGTCAATCTTCGCTTGTCAGTGTGCCTGTCACACGCTTTAGTGAACACGCAATTGACCAATACTAACAATTTGCATAGATTTGGAAGACATAATTGATAGACTTATTATTAGGATACGATTATTTTGAAATACCATTGAGAGATTGTTTTATTGTTTATTCCAATAGTTACTTATTACCTAACGTAATCTACTTCAATATAATGTCTTACTTTTCTATACAATTCGAATAGTGAAATTTGTATTAAATGTTATTGAGAGAATTAACTTGAATATTGTTTTATGGAAATCCATATAAAAAAATTATTCATGTATTTCTTAGGTTTCTATCCGATGCTGTATAAAAATCCTGTCCGATTCGTAAAAGATTTAGTTATGAAAGAAAAAACTTTTTTCTTTAAAAATATAGTGGTATCACTCAAAACGCAGTGCGTTATTGACTTTATGTGCCTATTAAAGTGAGTGGAGTTAAGGACAAATCCGTTGTATATATCTATATGAAAATCAATAAATCTGAATAATCAGCATTTATAGATAAATTGTAGACATTATAAATTCTAGTTTATTGCTTCCTAGTTCACAAAACTATTTCCTAATCTCGGGTTATATTCAGTTTGTAAAATTTCAAACCGCCTACAAAAAGGAGGAGATTCTCAATTCCGCCGTTTATATATTTTGTTTTTACAACTGTTTATTGAAGATGATGAAATGATAGTTGTGATGACTTTAGTCACCGCTGTATAGATTAGATAGATTTAGTTCACTTTTAGAATGTCATATCATACATACAGTTTCGTAAATTAATGAAGTCTGAACTAAAAGTGATTGTCAAACATAAAATAATACATTATATCTACAGTTTCATACATCTATACTAGAACAAGTAGTTGAAATAGGTACCTTTAATCTATTAATAAATTTTAAAATACTGCCCTCAAATGGACACTATATTCAGCAGTATATCTTGAGGCCCGTGAAAAGGTTGTCTGTGTCTCAATATAGGTATTCTCTGCTGGTGTCTCTCTGTACAAAATCAATGACGGCGGTCAGGCAAAATAATCAAATGAACCGCCAAAAAAATTGGCAAAACAAGCGACTTTAAGTAATGTTCATTCTCTATCTCTGGGAGTGCAATTTAGAAAGATATCACGTTTACAAATATACACAAAAAATAAAGTCGAATTGAGAAATTCTTCCTTTTTTAAAATCGGTTACAATCCAAATATAAATAATGGAACACCGAAAATAGATACGGCATTTATCGGACAGCATTTTTCTACATATTCTAATTTAGGTGAAAGGTACGGAACATTGTTACATGCGTTTTTGTTTAAAGCCCATTCCTGAATGTTTCATTGATGCGGAAATTGTGGAACCCCCATCAAAATTAGCATGTCATGCCAAATGAGATTATTTCAACTAATGTGCGACTTTCTTTGTTGTTTTTATGTGTAGCTAACAAATGCACCAATTTTTTAATCACGAGAAAGCTTTAATGGCTACTATTATCTTAATTATGGTAATAGATAAAAATTTCAAGCTCAATTAGTTCAAAAGTTCAAGCAATGTTCAGTAGTGATGTCCAGTATCTGATATTATGATTCGCAAAAATGAATGTTATAATATTATGAGTATGTTCGAGGATATATCCAGGGCTGTTGTTAGTCAAAATTTCAGCCAATTTTGTATTATTAAGTTAAAAACGGCATTGTAACTCATTAAATGTAAAGTTGTCGTTACTCAAGTCGTTATTTCTTTATAGTAGAAAGCATTAATGATTCCAAAATTGGTGTACATTGCATACGGAATGCAGTTTTGTGCTGCGATTTTTATCCCTCATCTTGTCATAGATTTTTAATGATGTGGAATCAAAATATTTTGGTTTGCGGTAATTATGAAATAGATTTACATGACACAAGAGAAACGGTGTCTGATTTAATTAGGACGATTTGGGTTTATTAATAAAACAAGTCATAATAACTTGAGTACAATTATCACCAAGTCACGAAGATATTAAAGGAAGACTATATTTTTCAATGGTGAGATTCTTTGCGCATCGATAAGGCAAAGATAAACTTGTGTCCGCGCTTCATCTTGAATCAAATCGTCATTTCTCATCAGGTGATATTGTAGGCAAACGCGTCTTGTCCTAAAAAATTATTGATAATATTGTTTAATCTTAAATCGTATATTTGACTGACTGATAAAATCTATTGCGAACTATATTTCGAAGTGGTTACATCGCATTTTACTTTGTGATCTAAAGGATTATAATGCCAGACCGGAGTTACTCTTATATAACCTTTATAATTTCAATGGCCACCGCGCAAAGTAATCAATAATCATTCACCTTAAAGACGATACTTTGTTATTCAGTGTTGAAATATTTTGATTCCTCCCAATAAAACATCATACCTTAGTGTGTAGCTAATAGAGGCGTGTGTTCTCAGGATGACTTATCTAACGATATTGAAAGCCTGCTCGAGGAAGTAAAGAATGTCCAGACCCGTCTTTCCGACCTGCCTGATGAAAGTCTGGAAGCGATGGAAAATGGTCTCAAGGTGAGTTAATTGCTGTATATAAGCTGTTGTGTAAATAACCGTTCCGTTCCTACTGACGAGTGTAGCAAGGCGTGTCCACAATTTGTATTACTTATGGGTGACTGCATAAGGCTAGACTAGCACTTTAGCGGATTCCTGATTACTTTTATAGGTCAAAATTAGCTGTTCATGAAATTTGAAACTTACTTTCAAGAATAAAATGCTCGAGCGTTCTTCCGTTTGGTTTCATTGACTTTTAATGCTGGTTAATGAATACAGCAGCTATTGGTGATGGTTTATAAACATTCTTTGAAGCCCACATAAGCGGCGTCAACCACACTGGTTCCATTGTGTCTATTTATTGCTTTATTTCATCAAACATAACGCTAGCTCTGTATAGGGAATAGGGCATCCGATTTTGAAATGAAATGAAATGAAATAATTTATTTGCTTGATTTTGGGTACAAGATAGGATGACACATAACAGAAGTCCAATTCAAAATCTACTTAAAATCTAGCGTGCAAATATTTAATAAATTAGGATAGCATTACATTATTAATTATATAATCCCTAAGCTTTTAATTCACGTAATTTTTTTCGGTAAACTAATGCAATATTCTGGCATCGCCTTTCTCGAGTGATACGAACATGTTTTACTGGTTACTCTTTTTAGTCTTTAATCATAGGTACCTATTTAGATTAAATTGTAAATGTTTACACAGACAGACAACTTAATATATTTTCCAATGTTAAAGTTACCTCCTATTTGATATGGATACGGAACATCCCGATATGTGATATATTCAAAGTCTAATGCTTATTCTACCATTTGAATCCACAATTCTGTCGTATCAATGCGCATTATAATATAAAGAGATCGTTTTTCAATAACCAGTCATAACCATTAAACTCGATAACATTTTGGTGCAAAATAATTTAAATTTTTGATAAAACATTTTGTATAGTATCGCAGTAAGGTTGAACTAATATATTTTTTTGTTTTAAATATACACAATTTTACACACAAAATCGAGTACCGCCTAGGGGTATGTAAATTTATATGATGACTATGAACATTTATTCCTGAGTCATGGATGTTTGTATAAATTAGGAATGTGTATATCTGTTACTAATTTTTCTATTTCATATTTTTAATTGGTATACGTATCCGAAATATTTGTCTAGTTCTTTTAAATTTCATGAAAAAACATATATATAATTATTGAAATGTTTTTATGGCAGAAGGAGAATGAAAGTAGAATTAATGCAGGGGAAATGAAATCTTGAAAAGTATAAATGGGGTGACTGAAAGATAGAATCAGGAATAGTATAATTAGTGAGTTAGGCAGTGTGACAGAGGACGTAGTGACAAATATTGAAAAAGGTATGCTGGGATGGGTCGAACATGTGGAGAGAATGAATGAAAGGTGACTAACGAAAGAATTATACGAAGCAAATGTGGATGGTAGTGTTGGTTGGTTGGTAGGGAAGACCACGGTGAACGTACCATGATCAAATCGGGGACGTGGCCAACGAGCATGTCTGAAGAACTTTTTATGGGAATGAATGAGGCAAAGAGGTGTGTCAGGATCATAGCATGTGGAAGTGTGTCCTGCCTACCCCTACGGGAAACAGGCGTGACGTTATGTATGTATTTATTGTGTATGTTTTTCAAGAGGTAATTGCAATCAGCCACCGTTCAAAAATTAGCTCTTAAACGCTGTAAACTTTGGTACATGTTTTTTTAGTGAAAAAGCAGATTGGCTAAACATTTTTTTGTATAAGTAAATACATCTTCATCTGATTGACTTGAAATAACTAAACCCTCACGAAATAAAGATTGTGGACATCGCTTTATCCATTCCACGTGTATATTTATACTGCATTTCCATTCGCTTTTACTCAAAGGGGAGACCTATTCTTGGACGGCTATTACGGGAATTTGAGTTGGTGACAGGAAGACGTGTCGTTTCATAAACATTTTGGATTAATTTGTTTTATGGACTTGTTGATTTTTTTTTTGTAAGTTGTGTAATTCAAATTCCTATCTAAAACGAGCCAAGAAAACGTTACAAAAACCGGCCAAGTGTGTAGCGGATCACGCGCAGGAGGGTTCCGTAGACAGACTATACATTTTTAAGAACCTTCAAAATTTGTTGTTGAGGATTCTTTTGTATGGACTTTCTTTGAACTTTTTACAAACACATGTATTATTGTCACAAATTGGTCGACTGTTACTCGTAAACTAGCAGAGCGTTAGCTGTGATAATTTTCTTTTCAATATTGTGTAGTAAATACTTTAAGAAACACGTAACTCTTACAAATATAAACACTTTAAAGCTTATATTGCTTAAACGAATGTATGGATAAGTATACAATGTTATATTTATATACCGGAAACCGATACACGCCAATTGATCATAATGTATATTTTGTAATGAATTATGGCTGGAAAAAATTGAATAAATATAGAGAATTGTTGCGAATTCAGTTACTGTTATGTTTCGCGCTTGTATGTTGTTTATCGTTCTTTAATTAGATTAAATAATTAAGAAAAGAAATATACAAAAATATATTTTATAGCCGGAATCGATTCTATAGTCATGCTTCTGACCAATCTAATTTTAGGTTTCAGATATACAATGAATAACCTTGTATGTGTCTGACAAACCCTAATATTTTTAAAAGACCCATGCAATAAATGATGGGGTATGCGAATAAGAGAAGTTTACCCCCATTTACCATGTAGAAGATATAGCTACCTCCTGACTATACTAAGAAAGATTTTTAGGATCAGTTTTAAAAGAAATTTTATGTGAGTTACGTTCTTTTTTAAACTGAAAAAATAAGAGAAAAAGCAGACTTTTATCCTGAGTTTGAAAAGGATTTAAGTCGCATAAAAATATTGATTAAGTTTGATAGTTAATATACGAGGCATACGGTTAAATTTAGCTTGTAAGGAAAGTTCACCTTTTGTACCTACTATGAACAATAATTTTGAACACTCTAATTTACTAGCTAACTGCCCGCGACTTTGTGCGGGTGGATCTCGAAATAAATTGTAAACTATCAGTTGCATTATATATATCAACCTTTTAGAATTTCTCTCAAAGATAGTTAAAACCGTATCAAAATCCTTTGCATAATTTAGAACAACTAGAATTAGAAAACTAATTTAGAAAGCACATAGACAGAAAGAACGACTTTGTTATACACTAATTAAAAATATAATCATGCAAAAATTCAATTTCCTAGCTCTCATAGTCTGCGAGTGAAACAGTTGTGACATACACACGGACATAGCGGTACTATAGAATGCCCAGTCTTACTACGGAACCCTAAAACGTAATGATGCCTCAGTAAACAAAACTAGAATTGATACATCACAAATAAATTAATTGTTACGTCATCAGCTATTATAGGTTCACGTAATGGCGATAATCTCCAAATATATCTATCATTTTGAATTAAATTCGATTGAGTTACGTCATTGTATGTACCCTGTCGTAATATAGTCAATTTGCTGCTAAACGGTAGGTACATTGTAGTGTATTTTTTTACATCCTTTTGTATTCCATAAATTACATAATCAATACCTAAATACAAGGTTATACCAAATTCGTTACGATATGGACGGATAACTTGGGAGTTAATCGCGCTAAGTTTGAACGATCATACCCATCAATCTCAGCCCATATCCACACCGCCTCCGTGGCCCAATGTAAACAACACTGGGTTTACGATTCCACGTCGCGGGTTCGATCCCCGGATACATGTTTAGTACTCGGTTTGGTTGGTGGTAGGGCATTTTACGTATCCGCCTGGCTAGCTACTTTACTTTACTTTACTTTATTCTTTATTGCACATAAAAAACATGTTGACAATCAGTCGGAAATACCTACCACCTTATCTAAAATCTGCCGCCAAACTGCAATATTAATTGCATTGGCGTGTTCCGATTACCCCAAATATGATGGGGTTTCCGCGTCAGTACGCTTTCACCTTCGGCCGCATCTTCACTTAACATCAGGTGTGATTGAAGTCAAGTGCTAACCCGTTGTCTACACAGTCTACACCAAACAACTAGCAACTAAATATCTTACCGGCTGCACTGATATTCATCAACATGGCTATTAACTTATCTTCTCGGTTAAATAGATTACTTTCAAGTTGGATGACAGAACTACCTAAAACAATTGATTAGTTACAATGAATCAACACAATCCGACATTAAGAGCCTTGGCAGTGAGTTTACCTATAGACCCATATGCAATGATGTCACCCACCCGGGTACCTATTACGACATTGTACGTTAATAATATACTCAAGTGTTTGGCATCATTCAGTAGGGCAGTGGTGCGCGATTCCGAACGTGTATGCAGAAGCTCCTGATAACGACAGTCGAATCGAACTTTCAAAACTTTTCACTTGGTGTTTAAATTGTCGTGATTTGTGACTGAAAATGGACTCATGATTACGTCGCACTAAAAGGTAAATAATGGGCAAAATTTTAAAAAAGAAACATCGGTTTAGTGATTCTCATTTTTTAATTAATTGCGCTCGACATAGCTACAATTTGACTTAAAAATTTATCATATTTATATTGTGTTAGTTTATTTTGTGTTTTTTTTTTCTTTGGATAACTTAGAGAAGTTATAAAGGCAATCAGTGCTAGGTATATATGAATAGTGTGTCGTATCTAGGGTTATGTTAGTATTTAATTGGAAAAAGTTTGAATGAATATAAAATTTTTGCATTATAAAAATAAAACATATATTAAATCAGTCTATCTTTATTAAAGTTGTAGTTATAGTTATCAGTCTCATCACAACTTATAACAATAAGAATAAGAATCGTTTATTTCTGGTAACCCTAGTTGTATTCAGAGAAAATAGTTGCCATATTCATTCTAAGCGAGAGGGTCAACATGAAAATCCGCAAAATTCCGCGAAAGACGGTACACGTAAGGGACGCGTCTTTCGCGGAATTTAGCAAATTGACTTAACAAAGAAACATTCAATTTTTTTAAAAAGGCTATAGTAATTTTATAAAAAAATAAACAAATTAGGATATCACTTAGTGATTTTCCCATTATTTGAAAGCTCATAATATGCGACAATAGCTATTATCGATTTGATGAAAATCGGTTCAGTCATTACAAGACAATCAACATCGTGTTTGGGATCTCACTTTTAAATGTTTGCTTTTATTTATTAAATTCATATCAAATTCTAATATGTACTGTAATCCTTATAAAAAAATTAAAATTTCTAAAATGCCATTAAAAGAACGCTCTTTAAAGAACTTTTAAATTGTGTCTCGACTGTGTAATATTCGTACCTGATTGTTTGCGTCATGAGATGGGTTTAAATAAATTTTTCTTTCTTTCTTTCTTAAACATTTTACGCTTTAGATAAATAAATATACCAACAAAACAAGCCGCGAATTCTATTCTCACTTGTCTATATTTTTAAATTATTACCACGTGTTAAATCACCATGCTTTTTTCTCACTCGTTGCATCGCTTTCATTCTGGGTGCATTCGTCGTAACCGCTTTTTAAAGCAAAAAATATATATATTCTTTATTGCACCAAAAAAATACATAGAACAGAGAACAAACAATAGGTCATGATAAGGTGGACTTATCTCTTTAAGAGATCTCTTCCAGCGAACCTGACCATTGAAGTAGGAAACGGAGTAAATTTTGGGTTATATGTATAAATTGTTACAAATATGCCTCCATGATTACCTAACTTTGACCGGGTGCAAGGCTTCGTGAAAATTGACTTTGAGAATGACCCGAATTTCACCAGATCAGTGGCGTGCACAATATTTTGTCACAGTGTAGACAGAATGATAAAATTTTCTATTAAATGAGAAAAATACAACTACAAAATAATAACTTACTGTTTCAGCAATCTTCGCAATTGTTTTCATTTTCCCTTCATGTATATATGAATACTAAACAGCCATAATTACAAGTAAATACTTGTACAGATATATTTTTATAATCCATAAAATATAATTTATTATCCTAAAATCTCAGCCGATTACAATTAGGTACTTGAATTTTGAAGTATAAATAGAAAATGGGGCGCGTGCGTGAGAGATGAATGATTTTACGCATGCAACGGATTCTGCGCGCCGTTGTAAAATAGCTACTTGATGTGGCATCACCGACGAAAAAACGACATATCTTGCTGATGATTCAAGAATTAAAAAAAAAACAGTTGACAGTCTAAACGCAGTACCATATGTCTTGGTCAGTCTCACAAGTCAAGAACTCACAAATCCTGTTATTGTAGAAATTATTTTTATTTCGGTATTTATAAAACTCGGATATCATTTCTATTTTTGCAACGAACATATATTTCTATTTCAGATTTATAAAATATTAACTAAAGACTTCTGCATGGAAAGTGCTATACATTCACTACTGACTTTTGAGTTATCCCTTACTTTGAAACGATCTTGTCCACTATCTCACAGATAGAATATGGTGACGCATTAATACTTGGAAATAGCATTGACATAAATAAATTGTCTATGACTGAGCTCTAAGCAATAAAACATACACCGTTGGAGTAATGTACCAATTTAGCATTTACCTCAAACAATGTCGCCATAGCTATATTCGTTCGGTCATTATCAATTCAATTTGGACTGTGCAACTCAACGGGACAGTTTATATTAGACAAATAAGGAAAATTTAACTTTACCAAATACAGTCACATTGTCAACTTTAACAAATATTTTATATCTAAAAATATACATTTTCAGGATGGAATAGCAGTTCTAGTCAAGTGCGAAGAAGCAACGGACCTTCTAGAGCAAAAGGTCATGGAGTACCGGCAGGAGTCTGAGGTCCAGACATTGCTCAAGGAGCTAATTGTGATAAAAGCAAGAATCTCAAAGCTGTTGACTCAAGCTAGGCAGGGTCTGGTCACCATCCAGGTAAGCAAGGTAACTCTTACGTTTTATATTTTTTTTTATGCAAGATGGATTCGTACTTGACATCAATCACACCTGATGTTAAGTGAAGATGAGGTCGAAGGTGGAAGCGTACTGACCCGGTCAACCCCAACACATTTGGGGTATACTTAATTTTACTAATTAACAACAAGTATTATTTACTGTGAGAGTCTCATTTAGAAACTAATTTTAAATGATAACCTTAAATAATTTTCAGGATGTCAAAATTGAGGTGACACGGCAAACAAAGGAAATTGAAGAACAAAAAGATAAAATTGCCAAATTAGACTACTGGCTTGAAACAATTAATAATGGACTTCAAGAATCAACAAAGCAGTTTGACATGCTGACTGAAGAAGATATAATTAAATACATTGAAATATATGAACGGTACATAAGAGAATATGAAGAATATGAGATCATATTGAAGTCAATGACTGTGATAAGTCATAATGAATCTAGTCAATCGTTGAAAGAGAAGTTGAATGTGATGCAGAAATCTTTGGAGGAAACCAGGAGTCTAGTCATTGTAGAGATAGATAGATTACGGCAAGTGTTATTGCAGATTAAATCTGCACCAGAGGTAGTTGAAGATGATATTTCACAGACAGATAGAACTATTGATTCTACTTCAATGCCCGAAGAAGTTGTTTCCCCAAGAGAGACAACAAAAGTACCTCAAGAACAATTAGAACAAATAAAAGAAACCGTATCCGAATTAGTTTCGACCGTACTAGCCAGTAAACCTAGTCTAGAAAATAAACCAGAAGACAAAATCACAGTGGCAATCGAAACTCAGACTGGAAAAAGTTTGATTTTTGATTATATTCCAGAAAAAACTATTGAACAAATCCAAATTCCTGAAGTGAAGCCTACAGTGGCAAATGAAACCCAAACTGGAGAAAGCCTCATGTCAGAGGCACCATCATTAACTGACAAATCCGTGATATGTAAACCAAAAGTGATAACAACACAAGATGTGGCGATAACTTGCGCTGCGCCTCAAGAAGTTGAAGTACAAACGAGTGACCCTCAGTTACAAGACAGAGAAATTCTTGAGAGTATTCAAGTTAAACAAACTATATCTGATGGACATGAAACAATTGAGATTGCGAGTCGACCCATTATTAGAGAACAAAACATCGACGAGAAATCACTATTCATAGATGCTAACTATAAAGACGAAAATCAATATAAGGATTCTCAGCTAAACATAATACATAGTTTACCACAATCATTTGAAACTGTGATGGTTGAGCCTGATGAAACTACTACTGAAGTAGTCGTTGATGCTGATGGCTCTAAAAGAATTATTGTGAAGAAAGTAAGGAAAACGTTAGTAACGAGACAACAGACGGTGCAAACACAACACCATACATCTCACATTCTTTCAAGTGGAGGTGTTCCACAAGAGCAGTCATTTTCACAAATTACTCTAAAAGAAGACAAAGGATCCACGTCAACTGCGTTACAAGATGGTGATGTCCAACATGTCCAATACCAAACCTACGGCGGTCAGCTAATATCAGGTCTACCTGGAGGTGAAGTTACAATACAGGAATTTACTTCAAAACCAGATATGGTTATCAAAATGGAGAGAGATATGAAACCAGAGGAAATCCTTCAGTTAGCCGAAGGCGAATTTCCTCATATTGCGACCTCATCCTCAAGCGTTACTGCTGTAGTTCAACAAGTTACTAGAAGGAAAATTATAACTAAACGACGAATTATACGTAGGGTGGTCATCATAGATGGTAAAGAACATGTAACAGAAGAAATTGTAGATGAACCAGATAATATCGAAGTTTTTGAAGAACACATCCCCAGAGTCTCTATTAGTGTTAAAGAACAAGGCGGTGTACGTTTTGAGGAAATTGATGATTCTCATGACGACAAAGGAGATCAACCACCTCCTCCCCTACCACCTGATTTAACAAAAGAGGATTCCCCGCTAAGTGATGACAAAGTTGATGATAAAAAAGGTACTCGCAAAGATAAAGGAGACTCCTCAAAATCTTCATTTGTTATATCACATTCTCAAACTCAAAATCTACAAGGATTAACTGAAGAATTTATGCAACAAGAAAGCAAATACATTGAAGAACCAGAAACTGTTAGATCAGAAACTATTATTCGTGAAACATCTCAAGAAAGGGATGATACACCAAATCAAACAATTTATATTTCTGAAACCTTCCAAACATTACCATCCAAGAGTGATCAATCTTATAATGTACAGGAACTACCAGAAAGTCAGTTTACTGCTATTGGTGAAGGTTTCCAACACTCTACATTAGAAACTTCATCCTCGAATATTGCTACTGTAATCCAAAACGTAACTAGGACAATAAAGCGCACAAAGAAACGCATCATTAAACATATAGAAGTTATTGATGGTAAGGAGCATATCACAGAAGAAGTTATCGAGGAGCCTGATGACGTGGAAGTCATAGAGGAAGAACCTAAAATTACCCACACTATTCAGGAACAAGGTATCAAAACAAAGCGTATAAAAATCATTCGTCAAGTTCAAATTATTGATGGCAAAGAACATGTCACTGAACAAATTGTAGAAGAACCAGATGATGAATACGTCCCAGAAACGACTATTACTGCTGATATTAATGTTCAGATTAGTTCAGTTCAGCCCGAAATTTCTGTTCCTAAAGTAGAAATAGAGACTGAACCACAGATACCGAAGAGTAAAGAAAGTGATGAACCCAAATCGGTAGTAAGTATGGATACCATATCTGAAATTCCTAAAGACATTGATATCACCAAAAGTCTAATAGGGAGCGAGATTGATCACTTTGCCGTCTCTCACATGACTGCTAAAGAACCTGTACCGAAAAAAAGGAAAGACAAGAAATCGAAGAAAAGTCAATTATCGAATGACGTTACTGATGATGATACTACTTCTAGCAATATACGAGAAAAATCACAGGAACAACCGATTAAAACTGTATCTGATATTCAAATTGTTCAAACATTAGATGCACTTGCAGATTTCGGTGTTACAACCTCAAACGTAACTGAAGAAGTAGTAGAGCATAAAACTGAGGAACCTAATATAAGCAAATTAATAACTACAAAAGTAACCTCATTAAGTCCTGAGAAACAAATACAGGCCGATGCTGATCTCATCATTTCACGAACAAGCAAGCGCATTGTTAAACATATAAAAATGATTGATGGAAAAGAACACATTATAGAAGAAGTCGTTGAGGAACCAGTTGATACAGAACTTGTGGAAGGAAAGCCCTTATTAGGACAGACCAATGAAGAACAGAGAAATGTTAAGGGTATTCAGAATGTGGAAGAAATTGAAGGCCAAGGACTTTTACTGGGTGTTGATGAAAATGTAGCCGATGGAAAGAGCTCTGAGGCATCCGCTGCGCCTGATGCATATTTTCAGAATAAGGCTGAAACTGTAAAAGTTCATGAGAGAACTAGTCAAGATGATAACATTGTAGAACTAACAAAACCGGCAATGCATACTAAAACAACAACTATTACGATTATTCCGGAATCCGTAAAAGATCTATCCATAACAGAATCAGTATTAAATGTTGATACACCAACAGTCGATTCTATTTCTGAACCTTCAAAAGATACTACCCTCGTTGATATAACCAAGAATCTAATAGGCAGTGAGATTGACCACTCGTCTCTCTGTCAAATGAAATCGTTAGAACCTATACCCATAAAACGTAAAGATAAGAAATCGAAAAAAGGGAAGAAGACACACGAACCGGAACATCATGGCGGTACTTCGGCTATTAAACCTCAACCAACCACTCCACAACCAACGGCAGATACTGAACAAGTGTCCGAAATACCAACTGCAGTTACAACTAAAGAGGAAATTATAGAACCGATTATTCCAGAACAAATGACTAAAAGTCTTAAAAAAGAAATACAGCAAGTGTCGAATGACACCATTACTAAACGTCGAAAGCCTATCATCCAGCATATACAAATAATAGACGGTAAAGAACACGTTACAGAAGAAGTTATTGAGGATCCAGAGGATATTGAAATAATAGAGGGAGAACCGAAGCTTACTCAAACGATTCAAGAGGAAGGTGTTAAAACTAAACGCATAAGGATTATCCGTCAAGTTCAAATAATTGACGGCAAGGAACATGTGACGGATCAGGTGGTAGAAGATCCCGATGACGAATATGTTCCTGATACTACTATAACTGCCGAAATAGATGTACATATAAGTAAACCGGATGTATATGAATTCCAAAATCTTAAATCAGAAAGTACACCTGATGTAACTAATATCGCCTCACTTCACCAACCGATTCCAAACAAGAGAGGGAAAAAAATCAAAAAAGATAAAACATCAGATGAAAGCCCCGAACCTAGTGACTTATCTCTTGAATTTAATAAAGCTTCAGAAATATTTGATAACGCATCCAATGTAATACAAAAAACGTTGGAATCTATTGACCCTGTAATTACTTCTACTTCAACAAAAGAAAAGACATTATCTGAAACTATAGCATCAGTGACTAATATAGAAGCTCTAACTGCACAACAAACTCAAAAAGTGATTGACACTGCTACTTCGACAAGGGATGATACACAACCAGAAAAGATAGATATAGAACCTAAAACAGCACAAAAAGCTACTCAAATTGTTCAAGAAAACTTGAAATCGCTTGACCCAAACATTAGTATTATTTCTACAGCACTAAGAGAAGAAGCGCGACCTGAAGGTATAGTATTAGTGACTACCACCAAAATGTCAACACTTACTCCTACAACAGAGCAACAAAAAGATCCAACCGTTATTGAAATTACGAAGACCTTGATAGGAAGTGAAATCGGACACTCAGCGGTTTCTGAAGTAGCTGCTCAACACCCGATAGCGAAAAAGAGAGAAAAGAAACGTAAATTAGATCAGGAAGAACCAAAGCCAATTTCTGCATTCGAAAAAGAAGCTATAGTCCCTGATTCAGTAGAAGTAATTGATGACAGAAAAGAAAAATCTCAAACGTCCAAAAAAGATATCGCTGATGACGCAACAACATCATCTACTCCAGTAACTGAAGACATTATAAAAGTAATGGAATCAGATAAGAGCCTACAACCGACGCTTTTACAAGACACAATAAAATCCGGTGAAGATACTGGATTTAAGGAACATACAGAAATTCCCTTGATTGACAAAAATATGTCTGTAATTAACCAACTTCCAGAAATCGTTGAATCTGCCTTACTGAAAGAAATACCAGAGCATAATAACAAAACTGAGATTATCGAGAAAGATGTTGGTTTAGACATGGATTCTATTACACAGCAAATCAATATCATGGAAATAACCAAACAACTTTTAGAAGAAGAAAGCTCCCATGCTGGACTGATCCACTCTTCTGTGACAATTGTGGAATCTAAAGTCATATCACCGGAAGCAAATCTTGAAGAACCATTAACAGAAAAGGTTATTTCTTTAGTTCTCGATGTTAAGGAAAAGTCTCCACAACATGCCGCAGATGTTTTGTTTAAAGATAGCACCCAACAAATGTCTCAAATCACTACTGCTACTACTGAAGTATCAGATGTGTGTAAACCTTCAATAGAAGCAGACATTCCGACAATTACACAAGACATTGCGGCTATAACTATGGAAACTACAGAAACGATTAAACCTCGTGTCTCATCTAAACCAGTTGCAGCATTGCAAGGAATATCTACAGATGCAATTGAAACAGGACTAACCTCTGTCCTTGGATCTACTGCCACTCCCTTACCTGAACAAATTCTAGAAACTGTTGTATCCAATGTACCAATTCAAAAAGGTGTCATCGAACCTCTACAAGATGAAAAGACACCTATAATAAGTGACTCAGATAAAGTAATTAAAGCAATTATTAAACCATTTGATGAAACGACGGAAATCTTAGAACAGGAAGTAGAAAAACTCATACCACCAAATGAAACGAAAGAAATCCCACCTGAAACGGCGAAAAGAGTGTCAATAAATACTGACTTACTTAAATTACAAGATTTACCGGCACATATTACAACTCCAGATATTACAAGCGTCCGTCAAATAATACCAGAGGAACCACCTGTGCAGTCTTCTGTCGAAGTAGAACCTTTAAAAATCGGAACAATAGCTACGGAAAGTACTACAACCGTAATTTCTGAAGCACCTGAAGTTTCTTATATCCAAATATTTGAACCTCGTAGTCAAGGCTCGACAGAAAGTATTAATAAAGTTATGGCATCACTTGAAAAAGTCCAATCTGAGCAACAGGTTATGCCTTCGGAAGCTTTAGATCGGATTACTGGGTTGCCATGCAAGACCGATTCGAAATATGATATTTCTTTACTTTTGGAATCCGAGCGTCAAGACACTTACCTACGTGATACCAAACCTACAGCTGTTACTCAGGAAAAACCTATAGCAGTTACTGAATCCTCCAATGTTTACCCAGAAAAGCCTACACAAACCGTTGATATTTCAATGTCAATAGCTAAAACTGATGTAAATAAAACTAAGCCCAAAGTACAATTTGACCTTAAAGTTGGAGGTTTCGAATCTAAAGAACCATTTATTATCAAGAAAGATATCGACGTTAGCTTACCAAGTGAAGTTACGGTAATCAAAGAAGCAGTAAAAGTACCAGCACCAGAAATTGTTGAAGATGAGCCTTCAACTGAAATTACCCCTGACGACTCTCTTAAAGAGCACAAAAGAAGTAAAAAGAAGAAGAAACATAAATATTCAGGTGATTCCACAGAGACTGAACTACAAACGGAAACGGACAAAAGTATCGTTGAGACCGATAGTTCTTCCTTAAGTCATTACATAGAACTTCCTTCATCGCCACCGATTGATTCTCCAAAACCTACCGAGGACATATTAAAACCAGTGGAAGGAAAAGATACATTTGAAGTTCAGGAACTAGAACCCGACTCTCTAGTTACAGAGTCTGAAACAGCTACGGAAGAACATGGATATGAACCAGAAGATTTATCTGTAGACCATGTTTCAGTACCAGAGAAGAAGAAAAGACAAAAGAAACGTAAATCTCATGGTGTGAGCGAAGAGACAACATATCCACAATTTACAACTACTGAATCTGATGGAACTTCGGTTACTACGCCAATTGAAATAGCTGAGCCTATACAACAAAAGAAAACTAAGCCAAAGAAAGGAAAGAAAAAGACTCCTCTTAAACCGGAAGTAGAAGAAAAACCTGTAACCAAGGGGGAAAGTCCAAAAACAGGCAGCGAAATTATAGAAACTTCACCAAAAGACGAATCTTATCGTACCATGAGTGAAGCATCAGATTTAAGTACAGTGAAAATTGTTGAGGAATGTGTTCAGAGCAGTCCAGAATCAGTGAAAAAAGAAATAACTACCACCATAACGTACCCCGTACATGTTGTTGAGGAGATCTCCACACAAGAATATTCTATACAAACATCTCCAGAAGTTACTGAGACTATAAAGGAAGAGATTATTGAAGCTCCAAGATCAGTAACTGCCGAAACAGCTTTACAGACATCTCCAACACCCGTAAGTGACAGTTTAATCCAAACTACTCCTGTAGAGGACAAAGAAGTACATACTCAGACCAGTGAAGATATAACGATAGTCGAAAAAGTAGATAAGTCAGATTCTCAAATGCAAACCAGTAGAACTGAAAGTCCAGAACAAATCATACAAACTGAAGCAACAACTCAAGTTATACCGTACGAAATAACTACTCCAGAAGAAAAATTTTCACAGACCTCACCCGTAGAAGAACCGCAGGAACAAGAAGAAAAACCGGCGATGCCGGCAATTATTACAGAATCAAGAGAAATCCAGACATCACCTTTGCCACAAATACAGAAAGATGAAAAGAGCACTGAAATTTCTATTGAGACGACAGAGAGTGATATTCAAACGGTAGAAAAAGAAATCACTGACCAGCAAACATCAACTTCTCCTATCAAAGAGAAAGAGGTAACAGAGACGAGCATTCAGACACCTGAGGTTCCTCTTGTAAGTTCTTATACACAATCTGACACGCCTGAACCAACCGTCGAAAAAAATCCCGTCGAAGAACCCAAGGCTAAGACACCAGAAATTTCTATTTCAACTAAGAAAGAATTAATTACTGTGGATAGCACTCAACAAACATCACCAAGAGAAGAACCAGTTTCTATTCCCCCATTTGACCTCACCCAAAGACAAATCGTTACTGTTGAAAGTACCCAACAAACATCTCCAAGAGTTTACTCTGAGGATTCTATATCGACATCCACAGACGAACCTTATGAAGTCCATTTACGAGCTCAGATTTCCATCCCTCAAGCCACTACTGATTTCATTGATAATGAACGTCAAATTGAACCACCACAATCAATAATTGGTGATAAACAGAAACACAAAAAGAGAAAATCTAAAAAGAAGCCAGAATCTCCTCTACTTTCTCCGGAAAGTCTCTCAGATCCTCTCACTACAGAGTTATCTGTATCAGATACCCCAACGAGTGAGGATCTGTCTACCAGGGACATGTCTTCGATAGATGAGGGTATCTCGCAACTGGCCAGTCCTTCTTCACCCACTCAACATGAATATAACATAGTTATACAACCGAGACCTACATATTCTTCGATAGTACAGCGATCAAAATCTAAATCACCATCACCGACGAAGAATTTCCTGGCACTGAAGTCTGAAAAGTCGAGGTTACTTGATGCCCTAGAAAAACGAACACAATCTATCACTGAACCTCATAGAACCATAATAGACGACTCTATGGCAGTTGCTTTGTTAGAACCATCGGTAGAATCATCATACAACCTTGTTGTAAACAAGGAATTAGATGAGGTAAAAGATGCGATTGAAAATAATGACCCCACTAGAGTAGAAAGGAGTGTAATAATTGTCATTGAAACTATTTCCATATGGTTAGAGGAAATTCATTATAGAATCCAAAGAGAAACGTCTTCCGGTAACAAACCAACTAAAGAAAATGAACGACTAAACTCGTTGCAAAGCCATATACAGAAACTAAAAGAAATAATTGAGGTTACTGATGTAAATGAAGAAATTATCACTTTAATCGAAACATTAACTCGTCAAGTGGGTGCTGTTAATAATTTGAACAATCAAAGCTCGGTCAAAGTGAAAGAAATTGAAAAAGAATGGATCAAATTCTTAGATGATACTGAGAAACTTAGTCAGTCTATTGAAAGGGTGAAATCTAGTTTAGATGATATAACTTTGTCAGATATACCAACCCAACAAAAACTTGATAGACTAGACAAAATAGAATCAACGAATGTTGATAACATTGATACAGTTAATAAGCTGTTTAGAAAATATCGCATTCTTTTAGAAGTGGCTCCAAAACGAGAATGTCCATCTATTCTGTTCACTTGCGACGACGATTCTAAACAAGCCGAGAACGTAATTAATACCGAAAGAGATCGCCTTCTGCAACTGACGTCACTAGCTGAAGAGTACGAGCAAACTCTACAAGATTTCGGACAAATTACGGATGTTGCAGAGGCATTGCTTGATAGTAAGATCATAGTATCTAACTTGGACCATTTACATGAAGAAATCCAGAAGCATAGAAAATTCTTTGTCAATCTGAGCCATTGCAGAGCCATCCTCGAATCCTTAGAAGATAACTTAGACGGTGAAACAAAAGCAAAATATGCGCCACTGCATAATTCTCTTCATGATAGAGCTACCACAATCATAGATAGAGCAGCAAGCCGTGCTCAACAGATGACATTAGCTGCTTCGAGATGGAACATGTTAGAACGAGGAATGAAGGAAGAACAACAATGGCTTAGAGTAGCTCAACAGAGAATCCCTGATCTCACTAATGTAACCTCAATCGACCATGAACAATACATGAATTTATATCAGTCCATAAGTCTTGACGTTTCACATCACCATGCAAAGATGTTACGCCTTCTATCCATTACAGAAGGCCTACAAAATCTCATAGTTTGTTCCGGACTGGAAACTGAATGTTCCACTGCGCTTGACACGTTATTAAAACTGCAAGAAGACGTAGATTCTAGGTTAATACGTTTGACAGCTTTCAAAGAGAACTGGAGTACTTACGACCACCTCATAGATAGAATCGAAGGATGGATGAAGGTCGCAAATAGAGAATTAGAATACATAACGCCAGAAAATATCACTACCACTATCAACCTGCGCCGATTCTGGGAATTAAAAGCTCAGCACGAAGTACACAATAACCTGAAAAACGAAGCTGGTATTCAATTTGAGAAAGCGCTAGAAATCCTTCCAATATCTGATGAAATGGTTCAAAGACAATTCTTCTGTAAAATTGAGTATAAATGGCGTGATTTGGCTGCCAGGATTGGTGACATACATGCCACAGCCATTCAAAATATATCTGATCGAGACGTCTCATCAGGCGAAAAACTAAACATCCTCGAAGAAGAACTTAGAGAACTTAGTTCTGCATTGGACGGTCTCAAAGGAGTTATAAAAAGTGAAGACGAACTAAATCTATATACAGAAAGGTTGCAAGTGATGACTGACCGCATAGATAGAATACAAAATGAACTTGGCCGGCTAAGTTTACTGCCTACTTCCGAATCCGAGCATGTGGGTGTTTTGTTGACCCACGCGAGTATGTTAGATGATCAGATATCTGAAGAACTTGAGCGAAGCTTGTTACTGAAGGAAAAAATTTCACAAGTACAAGCTGGTATCGCCCGTTGTCAGAAGAGTCAACGGCGAGCTCGTTTATCGCTAGAAGAGTGCGAGGCTGCCGAACGATTGGGCAGTGATGTGGTAGAAAAGGCTTCAGAGAACTGCGAAAGTCTACTGGATGAACTAGCTTCGCAATGGAGAGACATTCTGGCTCTGAGGCAGGCCCTACATACGTTACCGACAAGTCTGAGAGTATGTGTTTCACCTACAGGCGTGGAAAGGGACATCTCTGCATTGCAGGTAAAATATTTTCATTTCTCTTTTTTATTAAAAGTAGGTCTTAGCTAGAAGTTACTCGTAAGGTTCTCTCACCGTTTTCATCTCTTTTTGGGTATTTGTGATGGCAGATCGCAGACTTGCAGAAGCTCCACACCAAAGGGCACTAATGCCGGTTCAAAGTTGGCTCGATTAACCCCGTAGTTGCAGTTTACGACATCCACGGAATTGCCGTTCTACAAAGTTACACATATTGGAGCCAACAAATGAAATATAGTTGATTGGTCTAAAAATTTTAATTTAAGATGTGTGAAATAAGTAATACGGATTCTTAAACTATGAGCTCTTTAGGTTTTTTAATCGCTTAAATTTCCGTGGCTTCCTTATTTTCCCAAAATTTAATTCACCAAAATATGAATAAAATCACACAAAGAGTTTTGTAAACGTTTTTTATTCTAACAAAGTTTTTCATTTATTATCCGCCTCCTAAAGTGGCCTACATCACCAGCGTATATTTTGAGGATCTATATAACTTTCCCAGGTCAACTGAGCAACTTTTATTAGGACATCAAACATAAAACGCGAAAACAAAAGCTGATGCATGGAAAAGTTTTTACATACGTACTCGACAAAAACTATGAAAAATCGATTCTTTTGTAATTTGAGAGTTCCTTTAGAAAAGTTGCTTAGATTCGTGGTTGGAAGCACCGGACAAGGTTGACGCGTATCTAACACACGGTGTAAATGCTTCGTTTACTTTTTAAAACTCATGTGGATAGGTACTTATTTTCTTTTGTACAAACAAACAAATAGTAATATTAGTATCTTTATCACATTATTTAATTAGTCGCGAGGCAGCTACTTACTATTTATATTTAATTTCTTCTTGTAGGAAAGCCATGCAGATTTGGAGATGGCGTGCAACGATCTAAGCGCGCGACTCCGGTCACGCGTCCAACTGTGGCGAAGGTTCGAACGTCAGCTGGAGCTAGTACAGGGAGCAGTCAGAGAAGCCGACTACATGGTTGAACTGCTCACTGTGCAGGGACAGGTGGATTACGACCGGTTGCTGAAAGCTACGGAGAAACTTGAGGTAACAATCCATTATTACTCGCAAGCACAGGAATTTACATCACTAGTATTTACTCAAACCCCAAGTGTACCTACAGCGTTCAATATAGTATCTTAAGACCCTGTTAGAGTTGCCCCGGTCTGCAGCGCATTTTTTGGAGAAGCTCGCACGAACGACTTCGCGACCATAGTACAACAGAAGATGATGAATGAGTATGCTAGGTTGATACCGCTCTACTGTAATCTAAAACTTTAATCCTTGCCATCGGTCAGCACGAAAAGTTCTAATCATTTCGTACTTATGTATAAGAATAAAAAAACTATATTTGATCCATTTAGCGACACACATACATATATAATAAATAATTGATCAGATTGTACTACATAACACAACTATTACTAGTGGTAAGTTTCTGCTACTCGCCACGCTCATTGCATCTAGGCACAGTCCATGGTGTATATGGAAGCATTAGGCTGAGCTTCACTCGACTTCATTCTCCCATAGGGTCAGCTCTAGTGCCATTTCGCATTGGCTACACTACCATCTGCCGAGAGGAAATGAAGATCCTCTTTTTCCTACTTACACACCCCATTTCTTTATTTTGTCTGGGGCCCAAAGTAGCAATAAATGGACCCTACCTTCAGTACTCGGAAAGGTGCCTGATGATGTTAGCTTATAGGAGTTACAGTGGCAGGACTGAGGAGGCGGGTTTACACGTAATTGATGCAGCATAAGATAGATGCCTTACAAACTACCAAAGTTGTAAAAGATCGAAACCGTACTAAACTCTACCTATACCTGCGGACCTTAAAGGCACGACCTTTAACACACCTTCCTCACCATGCAGACGCTTAGCGAGTCGCTGTCGCGCCGTAGTGTCGAGCTGGTTGGCGAACTGCGAGACGCCGCCGCGCCGCTCGAGGCGTCTACAGAGCCGACTGTCGCCGCGCATCTCAGGAGAGAACTCGACGAAGCCGCTACCGCGTACGAGCACACATGCACCAACCTCACACAATTATGCGATAAGTAAGTGTTTTTGTTAAACGTCAACCATAGGCCCCATAGATTTCCACAGCAACAATAGGAAGCGGCCAGCATCCAACGACCTCCCGCAAGCTTTATTAGGTCACCCGTCTAACTTGTCCTTTAGGCTTGTTGTCGACGCTTCTGTTGTTGCAGTGCACCCTGGCACCAACAAGAAAATATGCTATATTTTATTAAAACCTTGAAGCCTATATTTGTCCTTGTCAGTCTATAGTATTGTAGGGTCTCAACGGCTGAATCGGATTGAAAACGGTAACTTTTTTCTAAAGCTGGTAATTGAGTGACGATCCTTAACAATCGTTTTTTTTTTAATGCAGAACGGGATTGTACTTGACCTCAATCACACCTGATGTTAAGTGAAAATGAGGTCGAAGGTGGAAGCGTACTGACCCGGAAACCCCAACGCATTTGGGGGACTGGCTATCTTATCTTTGACAACCGGAACACAACAATGCTATTAAAATTGCTGCTTGGCGGCAGATTTAGATAAGATGGTGGTAGCTAGCCAGGCGGACATTTAAAATGCCCTACCACCAACCAAACCGAGTACTTAAACATGTACCCCGCTGGGGATCGAACCCGCGACCTCCGAATCGTAAACTCAATGTTGTTTACATTGAGCCACGGAGGCGCTTCAGCCGTTTCGGAGATCATATGATGTAATCTGTTTACCTAATAACTGTATCCGTTTATATATCAAACTATTGCGATCTATTCAGTAGTTTTTACACATGCCGTAATAAAATGTCCTACCCACAGATACCACAAGGCCGTGGATCTATGGAAGCGCTACCGCGATGCTGCCGCCGCAGTACGCGCATTCGCTGAGTTCCAGGAGGGACGCCTGCACGCCCTGAGGCCTGATGATGCACCCTCCACCGCCCAGGTAGGTCCTAGAACCTAGAATTCGGATGTTAGACTCACATAGTGATAATCAGCAGCGCCTCGCAAAGTTTTTTTTTTATGCACAAAGGGTTGGTACTTTACTTCAATCACACCTGATGTTAAGTGAAGATGAGGTCGAGACATAATAAATAAATAATAATAAATATCCTTGGACATACACACAGCGCCATCTAGTTCCACAGTAAGCAACTATAGGCTTGTGTTGTGGATACCAGATGGTTGATATACTACATAAATACATTTGTTTTTGTAAATAAATACTTATTATGAATGAAAACATCCATAACTCAGGTACACATGTCCGTAATCATCACACAAAATATGCCCCTGGCGGGATTCGAGCCCGCGACCATTAGGTATAGTGGCCAGAGTTTCTAACCACTACACCAACATTTATAGAGCGATTATGAGGAAACCAACTATTATAGACTATAAAGGAAGCAGTAGGGTTTTAAATAATCAATCAAACAATATATCAGCCTAATTTAAAAGCAATTGAAGTGTGAATAGATGATATTTAAAGTAGTTTTATTGCGTCATCGTTGGATAATATTCAATCGACTCAAATTTATTCATAATTAGTTTAGGAGGCACCGATTGTCTCAAGGATACGCTGAATATTGACATATATTTATTGAGGAAGGGTAGGGGAAGATCACGGCGAAAGGCCAAGTCAAGAGTACCTTAAACCGAAGAGCATGTGAACCTTATGAAAGTGGAAGCAAAAGAGGTGTGCCAGGATCGTAGCAAGTGGAAGTCTGTGATGTCTGCCTACCCCTACGGGAACCAGGCGTGACTCTATGTATGTATTTATTGAAATGACGAGTGATGTGTTGTTTTCGGAGATTTTGTTTTGTCAGTTCTCTTAAGCCTTACTACCTCCATGCTCTAAATGTATCGGGGTCCGTGGCGTATATGAAAGCCTACGAAAACTTATTTTAAAAGCATATTTTAAAATATCAGACTATTTAGATAATTCATCCATGGACATAACCAGCTCCAGTGCATGCCACACAATTTCACAATTTACAATGAAAAAAATTGATCCTTTATGTAATATATGTAGAAACCTTTTTTAATAACTTTACTATAAATTTAAAATTTGGAAAACCCCCGAAATAGTAGGTATGACACCTAATACACCAAACAAGTGTGTTAAAAGCGAAATATGTCCGAAATGGTTTAACCGATTATCGAATATGGTTGATAACCTGTCTACTCGATTATCGAATATGGTTGATAACTGACGACCGGTTGGTGTAGTGGATAGTGACCCTGTCAGCGAAACCAATGGGTTCGAATCCCGCGACGGGTAAATGTTTGTGTGATGAATACGAACATTTATTCCCGAGTCATGGATGTTTATATAAATATTTATGTATGTTTATCCGTTATCTAGTATCCATAGCACAAGCTTTGCTTAGTTTGGGACTAGATGATTGGTGTAAGTGTCCGAAATATTTATTTATTTATTATTTATTACTCCTTTGGTCTTTAATATAAATAAAAGCGCACTCAAATTGGACCACGTTGAAGCGGGGCATTACAGTTCTTGACGAAGCGTAGGGCCTAATGAAGGTCAAGGCAAGTCGCTGAATGCTCGCCGCATTCGGGGGCATCAGCAGTGAACATGTGGGTGATATGATGACGGTAAAAGAGGGTTATACAAAAGGGTCATATAGTTCTCTACCGCGAATCATTAGGCAGTGTATAAGCAATACCTTTAGAAAAAAGGTAAATATTATTGCGAAATTGCCATTGGAGTTGTGCAGGCGCTTACTAAAACTTATTAAAGGTTCAAGTAATTGGAACAGACACAAGGTCTCATAACAGACAGATATGAATCAGTTCAAAGGTTGATAAAAGTCCGTTTTCGTATGAGTTGACTTAAACGCCACACAGTGCAAACGGTTTAATTTTCTTTAAAAATAAAACCACCACTGACGTTGGCTAGAAGAGATCTCCTCTTAGAGATAAGCTCACCTTTGCAATTTCTTACTGTTTTGTTCTCGGCTCGTTTTATTATTTTCTGTGCAATAAAGAAGTATATTTATCGACAATAATGATAATCATTTGTACTAAGTATTTATTTGCAAAAAAAAATGTATTTATGTAGTATATATCGACCATCTGGTATCCCAATATATCCCAGTATAACCAGTATCCGCGATAAAATTATTCCACGCAGGCGAAGCCGCGGTCCGAGAGCTAGTGATAGATAATTTCATGACGGTGTTTCCTACAAAAATTTTACAAGCCTTTAAACATTCTAACAATCTGGAAGATAAAAACTACACGTGTAACGTTTTGAATCTAATCATTAAAATAAACAAATGTCCTTAGACATACACACAGCGCCACCTAGTTCCACAGTAAGCAACTATATGCTTGTGTTGTGGATACCAGATGATTGATATACTACATTAATACATTTTTTTTTGTAAATAAATACTTATTATAAATGAAAACATCCATAACTCGGGTACACATGTCCGTATTCATCACACAAACATAAGCCCCTAGCGGGATTCGAACCCGCGACCTTTTGGTACAGCAGCAGAGTTTCTCACCACTACACCAAACAGGTCGTCATAGAATAATATGTGATAATCATGATGAAGCATTGTTTTTAGTATTTTTATTTAGTTCCTTATTATTACACAATCTGTGTTTTTTTTTTAATTCACTAGTGATTACATCTTACAATCTATTTCTGAAGTTAAATCTACTTTTGTACGCTTCGAGAAGCTCATTGACTTTGTCCATATTTGTATTACCCATAACGGCACGCTCGCGAAACGCTAGCGTGTTTGCACTCTTGAGTATATCGTAGGTGCAAACACTGACTGACTCGTTTGTAAAGTGTTACACCCGTTAAAGAGGCTGTTTTTTTAAAACTGACTTTAATCATTGAACTGCTAAAATTGGCAAAACAGTACTTCAGTAAGGTTCCAACTCTCTCTCCGGAGTTCTCAGATCTTTTTCTCTCCCCAAAGGTTGCATAGTTTAATAGCGATAAGACCGCCTGGTTGTACAATTATTGTTTTTTTGAAGCTATATTTATGAAGTGTATTGTAGAATTTTTGTGCAATAAAGTGTGATTGATTGATTGATCTTTTCCATGAGACCACTTTAAACCCTATCAAACAAAAAAATATCATCAAAAACGGTTAGCAATTTACGAAAATGCCTTTGCGATGCCACATGCAATTATGCTGCTATTTTTTTAACCGACTTCAAAAAGGAGGAGGTTCTCAATTCGGCCGTTTGTATGTTTCGTTTTAATGTATGTACCCGGATCTCTCGGAGATTGGCGGTTGATTCGAGTGGCTCTTTTTGTAAATTAAAAGGGATACCGTCAAGTTGGTCCCATTGTAATTTCAGCGCAATCGGTTCAGTAGTTTTTTTGTAATCATGGTAAACAGTATGTTCTGCTAGCAGCTGCAGCATGATTACCTATTTATAATTCACAACAGTCAGACTTCGCTAAACAACTACGAGACAATGAAAAAGATTCCTCTTTTACAAAATCTCCGATATCAATACAGGGTCGCAATTTTTTTTTTAATTTTGTATAATTACACACGGATAGAGATTATCCTATTCTTTATCGGATATCAAAAGGCCAACTAACGAAACTTGCATACAAAATGCGATCACAATTTCTACAACTCAATGACGTGCACATGCTTATATGCGCACACCCTAAACGAGACAGCCGGTCGATGGCCGATGCTCCTTACTTAGCACTTTAATTATGTGCACCGGAGGTAGTAACGACCGAATACATAAGTGAAATTCACACTATCTAGCCTACCTATAGCCCTGTGGGTGGTTAGCATGATATTCACGGAGGTGTGACTTCGAGACCATTTAAATTAATTGATATTAAAATTTCATGAACAGACGACGACGGCACAATAACGCTGCGTCGTTAATATACGCAGTTCATTCAAAAAAATCAAAATCAAAAATGTTTTTATTTCGTAAGTTATTATAAGAATAACATTTGAAATCGTCATGACATACAGTTATCGCTCATTCACTAGGCAGTCTCCCCAGAGAAGAACGAGCAAGAAACTACTATAATTAATTTCCTGAAATGCCTCGCCTTAACTCTTTTTACCTTGCATAACTATTCGATATGACGTTCCTAATTAACAGGCTAACATCCACATAGTACTTAATACCTATAATAGTGTCCGAGAATGAATATTCCCACGCTTCCGAATCTGTTTACTTAGTAAAGCTAAATCTAAGCTAGTTTGCGAACCTGAACAACAATGGGGCGATCGTGTTTAGATTCTATGGTATATTTACTGAATGCTTTAGTCTATAGTAGGTAGGTACCTAGGGTTGACAGATGGATTCGTTTGGATTCTCCCGACATTTCACATGTTGTCCAGACACACGACAAAGTAGGTAGGTACCTATAAAAGGATATTTCCCACGTCTACAGATTCCTAATTCTACAGATTTCAAATATTACAGAAACCATTGTCTACAGATTGTCAATACTACAGATTCCCGTGTGTGTGTAAGTGTCTGTAGAATTGGGAATTTGTAGAGACAGGAATCTGTAAAGGAAATCTGTAGAATTGGGACAAACCCCTATAAAATCGCCGTAAAATCCATTAGAGAAATAGGTACCTATGTGGCAACGTAAAAATTTATAGCAAAGTTCGAGTTTGATTTACTTACCTCAAAATTGATAATTGTTGAATAGTTTTATATATTTTTGAATAACTTTTTGTTTAAAACGAAAAAAAAAATGCGTTCGATGTTTAAAAATTTGCCGTTTAGTTCGCTTGCCTTCAATCGCTAAAAAAATTTGGTGACTCGATAGGTACCTAGATAGGTAAGTACCTACGGTGCGATCCTAGGTCGTAGCTACGACAGCTATTATACTGACAGATGGAAAAGTTAATTTTTTTTATTAACCCTTCTTTCAGCCGAAAGTTAAAGCTTAGTTAAGGTAATCCCTTTCCGACTAACCTCATATAATCTAGGTAGGTACCTACCTACCTTGCTACTTTATGGGCCATTATAACTTTTGCCATTGACTCGACAAGAAGAAGAAGGTAGGTACCTATATCAAAGTAGGTAATCTAGACTTCATATTGAAAAAGATATTCAAAATCTGTCAACAATTGGCGGAGTAACCGTAACATTCTTAAAAAGAAAAAAAAATTGCCGAATTGAGAGCCCCCTCCTCGTATTTTGAAGAAGAGAATACAAGTGTCACCTTTACATACCTATAAAGTCGATTATAATTTAACCACGAGCAATAAACAACGAAGTTATCACTAAAACCTATCGCTTCCAGACAACCTTTAACTGAAGTAACTAAGAGAGGAAACTGTCGATAAGCCGTGGTTAATGAACGAAAACATGTGAATAACTACAATAAAAATTGCGCTGATAAATAAGTTGAATGATAAGAGAATCCTGATAACTAGCATCAACTACTAGCCCGTCGGTTAAGTTAGTTGTTTCGCGGACGTCCAGCCGAAAGGACGTTTGTCGGAGAGAACAAGCAACCAACACGCGAAATACGAACAAATCCGAACACACTCGAATAAAACATAAATAACAAAAACCCGTGAAAACTAATTATTCGCGCTCAAAAACCAAGGTCTAACGTGACATCGGCGCATAATGCAACGAAGTTTTAATCAACCGTATGCATAATTCTATTTGATTATTAGACGATAAAAGTGGTGGAACTGCATACAATGGCGTGACCTTGGAACGTGACCATGACTCGATTAGCACCGATGTTCCAAATTTGAAATTTTGAATTCCGCATTCAAATCAAATTGAATTTTGGGAGCTCGCCCAATCAGTGTGAAACTTTGTCGGTCGCAAACGCTCGGTTTAGAAGTTATTATTTTTTGTTCGCACAACGTTATCATGATGGCGTTTTCGTTAATTCAAAAACAAAACTAATCAGTGCTTAATTAATTACTTCGTATTATATAACTAATTAGGTGACATTGTGTGTCAAAAATGATGAATAACAGTTTAGGAAGTGATGCGAATGTGATACCTACTTCTGATAAGAAAAGTGTGTCAGCATTGCATAGAGTGTGAATAATCTTCATTATCTAAAACTATGTCACTTCAAGAGGTAAGATGTCAGAATAATTTAGAAGGTAGGAACTACTTGTCTATTTGAAAACCTCAATTTAAGTATTTGAAGTTGAAAGTCAAGTCGTATGGTTTCAAATGCTTGTTTACCTACGCGCTGAATATTCACTAACGTAGCCATATGAAGTTACGAGTGAGGCCAATTTGGTGCGCACAGGACTCCCAAACGCGGCGACGGCTAAATAGACTATAGCATGAAAGGTAATTTTTTTGAAAAACATGACTAGTTTAGCCTAGACCCAAATCTTTTATGAAGACAGATCCTGAATTGGACCATCTGTGATTTGACCATACGAATATTCTTCCTGAGAATGACATTAGCGGGTTATCTTCGCTTTAATTTGTAAATAGCGTGTACCACCTCTACCTATATCAGTTTAGACATAGTGTAAGCAATGTGTAAGCATTTTAAACCACATTAGGTCGGTAACTACGTATGTTTTGTTAAATACCAGAAAAGTAGAACCTATCAGTTTTCAAATACTTTTATGTATGAGACAAGTTAATATTGACCTCTAATACCGCAGGGTTTCTACTTATCAAATTACGTTCAATTCTTAAATTAGCAGGTATCATTTGTAAAAGGTTACCTATTTTGGGTAAATTTTGTATAGATGCTTCGCCTGCAGCTTAGTTTTGTAACTGGAAAATCTTCTGAAAATGTAGAATATGTTTACAAGGAAGTTGAATATGTGATCACATCTTTGACGATCGCATAACACTAAACATGGCTATATACGATATTAAAAAGTGAAAAATAAAAACATTTTAACAAAAAAAAACGACATCACTGAATCAGCCACTACGAAGTTAAATATATTTTTTTAAAACGGTCGTAGGTATCTCTCAATCAGTTATTTTTCTATTATTATTTCTATTATATGAAAAAATAATGTTTCTCAAGAAACTTCTTACCACGTACGACCACCCCAACGACCAACGGACTTCCGGCAGCGGTATTCCCAAACGAGTACGACATTGGAACCTTCAAGAAACGAGCCTACACCTTCCTCAAAGGCCGGCAACGCATCTGTGACCCTTTTGGTGTTGCGTGTGCCCATGGGCGGCGGTGATTGCTTTCCATCAGGTGACCCGCATGCTCGTTTGCCGCCCTCTCATATAAAATAAAAAAAATGTTTTGGAGTCGGTACCAATGTGTAACAGTGATTATAATGCAGACTGATTTACTTTCAATACTTCAAATAAATCTAGACATACCTTAAGTGATACTACGGCAGCGGTAGGTTTGTACCTAAATTGTAGGATAATGAATAACTCTGATAGTGGCATAGCAGTACCCACTAAATAAACTAATGAGTAACCATATTGTACATAGATAAAATAATTTTATCTTATTACAGTTACAAGTATTTGTAAATAATATTTAAAGATTATTTATGTGGGTATAACAATCACTTCGGGAATTCGGTTTGGCGACAGATTTGTTTATTTCTCTTTTAATGATGTCATAACATAAATCAATATAGGTACTTGGGAATGAGATTCTTAATATCTTATAGAAAATATACGCAGTCCAACTCGCTTCCCTGAGGCATAGTACCTACCTAGTATGCATGCGCTCAGCTGCTGAGCAAAGGAGGCACCAGCTCTCACATCTCCAGAGCATAAATTGAATATTTAGTAAAACTAAAATATTTAGAACTATAATAAATCCAAATCGTCCAAAATCTTTATTAGTTTCTTATTTTATTGTTTTAGTGAAAACAACAGTTTTATAATATGATACTTAAACTATACTATTCAGGAATCCAATTAGAATTATCCATAGAATTTTAAACATAAAATAACATTTTTTTTTATTTAAATATAAATGCCGTACACATTCGTATAGGTATACCAAACATGAACCGGACATACGTAATAATATATACACGTATACATAATATATATATAACTATATACACATACATACATACATATAGTTTATAACGACATAAAGATATATTTAATTTTACACAATATTGCTGTAATCCTCCACCATAGCTGTTAAGTCGACCAAGACCCCAGTGTAACTCAAAATGACGTGGAATATTGTCGCTGAAACTAAAATGACAGTTATAATTTTATTGTATCTTCAAACTAACTAAACTAAACTAAATAATCTTATAATTTTATTGTATCTTCAAACATTAATTTTACTTCAAAGTTTACTGACTGAAGAATTACTGTCGAGTAAATAAACTTGGCTATAAACTTTTTTTTTCGGACATTTACACCAATCATCTAGTCCCAAACTAAGCAAAGCTTGTACTATGGATACTAGATAACGGATAAACATATATAAATATTTCTATAAACATCCATGACTCAGGAATAAATGTTCATATTCATCACACAAACATTTACCCGTCGCGAGCTTCGAACCCGCAACCGTTGGTTTCGCTGACAGGGTCACTATCCACTACACCAATCGGTCGTCTTTCTATAAACTTTCTTATAAGAATATATATACAGCAGACTTTTGGATTTCGCAACATTTTCGCAAAATTTATAAAAAAATTCTAAGTAGGTATGATTGGTTCTGATTATATTTATAACTAATTTCACGGTTTCAATAAGTTAACTTAATTGCTCCAGTAAATGGCTTCATTAACTTACTAAATACGTGCTTATTCTTCAGTCGTTTGCTAATTCTTTGTAATATATCAATGTTTATGAGCAAGGTTATGGCTACGTTACCGACTTTCCCGTTTTAAATACTCTTTGATGTAGTAGTTTGAGACCGGCCGCTATGTCTAGAGATCGCGGGTTCGAGTACGGACATGATGTGCACCCGAGATAATGGATGTTTACATTTACAATCTAACTGCTATTATTTATAAATGAGAAAGTATGATTGTTTGTTGTTCAATCATGGCGAAACGGATGTACGGATTTCAATGAAATTTGGTATATAAGTAGAACATACCCTGGATTAAACACAGGACATTTTTTTTTTCCGATAGAGTGAGTAGTTCTCACGGGATAAACAAATTAAACATCTGCGATAAAGTTATTTAACGCATGCAAGGCCGCGGGCGGGTAAGCTAGTATGTATATATTAAAAAAAAAAACAAAGATATTCGTGTAGTATATCAACCATCTGGTATCCATAATACAAGCCTAGTTGCTCAGTGTGGTAACTGTGTGTATATCCAAGGATATTTATTTATGTATTTGTCTATGTGTATCTTCCCTGCGACGTTGTCCGATGGAATTACATAAAAATGAGTCATTGAGTGGCCATATACAGGGAGCGGCTTGAAAACCCTGACACTCAGATGGACACATATCCAACCATCCACGCAGGATATCAAGTAGTCCGTGAAACACAATCGATGAGTTTGTCGCAATATTGATATAACATTATTTAATAGTTAATATTTAATTTTAACCGTTATTAGAAGTCCCGTTAAACTCAGTTTTAAACGCGTCGTTAAAGACTCAATTAGTTGATAGATGTACAAACAAACATATACATACTGATGTATATGTAATTAGCAAATTTCCCGCTCCTCAAGGGCACTTTCCTACTTGTGCCATTGGTATGCTGAGCTAGCAATATTTTAGACACGGCAATAGTATTCACATTTTTCGAACAAAATGGTTCTAATAATTGTATTACTTATTCTCGATAGAAACATAATTTATTATGACTCTCGGTATTATGTGTTACATACATAATTAAGCTTATTTTTGGGAATTCGCTAAGAGATTCGGGTTTTGGAGTGTTCAGTTTCATAAAATATTGCGTTTTGCGTGTGTCACAACGACGCATTTTTTTATATTAGCGTTCCAACAGCGGCTCTGTCCGCGCGGAATTACAGAGTTTATTGTCTCGCGGGATTCTTTTGAAATATCAAAATTTATACGCGACTCGCAAGTCACAATATTGCACACGTTTGGGCTCAGCCTAAAGATTAACGCGGACTAGGCGGAAAAGTGCTTGAACGTATTTATTCTGGAATGACTGATCTATGCCATTGCTAAATTTAAACTTAATTAAATTCTCGAACAGTTTTCCTACTAGCCAACCACGAAACAAATACAGATGTATATTTGTAGATATAATAAATACCTATAATATTCATAAAAATGCCAACGAATAAACCTTAAAGCAAGCAATATTAGTGTTAATTTTGTCATAAAAATCGAAATGTGTATAATTAAATTAATGACTATAATTTTGACACCGGTTCTCAATGACACAGTATAATTTACTTGCTAGTTTCGCGTATTATTGATCGCCAGACGTCTGCGTATTTATTGTGCAATCCCCACAGTATGCCAACATGTGTTCTATAACTGCATATCGGCAACTATATTGTGCTTGTCATAATATTATTATATTTAAGTCACCTGAGAGCGCGTTCACCCTTCATGTAGCTCATACATAAACAAACATATTTTGCATATTTCATACTTACGACGTCGTTGCTATTGACTGCCTATGAAAGGGCTCTTCATCGTTGCTCGTATTTTTCTAAAAAAATCAGAATGTCAATTTAATAACAAATATTATGTAGTAAATTATAGTAATACCTGTGCACGAACATAACATTGGTCAAACACGGTATGGGTCATTCTGTCCGTTGTTAAGCTATTTACCTTTGAAAATTACTCTCTATGAAACTTAAAATCAACGTGAATCTAATAAAATAAAATTAATTTATATGGAATATATTAAAACAAAAATTTGAAAATCATAGTTTTTATTTAAATTTTTTTAGGGCTTAATATTTCATCTGATCAAGGGTCAATGGCACCGAATTAATATATGTATAGTACTGCCCCTTTTTTACTTTTCTTTTTTTATGTACAACGGGTTTGTGCTTGACCTCAATCACACTGATGTTAAGTGAAGATGCGGTCGAAAGTGGAAGCGTAATGACCCGGAAACTCCAATATATTTAAGGGACTGGCTGTCTTATCTTTGACAACCGGATCACAACAATGCTATTGCTTGGCGGCAGATTTCAATAAGATGGTGGTAGCTAGCCAAGCGGACATTTAAACCACCACCACATTGTATGCCACTGAATGAGAAAACGCTACAACTTTCCAAAATAAAAAAAGTTCACCTATCTAGATATTCTAAAGACTACCAGTTAAACAGTTGAAACCGTTGAAACTCTTAATTGCGGGCGGGCGCGAAACTCGCGCCCTTGCGTCGGCAACAACTAAACCTATAACTAAACGGCCCAAACATTGGCAACGACCTTCAGGCTACCCATTTGCCCCTCAAATCAATATTAACCTTAAAAATGTCCATGTCCTCATGGTCCATTCGTGATTGCGTCTTGTTATTGTACAGTGCTATAGAACGACAGGTTCCTTTGAGATAAACGACTTTGAGACGACCTGTTGGTGTAGTGGATAGTGACCCTGTCAGCGAAACCAACGGTTACGGGTTCGAATCTCACGAGGGGTAAATGTTTGTGTGATAGATACGACCATTTATTCTCGAGTCATGGATATTTATCCGTTTACCTAGTATCCATAGAACAAGCTTTGCTTAGTTTGCGACTACTGATATAACTGTCCGAAATATTTAGGTATACTACTCTGTGTAAAAAGTATCGGGAATATGTCAATAAAAAGACCCGCGTAAAAGAGGTCGTTCTAATTTTTTTACTGCATGTTGGTAGCACTGTACTGATTTAGCGCGCAAAATTTGAGCGGGATCTGTCATTTAATTTGTTTTAAACTACACTTTTTGTTGGTCATAGTTTTGAGTCCTCGGCGATTTTTACAATGGAAAATATTGTTGAACAAAGAGTGTGCCTTAAATTTTGTGTTTCAAATGATATTTCATGTGGTGAATCACTAAAAATGTTGCGAAATACCTACAGCGAATCGTGTATATCGAAAACAAGGGCTTATGAATGGTATAAGGCTTTTAAAGAAGGCCGAGAAGTAGTAGTAGACTTGCCTCGTTCTGGTAGACCTTCAACCGCTACGACCAAAGAAAACATCGACAGAATCAAGAAGCTAGTGCTCGAAAATCGACGTATGAGTCTGAGAGAGTTGGCTAGTGAGGTGAACATATCTTTTAAGTCCGTCCACAACATTCTCATTGACATTTTAGGCTTGAAACGCGTCGCCGCTCGACTAGTTCCAAAAGAGCTCAATTTTGTTCAAAAAGCGCAGCGAAAGCATGTCGCTGAAGACATGGTTTCCCGAGCTTCTACGGATCCGACCTTTATGAAACGTATAATAACTGGCGACGAGACATGGGTTTATGAGTACGACATGCAAACAAGCCAACAGTCTTCAGAATGGCGTCTCGAAAACGAGCCGAAACCCAAAAAACCGCGGCAAAGTCGCTCCAAAATCAAGGTGATGCTGACAGTTTTTTTTGACTACCGTGGTGTGGTTCACTCCGAATTCCTTCCAGAGGGAGAAACAGTGAATAAAGAATATTATTTAGGCGTCATGAAGCGTTTGCGTGAGAGTATGCGCCGAAAACGTCCAGATTTGTGGCAACACAACTCATGGATGCTGCACCATGATAATGCACCATCACACACAGCCATTATAGTGAAAGAGTTTTTAGCGAAAAATTCAACAAAAGTTCTCGACCAAGCACCGTATTCACCTGATATGGCTCCGTCTGACTTTTTTTTATTTCCCAAGTTAAAATTACCACTTCGAGGAAAACGTTTTGAGTCGATAGAAGCCATAAAAGAAAATTCGCTGAATGAGCTAAAGGCCATACCGCAAATAGCCTATGAAAAATGTATGGAAGACTGGGTGAAGCGGTGGAGATGTTGTATTGCAAGCGATGGGGCCTACTTTGGAGGCGATAAAATAAATTTAGATGAATAATTTGTATTTTTTGTTTTATTGACAAATTCCCGATACTTAGTACACTGAATGTATGTATTTATTACGTTATTGCACCCAAAATAAAATATAAAGAATATTTAACATAAATGGTAAAGTGTACACAAAGGCGTCTTATCGCTGATTCTTGCAAAAGAAATTCCAATAAATTTTAATTTAGAATGTTTATTTGACCCATTTAGCGACATACACATACACGCATACGTGTAAAAATACACAATGAACACAATGAAATTGGAACCGGAGATAATAGTAATCGGTCGTACCACAAATTCCTAAACAACCACTTTGTTAGACTGAAACGTATAACATAATATTCGTCACATTAAAATATTAAACGTCACCCTGTATAAAAAGCGTTATTACAGGATAGATGATTATTTAGCCGATAAGGAGGTCTGGTATTAACTGAATTCTAAGTCGTTAATAACGCTTATGTTTTGTAATATGTAATATAAATTGTAATAAAATTGTAAAGATGGAAACTATTTAAAAGATGTGCTGTTATGGAGATTCTTGTCGCTTCTTCTCCCTAACCATAGCACCTTGTGAAGCGATGTAGGTAATAACATGTTACCTTTCAATAAGTGATATTTCTGTATCCTACATTGAATAAAATGTTTTTGATTTTATATAATTTAAAATTGTGAAGTCGCTCAGGTGACTCAGGCTCGCAGTCGCGGTCGGAATGCTGATTTATAATACACGATGACCTGTGTTCGAAGTGTGAGTTTTGTCTCGTTTTTAACTTTACCACCGCGTTCGCGTTTACGAAAAAAGTCCCTATGAAAAAAATCGTTTTGCAAACTATCCGCTAGAGGCGCTGCACATTTCTCCATACAAATCGTCAAGTAAACGTGAAAAGTTTACTACTTAAGTGGAAACAAAACTCACACTCCGCCCTCTGATCATATCATGTAGCTACCTCTACTTGTGTAGGTATTAAGAAATTCTAATTCCTACGTTATTCGGTAATCATTTACGACCTGTAAGTTTCCACGCAGTTTACGCGATATTTCAGTCATACTGCAAACAGTTTTGCGTAAAAACGTAAATAACCCAGTTCTTTTCACTTTACGACATGACATCAGTGGGGCTCTGGTGTATACATATAGTTTATTTGTTTACATACCGCTGCAAATAGGTTTCATGTCCTGTAATAAATGGAGGAATTGCAAAACGCGTCAACTACCTAATTACAATTTTTTTTTAATTTCTTTTACGTAACCAATACATCCGTCATAGATAAAAAATGAGACTAGTGTATCTCCTCGAGGCGGTATAATGCCCAACTAGTCCTGGTAAAAATACGTAATTTTTGTGATGTAACTTCCTATGGCCAGGCTAACTCTGCTTAAGGAATTTTGATGAATAAATTAATTTGATGAATAAAAAGTCTCCGTGGCTCAATGTACCGCCTCCGTGGCTCAATGTAAACAACATTGGGCTTACGATTCGGAGGTCGCGGGTTCGATCCCCAGCGGGGTACATGTTTAAGTACTCGGTTTGGTTGGTGGTAGGGCATTTTAAATGTCCGCCTGGCTAGCTACCACCATCTTATCTAAATCTGCCGCCAAACAGCAATGTTAATAGTATTGTGTTCCGGTTGTCAGAGATAAGATAGCCAGTCCCTCAAATGTGTTGGGGTTTCCGGGTCAGTACGCTTCCACCTTCGACCTCATCTTCACTTAACATCAGGTGTGATTGAGGTCAAGTACCAATCTGTTGTGAATAAAAAAAAAAAATCAATTACATAAATTTGTATCGATTATACTGATCATCTTAAATTAATGGAACCTTTTAATTTTTCAATTAACAATGGGCTACTTTTTATTTTCTAAAAATAGTTTATTGATGCGTGATATTTGCCCTCGGTGAAAAATTTTCATAGGTACATATAAAAAAGTTATTGATCGATTTTTTTCGAAAATAGTTACACGAGTTCTAAGTACCTATTATCTCCGACGCAATGAATGTCATAGTGGTAATTTTAGTCTATTGTTTTAAGTTTTACTAAATACCTATATTATATCTAAAGCAAGCTACGGTTTTGTTAGCAAACCTTTTTATTTTGTGTGCGCTAGGAAGCCGCCAGCTCTGCGATCACCAGAAGCCTCGATATACTTATATTTTAATAAATAAATAAATAAAAAATTGTTTATTTTCTCACCACAAATGACGCTTTACAAAGTGATTTTAGGACTAGGTAATACATAGAACTCATTTGTACGAAGACTGGTGCCTGAAAAGGAAGAACCATAATTACAGGTCACCAGGCCCCCCAGCTATGGGCATAGTGTATAAGAGCAGATATATGGTGATTGAGGAAGAAACACTTAAGGAAAGATACAAGCGAGAAGGAAATCACGAAACATAAGACCTGGTTCTTGAAGTGGAGTTGTAGTGTTGTGCACTTAACCCCCGACGAAAACGACGGCGGTCCAGTTGGAATGATGTTACCAATGTTTCAATTTATAGTTGTTATTTAAAGAATAAATTAATGACTTGACATTGTTATTTTTAATTGTGAATGGTATAGGATTTGAAGTATATAAGTAGATTGTAATATTTGCACGTCTGCAAGCAGACTGGATACACCGAACTCTCATTTTATTAAGAACTTATATAACTGTATTCGTGCAAATAAATTTTTGGTTGATTGATTGAGACGCGCCGATAGGTCTTGGGCAAGGCGTTTTGCATCAGGTCGCCAGGGTCATCATCATCTCGAACAACTTATTATTTGGTAGAAATATTGCAATAACACCACATCGTTGGCTGAATAGAAATTCTTACGTTTTTAACATGTGGCCGAATCTCTTTCGGTAATTTTAGAAATAAAAGCGTGCGCCCACCTGTTTTCATTCAAACTGCCATTAGGAAAAGTGATATTGTGTGCTGTATGCATTAGATGTTTATCTATCGAGCAATTATACTAATGCTTCGTGAGACTCGGATACTCGTACATTTGCATAATGTTTTAAGGGCGCCGATGCATTTATAGTATATATTAGTAGGCACTTAGGTAGGTTGCTCGGTGACTCAACGGTTAAGACGCGGTCTCCCAATTTGATTCGATTCCTAGGCAGACCATGTACCAATGAGTTTTTAAATTATGTGCATTTATCCGACTGCTCTTAAACGGCGAAGGAGAACATCGTGAGGAAATATGCATGCCTGAGAAATAAAAATTCTAACGCATGTGAAGTCCCCAACCCGGGGCCCGCGTGGCGGACTATGGCCCATACTCCCTCATATTTTATACGAGGCAAGGCCTATATCCCTGCAGTGAGATGTTTATTTACTTTTAAATAATAAATAAATATAATATATATTTTGGACACGTACACCAATCATCTAGATCCAAACTAAGCAAATAACGGATAAACATACATAAATATTTATATAAACATCCATGACTCGGGAATATATGTTTGTAGATATTCATCACACAAACATTTACCCCTCGCGGGATTCGCAGCTGCAACCGTTGGTTTCGCCGATAGGGTCACTATCCACTACACCAATCGGTCGTCGAATCAATCAAAAATCATTGAATAGTAACTAAATGGTTATAGGTATTTTGTTACGCTAATGAATGCAAATACTCGTTTAAATATCTAGGAAGTTTGATCACAAGTGACTCGAGGTGTACTCCAGACATAGTCATAAGGATAGCGATGGCAAAAAGGGCTTTTAATAACAAAAAACATCTATTTAAAGCTAAAATAAGCAAAAAAGCTAGAAAGCGGCTGATAAAATGCTATGTATGGAGTATAGCTTTATACGGCTGTGAGACATGGACTTTAACACAAAGGGATAGAGAAAGGTTAGAGGCATTCGAGATGTGGTGCTGGAGACGAATGGAGGGAATAAGCTGGACCGAGAAGAGAACAAATGAAGAGGTGTTAGTGATGGTAAAGGAGAAAAGATGCCTGTTAGCCACAGTTGAGAACCGAAGAGGAAAGATGATAGGTCACTTGTTACGACACGATATTTTTTTGAAGAACATAATTGAGGGAAAGATTGAAGGAAAGAGAGGAAGGGGAAGACCTAGGCGTAATTACTTTGACCAAGTGAAAGAGAAGGTGAATGTCGTGTCGTACCAAGAAGTTAAAACGAGGGCGGAAAGTAGAGAGACATGGTCGTTACTCCACCGACAAGAGCATAGCTCTTAAATTGAAGAAGAAGAATGAATGCAAATATCGATCCCCAGAGTCATACCTAAATAAAGACCGCGCTCGCCCACATGCGGCAAGAGTCGTTTTTGCCTGGATTCCTGCACATTGGATCATTTCCGAAACACATAATTGCACACTGTACCTATATAGATATATAGTTATTGCAGATATATTAGCTATCACATAATACCAGTGGCTTTTTTGCAAGGGATTAAATAGACCAAATACAAACGTTTTTCATTTTCTTTCTCTCGGTTTTTTTTTAATATTACACAGATTAAGCAAACTTCGTAGCAACTTCATCGTGAATTGAATCTGTCTGTAATAAAGTCTGAATTTGATTCTGTCAAGGATATTATTGCAGTTGAAGTTACATACAATTCAATCCGTTAATTAATTATGTTTCAGTAACATAATGGTGTCGATTCGGATGTACACCAACTAAACTAAAACCAGTTTTAAAGTAGTACTGTCTCTTCCTCCCTGGAAAAGTACGATGCGACGGCACCACTCCGAAACTGGTTTTAGTTTAGTTTAGTTAGTGTACATCCGAATCGACACCACTGTCTCTTTCTCCCTGGAACAGTACGATGCGACGGCACCACTCCAAAACTGGTTTTAGTTTAGTTTAGTTGGTGTACATCCGAATCGACACCATTGTTTGTTTACTGATATGACTTCCGTTCGATCTTTTCCGGTGTAACTCACCGATTTAGTATTTTTGGGAACATAAATTATATACATTGTATGTGATCGGGACATTCTGTTTGCTGCTGTTCTAGCAACAGCAATAAAAGGAGTGTATTGTCCATCTAGTTTCTGTTCGTGTCCCGCTGCCCGTTCCCAATATGTTACTAATAATTTGATAATTTACCCACACCGATTTAGTATTTTGGGGAACTTCATATTAATTATATAGATTGTATGTGGTCGGGGCATTTTGTTTGCTGCTGTTCTGGCAACAGCAATATGTACTGTCCATCTAGTTACTGTTTCTCTCCCGCTGCCCGTTCTCAATATGTCCACTTTTGATAACTTAACGCCCTTTACCAAAGACAGCGCGTCTATGAAAAAAAAATACCATAATGTACTGTACCAATTATCTTACTTACATACTTAGATTTACATATAGAGGGCTCACCTAAAGGAATGGGACAGTAGTGATCAGGGAATATGCATAAAAAAAATCTGGATGTCAATATTAACCGCCTCAGTAAACAACATTGGGTTTACGATTCGGAGGTCGCGGGTTCGATCCCCAGCGGGGTACATGTTTAAGTACTCTGTTTGGTGGTAGGGCATTTTAAATGTCCGCCTGGCTAGCTAGCACCATCTTATCTAAATCTGCCACTAAAACAGCAATGTTAATAGCATTGTTGTATACCAGTTGTCAGAGATAAGATATCCAGTCCCCCAAATGTGTTGGGGTTTCCGGGTCAGTACGCTTCGACCTCATCTTTACTTAACATCAGGTGTGATTGAGGTCAAGTACCAACCCGTTGTCCATAAAAAAAAAATCACAGGTAACTCAATGTTTTAGCCTATAATATTACTGTCTCTTAACTGGTCAACTGCGAAAGATTAAACTGTAGATTTTGGATTTACGGCTTCAGTGGAAAATCTCGTTTTATCTTGTAACTGATAAACATATTGTGCAATAGGCCTTGAACTGAAATCATAGGTTGATAAGGTTACTACTAGTTCTAGTTTTGTTATTTACATAAATATCGTCTTTTTTTATGATTAACGGACTTCATCAAGGTCGCTACGTTTTTGGATTGTTTATACCTATCCTTGTACAAAATTATTCCTACGAACTTCCTAGTTATTGAGATGACAACTATTTCTTTTGGTTTCAACGACGGCTGGCGTAGTTCCCGTTCAGTAGCTTGCCATATCTAATGCGTAAAAACGGCTCAATGTTTCTAAACAGCATGTTTGGAAAACGTAGATCGCTGGATCGATTCTCGTTCAATGCCAGGGCATTTTTATGCCCGACGGGCCATGTTGTATTCCGGTTATTTGAGATAACATAGCCAATCCCCCCAAATACGTATTCTCATCTTCATTGAAACATCATGAATGAGGTCCAGCGCGCTGTGCGCTTTAAAAACACTTACGGTGTTCTGTACATTTTATGCACAACGGGTCAGTTTTACCTCAATCGGGCCTGATATTAAGTAAAGATGAGGCCGACACCTATAAATGTATCTATGTAGCTTTTTAGAAAACAAATACCATTGATTGGTAGCATCGGTAGCTATTGCTAATGGTATATAATTTTTTGTTCCCGCATTATTATTTGTTCCCCTTCCCGTGTAACTTTTCTAACCTCCAGTAGGGTTGGATGGAAGAAAGAAAGAAAGAAAGAAAGAAAATGTTTATTCGCCACTTCGACACATATACAAACAATTAATAAAGTAACAGAACACTCAGATAAGTGTCGCAGCAGCGAAAGGGATGCGACTCAGCTATATGCTGAGTTTATAAGAGCTCAGCGCTGGTTTACTGTTGCACCCCAGAGCAGATGAGTTACCATTTTTACCGTCGATTGAAGAGATCTCTTTAGTGATAACATTACCTTTGGACATATTTTCTGACTGTAATCTGTCTGTATTTCATGTGCAATAAAGAATATATATACAAATCGAAAATATTGCGTACTAAATTTTGATATCCTTATTCTACTATCAACTAGGTCAAGTATATTAATAGATATTATTATTGGGTGTTTGTTCATATTTACAAAAACGAAATGGTAAATACAAATTTACAAATTAAAAAAAATAATAAATATATAAAACACACATTTACAAATAAAAAATGTTTGTTTGTCAATTTCTAGTTACCTCATAACGAGTACTCTCATTTTATAATAACAAATAATAAATAAATATTCCGGACACTTACACCAATCATCTAGTCCCAAACTAAGCAAAGCTTGTGCTATGGATACTAGATAACGGATAAACATACATAAATATTTATATAAACATCCAAGACTCGGGAATAAATGTTCGTATTCATCACACAAACATTTACCCCTCGCGGGATTCGAACCCTCAACCGTTGGTTTCGCTGATATTGATGTGATATTCGCTATCCACTACACCAATCGGTCGTCATGCCTTACAGAATTATATAAACCTATTGAATACCCCAAAAATCACGGCAACTCCGAGCGACATAACAAAGATTCTCAAATAGAAAAGTAATCGTAATGGCATTCTAATACACAACACATTGTTTTCTATCGACTGTACCACGAATTTTACGCTCTATTTGTGTAGTAATGAGATGTATCTCCAAGATCACAATCTAATATTATAAAATAATGCGAAAGTTTGGATGTTTGTTTGTATATTTGTTTGCTTATTTGTTTGTTTATTTGTTTATTGCTCAATCACGGCGAAACAGATGGACCGATTTGGATGAAATTTGGTTATAGGTAGAAAATACCCTGGATTGAGACATAGGATTTTTTATCCCGATAAATTGAGTAGATCCGGCGGGATAAACAAATATCCGCAATAAAGTTATTCTACGCAGGCGAAGCCGCGGGCGGCAAGCTAGTTCACAATACATTGACAATCCATTTAATATTAATAATAGTCTAAAGAGTAAGCGATGAGCGATTGATGGTGCGATGTCTACACGAGTTCACTCTACATTGATGTTTTTGTGATAAGAAAACAGAACCTCTGTGTTCGTCAAAGTCGTAATGTACAGCCACTCGCACAAGAATGTAACAAGAAGTGGGTAATTATTGTGAGAAAGTAATTTCAGTTTTATGAATTTCAATTTGTCTTTAAAATCTATTGTTGTTAATTGATTGTTGCACGGCGTCGATCGCAAGAAATAAGAATATACAATTACAGAGCGACATAGTCACATTCAAGAGACTAAGCTCTTTAAATATAGATTAAAAAAAAAGAAATAAGAATATAATAAGAAACCCCCGAGATAATAAGGTGTTCCACTAATGGACACAGGCAATCGCAAGATTATAATCGAACTTGAATTGACCATTGAGATACTATTTATAGATGCAGATGCACTGAATGCTGTATTTTGGGCGACAATTCCTTCTTTGCGAACTCCCTTCCGACGTCAGTCTTTCCTGAATCCTTGGGATCTTCAAGAGCAGAGTGAATAAACATTTACTGGAATCGCGTGCTCCATCATCGACCACATCGTCACTTTCCATCAGGTGAGATTGTGGTCAAATGCGAATCCAGTCAATCATAAAAAAAAATATGTGAATTTGGGAGATGACAAGTCTCACTTTCTACCAGATTGTGCTTGATCGTTAGTCACAGGTACCTTTCATTAGAAAACGGACTTCATAACTTTACTCTGCCGTTAACATGTCTGGAAAATTGCCTAGTATTATCTACCTTTAAGAGTAATGAGAAACACTTTATTTAATCAATCGCTGTCGCTCATTAATTGATTCTGGATAATAGGAAAATCCGTCGGTTTTTTTCCGAATAATGCATCTAATGGAAACCAGTCATAATGTCTGCTCGTGTGTGCAGTTATTTTACATACGACCATAATTAAAGACCATCCAAAGCAGGAATGAGGGCAATATTATATTTTTTTTTTATCCACAACGGGTTGCACTTGACCTCAATCACACCTGATGTTAAGTGAAGATGAGGCTGAAGGTGGTAGCGTACTGACCCGGAAACCCCACCGTATTTGGGGGACTGGCTATCTTATCTCTGACAACCGGAACCAACAATGCTATTAACATTGCTGTTTGACGGCAGATTTAGATAAGATGATGGTAGCTAGCAAGGCGGACATTTAATATGCACTACCACCAACCAAACCGAGTACTAAATATGTACCCCGCTGGGATCGAACCCGCGCCCTTCGAAATGTAAACCCAATGTTGTTTACATTGAGCTACGGAGGCGGTTAATTATTGATGAGGTGTTTCGCTATAAGTAACAGTCGGTTAACAGTTCAATCATTAGATTATACATAATTTGTAGGTCTCATTATTTGAAATAAAATTACTTTCTGTATTGTATTGGTAAACGCTTAGAAAGTAAATATACAATCACCTACCGTAATTAGATTTTAGGGAGGTCCAGTGCGAAAATACAATAGCAAACAACGAGTGCAAAAAAATTACTCAAACTGTTCGATCTTTATCCCACATGGGTTGGTCAATGATATCCCAAACTTAACAAACAAAGTATTTTTTATTACCCAATAGTAAGAAACATAGCACAAAGATAAACAAAAAAAGGGGACAGTATAATGTGGCGGCCTTATCACTAAAGACGATCTCTTCCACGCAACATTTGGGCAAACATAAGCGTTTGGGTGTTAAGTTGAATTCTTGAAACAACATCCACGGTTTACCTTGCGAAATATACCGATGCACGCGTTGAAGCTAGCAAGTCTTTCGATGATTTAGATGTAAAGTCGATCATTTACCAGTACCCAAGGGAATATAAATAAAAATCTTTATTGCAGGAACTTGTCCCATATCAATTTACACCAAAAATTTACATTAAATATTTAAATTTAAAATTTAAATTTAAGTATGTATTTCATCGACATGGTTGTTATTTTCTCTATTTATAAGTTGTATGTTTGTTTAAAACTACTGTTTTTGTAAGTGTACTCGCTGTCTACTTTTACGTTACCTCATCAATTTGTCTCCTTACTGAGGTTTGCTGGAAGATATCTCTTATAGAGATAATCTCGCATTATGTATATTTTAATATTCTCCTGTTTTTTTGTTTTGTTTGACGTGTATGCTTATATACAATAAAGTGTTAAATAATAATAATAAATTCAACTTCAAAATTTAAAAATTTAAAAATTATTACATTAAACGATTATTATTATAATTGTGTCATTAGTATCAATAATTTAGTCATTTACATTATGACCATTACAAATACATTACAGTTGGTTCAATTCTTTTCACGTGCCGCAAACCACACGGTACCTAACAAAAATAAATTATTTTATTTTATTTTTATTTTATTTATTTTTGCAAAACTTACAGCTACAATAATGCTATGGATAACAATAATCGGTTCTGATAAAGCCAATTACAAGTTTCCGCCTGTGCACGCGTTTGTGGGCGAATACATTGCCCAAATTGTATTGTATAAGATCAACTTGAATTGTATATCAAATTATACCTGCCATCACGTCTTCGAGATTTATTTATCCTTTTGGTCTATGACCTCGATTATCGCGGTATTTTGAAACTATACCCATTGTCTTATACATATAATTTTGTTTTTACGGCTTCTACTACCATAAGTAGGTTCCTCAACGACTGGTCGCAGTAACATAGTAAGTTTGCCCGACAGTGGGGTAATATGGGCTCCTAATAATAATAACTATAGTGGTTAAAGAGAACCTACACGTACTTTGTTTTTATTTACCTGCGTTTTAAAGTCCGACCAGATAAGGAAGGAAGGATAGATTTTCAGTAAGACGAAAAACTTATCAGTCTGAAAAGTCATTAGTCATCACAGTTAATGAGATCAGTTGATCAAGTTTTAAGCTACCCAACTTTCCCACAGGCATGCCTAGAACAAGAAGCACGTGTGGCCGAACTTCGCTCACTAGCCGCGCGCGTCGCTGCGGAAACCGGTTCCCGCGCACTCCAGGCCGATGCTGACGCATTGGCGCGAAGATTGCAACTAGTGGCCGGCGCAGTGCAAGCGCTAGCAGACCTGGGCGAGGCGAGGCAACTCGCACGGGCGAAGGCGCAGACCGCTAAAGAGAAGCTTTATGACATGAGACAGGTTAGTTACGGCGATGCCGCAGTCAGCGTCTGTTCAGCATACTATTGCATCTAATAGATTTTCTGTTATGTAAAAAAAAATATAAAAATCGAACAAATTGAAAAAATTGTGAATAAATCCATTTTCTTGCAGGATCTGACACCACTACACGAAGATGGCGAGATAGTTGAAGATAAGCTAATAGCTCTCCGCGATAACTTGATTGCACTGGGCAAGAGTGAGGCTGACATCGTCCCAGCGAAAGCTGAGCTCCCTGACATCGACCGGGACGTGTCAGATGAGCACTCCATTGTCAGGATCCTGGAGCTATGGCAAGCCATGTTCAGGGATACCTTCTTACACTACCACCGGTTATCAACAGCTTTAGTCAGATCCGGAGACGCAGCTACAGCTTTAAGACTATGGCACGAATATCTGCTAGATCTTCAGTCGTTCCTATCTGGATCAGTTCCCGGAGATTACGAAAACTTGACAGAACACCGACGTCTATGCAGAGTACACAGAAATCTCCTAGCTTCACAAAGATCGGTGTTAATCAATGAGAATAAGGAAACGACGAATAGGGACTTGGCTGATAAGTTTGATACACTAACAAATCGACATAATGAAACAATGGCGAGGATCGTTGAGAGACACGATGAAATTTGCACTCGAATAGCTGCTTGGGATGACTATAGAGAAATTTATACAGAATTACTTCGATGGCTCAAAGAAATGGAAAGGGAGAAAGAGAAATTACAACTCAGATACGTACACATAAAGACAATTCGCAAAGTACTAGCGAAGATAGAGAATCTCTTAGATAAGATACCCGAAGGCCGCAAACATTCAGAAAATCTATCTGGAAATCTCAAGAAAGTTTTAGAATTTACGGAGGAAACCTATGGAGCTTCAGTTAGGATGGAATACGCTGGCATCGTGAAGAGAGTCGATAATTTACAAGCAAGTCTTGACACGTGGCATGCTTTCCTAACACGCATACTTGCCCTTATAGGTGAATATGAAACACTGACTAAGGATTTACGCACACTGTACTCAAAGACCCAACATGACATAACGTCATACTCTGATGAAGATCGTCTATCGAGACCCCAACTCAGAAAGGCAATAGACAAGTTTATTCACTTAAGGACCCAGATTGAGAAAACTGAAGCTCAAATTGAAGCTCTCAGCGTTATCCAAGAGCAACTGAAGGAGTGTCTAAGTCCTCAAGATATCAAAGTGGTCAACCAGAGGGTTTGGCAACTTCGCCAACAACGAGCTGATTTAGAACACCAACTTTCAATCATCATTCACCGATTGCAAGAGAGACTAGAAGTTTACAGCATTTTCGATTCCAGACTGACGCGGTTCGCTGATTGGATGACAACTCTCGAATCACGCCTCGAAACTACAAGTCAAAGCGAATTGAGTGCTTTAGATCCTCAAGATTTAATAAGGAGAATACACTCAGACATTCAAGCTGAAACGGCTCTAAAGGAACGCGAATTTGAATGGCTATCGGGCACAGGTCATGCCCTTGTAGAATTATCCAAAAAAGATGAGAAATCTTACAGCAAGAGCACCTCAAAACAATTGACCGACATGCAGGAACGATGGCTCACAATACTGGATACCGGAAGAGCCAGAATTGCCAAGATCACTGAACTACTAGAAACAATAACGCAACTAGAGGAGAGATTGACGGAGATCAGGCTGAAACTGCATTCAATAGAGTCCAAATTATCTACGACGATTGTAATTGAACATCTGACTACGAAAGCCGTTGATGAGAAATTCCAGGACCGAGACGAAATTCACAAGAGCATAGAAATCGAAAGCGGTGACGTCGGGGAGACTTTGAATCTATGCGAACTAATTTTTAACGACTCCGACATCATCAAGGGCAATTTCGATCTCCGTAACCTGCGCACTGGAGTAGACATCGTCGAGAAGAAATGGCGAAATATCTGTGACATGTCCGAGCAGCGCAAGAACGTGCTGAAGGAGGTCCGGAAATCCGTCGAACTCGCGAACTCGCTGCTACCCAAAGTCGACAAAGAACTGGACTGGATCGAACGGAGAGTCGAGAACATCGAGACTCGGAAGCAACGCGGCGAGGCAGAAAACGAGAGCGTATCGAAAGCTGTCGCTAAAGACTTGGAAGGGCTAGAGAGTGATATCAAGAGGTTAGAGGATGCTTACAGTAGGTTAGCGTCATCTAGAGGTGTAGATCTTCGTGGGGAAGGGGAGGGTAGCGCGGCCGGAGTACGACGAGCGGTGCGACGTTGGCAGCAGCTGCGTGGACGATTAGACGCAGCGGCCACTGACTTGCATCGCCAGTTCGTGGCGGCTCATGGGAAAGTGGTCGTGGCGCTCGCTGAAGCGGACGTGAGGCTGACCAGAGCACTACATCTCTCTCCCACCCCGACGGACAAGACTGCCACTTTGATGGAGCTTGATGTGAGTATTTTTTATATGCTATTTCAGAGGTCTTAGTAAATTTCTTATAGCTGCTAACTTATCATAATGTTATCTGAAATATCTCGGCGCGGCGAAACTGTATCACCGACTCTCAATAAAATGGTTGATTGCTGATCACTTTAATAACTGCCAGTATAAGCGAAATATTTTTTGTTGGCAAAACATACATTTCGAGCCGATTCCAAATTCTAATAGAATCATAATTTTGCTATGTATGTTAAACGTAGAATTCTCTTGCAATAAGAAGTCACACATTAACAAGCCCATGTCATTTACACGTCTTGACGTGATTGACTTCTGTAACAACCATATTCCGTCACAATCTTCCAGGGAGTGGAGCTGGACATAGCTGAATGCCACACGCTGGTCAAGAACGCCGACCGTCTGGCGGTGTCTGTCTCCTCACTATCAGGAGTATCAGACATGGTGCTGGAGTACCGGGCTCTTTACGGCGACGTTACGACCAGGCTCGATGTCGCCAGGGACGAGGTCTTGGGAAACGTCGCGTGTTACGACGAGGGAGACGTCGATAGTGCTGTACAAGTGAGTGGGGCCACTATGTTTTATTTAATATTTATGTGTATGACATTCGAAAAATAGTAATTGCGATGTTTCTATTAGATGGAGTTGAACTGAAAAGAAGAAAACTATTATATCTGCTGAGTGGAAACGATTGGTAGATTTTGCGTTTTAATACTTTTGATTCATCAAAATGGAATTCGTAGTACAGTAGTCCGATAGGATAATATATCATATTTAACACGAATTCTAATCAAATATTTATCTACCAACGCACCATCGAGGTTCTGTAGATAAATTAAAATAATTCCTCCCCAGGTGGACACCCTAAAATGGGAGACCGACGCAGCTCTACAAGTTGATACATTAACATCCAAAGAAACCTACGGAGTGGAACTTGCATCGGCCGTCAAGGAGTCATCAGAATCCCTCGAAACGCTCAGAAATGCGTTACTCCAACAACCAAAAGAGAACGCGAGCAGTGAAGAGCTCGCTACAGCCGCTAGAGAGATCGCCAAGGCTGGAGCTAAGCCTGGTCAAACTTTGGAGTTGGCTAAACATTTGTCTGAGCTGCTCTTGACGGAATGCGATGCGACAGAGGACGAAGCTATGATGAAGGAAGTGGAATCGCTCTCCCTGAGATACGAAGACCTTCTTGCTCAAGCAAAGAAACGGGAGTTGCAGATCAATAACTTGCGGTAAGTGGTGTTGCTTGATGACGGATGTTCGAGCAAACTTTTCGTGTGACCAACGCTTTTTGGCATTTAAAGATATGATCTCTTGTGTGTTTGGAGTTTTGGAGCTGGTTCGTTTCAATATGTGCTATAAATTACTTTGTTTTTTATAAGGAACTTAACCAAATAACTATTCGTAGATGAAGTCACCCTGGTAATATATCAATTCGTGAATTTTTATCACACTTCAAGAAAAAAAAGATTACTAGTACTTGTATACCTACAGCCTACACGTGTACAGTTCTCTAATTTATATATCTTTGTATAGGACGTATATTTGTAACTTGCGCAAGTAAAAATTTATTTGAATTCCTTCTAAAACTTACGAGTTTACGGTACCGACTTGACTAGAGCATCAATATCTGTTTGAACTTTGAACTAATGTTAGGTACCAAAAAACGTTGGTCAGCTACTTCGGCCACGAAAATTGGTGTCAATTCTGACTTGACTTGTCTAAACTAAAATACGATTTGAACTGGTACTATCGCTGGCTTTAGTTTAGAGAAGTCACATCAAAATCTACACCATTAGCTCTTATTTAATGTTGTTACCTGGTAGCACTAGCACATGCATCGGTGACGGGGCTTTGTGTAAGAACAGTGCAGTTTTCATGACGTCACATGCGACATCTTACTGGCACTGTAAATAAAGTCCTAATTTGAATTTAATTAAAGCATTTACTTTGTATTCTGTAACAAAAATTGTATGAAATTGAAAACCTTAAATATACAATTCTTTCACATCAGTTCAAATATAGTGATGATTTATTCGTTGTATTTGTTTCTACTGTATTTTGCCCGAAACTTATTTGAAAATATTGTAATACATTTGAAAAATGTATGATAATTAAGTGATTGTACTTTTTTTATGTAGAATAATATATTGATGTGCGTATTTATAAGTCGACATGATAACTAATATACGATCACGTGGGTACTTTTTCGAAATTAAATTTAAAAAATCTGCATATTTATTGTCATGAAAAGATCTGTTCTATTTCTTGTATACACTTTCAAATTTAATACATTATGTACCTACCTACCTTTTTGCATACATAAGTACCTAGCGTATAAAATTTTCTGAGTTATGCGATGAAATGATTCGACTGGTAAAAACATAGATAATGCCATGGTGTGAAACAACGAAAGAAAAAAAATAAGGTCTCGCCTTATTTTGCTTTTTTGGTCACGTCTGTATCCAATTATATGGTCATATTGATTTTGACCCTCATAAAACTATTTTTATATTGGTACTGAGGATTAACATGATTATAACAAAGAAAAATTGATTATCTGCCTACAATATTGCAATGGCTGTAACGACCAATGATTTCCTGTTACTTTAGTAAAGACCGTACGCAATTTAAGTCATGTTTCAACCTATTTAAAAAAAAATCATGAATATAAAACTACTGGACCGATTGCGCTGAATTTACAATGGGCCCAACTCGACGGTATCCCCTTTCATTTACAAAAAGAACCATGTGAATCAACCGCCAAATCTCGGAGATATCGGTGTACACACACAAAAAAAAAACGCCCCGAATACAGAACCTCCTCCTTTTTTGAAGTCGTTTAAAAAGAAGGCGCGATCATACGATAAAGTACGAGTAGCCAAAAAGGAATACTGTTTATTGAACAAATTATAAATATAAATATCCTTGGACATGCACACAATGCCATCTAGTTCCACTTTAAGCAACTATAGGCTTGTGTTGTGGATACCAGATAGTTGATAAATACATTTTTTTGTAAATAAATGCTTATTATAAATGAAAACATCCATAACTCGGCGACACATGTCCGTATTCATCATACAAACATACGCCCCTAGCGGGATTCGAACCCTTGACCTTTCGGTATAGTGGTCAGAGTTTCTAACCACTACACCAAACAGGTCGTCAATACATCAGAAATCATCAAAAATTATTACAATAATTTTTATATGCATATACATATAAAATTGCTATACTAATCCATGATAATTAAATTCACTAAGCAAACACATTCTACATAAACTACATATAAATACTGACTTATATACAATACTATTACATATATACAAAATAAATAAAATATATAAAAATTTACAAACCGAGAAAAATCCAAATTTTCGCATTTATAATATTATAGTTAGACTAGTTACGATTTAAATTTTAAATAATATTGTTTTAATGAGAATGGCTACGCGTATTTAAAAAGTAAAATAAAAACTTCTCAACGCGCGTATTTTTAAAATTTTTATTTAAATATTTCGTGAAACATGGAAATTAAATGAGAGTAATCAACCCGGTCGATGCAGCCCTATCTTAGATATATTTCACCATCGCGACTACTAATGGCGTATCTATTTTATTGTCAGTCGTCGGGGAGTGCATAACAGCTTCCTAACCAGGCATGCTCTAAACACTGGCGTTTTCTGGTCCCCTAGGTTGCCCCACTCAGCCTCATACGCTCTCACGTGCGAACAGTGAGTATGCTTCCTAATATTTTACCTAATTCTATGTTGTACTGCTTCGCAAATTGTATTCTATATATTAGTCTGTTCTAGACAGTGGCCTTTTGCTCTTTCTCATCCATAAAATTGTTTTCCAATTTTACATAATTTAGCTTTCTTTTATTATAATATAGGTTTCCGCCCGCGGCTTCACCCCAATCACTTTATCGCGGATGTCATTTCTTTCTTTTTGGAGATCGGATAAAAAGGAGACTATGTCCTTCTCCAGATCCCAGGCTACCTCTGTTCTGTAAATTTTAAACGTAAAATCAGACAGACATACTTTCACATTTATGATAGTATGGATTACTAATCGCAGAGAAATACCTCCCGTTTTTTTTTATTAACATTTAATATTACCATAATATCCTAGTTCAATGAATAACTAAGATACTAATTTAATTTGGCATATTTAACACACGTAATATAAATGCAAAAGTGTGTTTGTCTGTCGGTCTTTGTTTCACGTCATTACAGATTATTAGACTGACTTAATTTTTTGCACAAAGATAGCTGAACTTTTAGGGCTACTTTTTACCGCTATAAAATAAAAACAAATTCAACGGAAGCTACATCTAGTATACATCTATACAGGGTGAAATTTAATTCGTGTAATTGCTGGTGACTCCACTCCTCATTAAGAACTTCCAGTAGGAACCATAGTCGAATTCAGCTGAAAATTGTTGGACTTCCATACGAAAGGTGGCTTCAGGATGGTTTACTTTGTATGGTTAATCGACAATTTTTTTATCGGATTCGACTATGGTTGCTTGGGGAAAGTTATTCATAATGAAAAGTGTCGTCACCAGTTAATGGGAATTACACGAAGTCAAAGGCAGTAGTGATTGGATATTTCTATGAAAAGATTCGTATTCAAAAAGCATTCCTTCCTTAAAGGCCGGCAACGCCACTGCGGATCTTCCGTTTCCGTAGATGGTTATGGGCAGCGGTGACACTTACCATCAGGTGCGCCTCTTGCTCGTTTGCCCACCTCTTCAATAAAAAAAAAATAAAAAAATAAAAAAATTTAGTAATTTTTTTTTAAGGTAAAAGAGAGTAAGCCGCGTTCATTCTAATGGTTTTCGAATATTAGGAATAGTCTTCCAACTTGTCATAATAATTAATAGTATATTATTTGCGTAGCAGTATGGCAAATGCATGATGTTTGATTGTCGTTTCTAGTCATTTGTAGTTAGTGCACTTGTTTCTTCTATGCACTTAATTATTAGTTATTTGCACTGCACTTCTACGCACTTGAGTAAACAAGCTTTATACTGTTGTTATAATTCAGATTTTATTTTATTACAAATTTGTATTATTTTAATTATCCTGGTATTTAGTAATTTTACTATTTTTCTAAAATTTTTATTAATAAAAATGGCAGATTTTATTCTCTAATTCTGTTGAAATTCTAAACCATATAATCTTAGATTAAAAATGGTGCTGTATACATATGTAGATGTTACGAACGTTGTCTGCCGCCTAAGTATTTTCAAAATTCAATAAAGCGAGCACCTGTTGTGTTAAAAAATATAGCTGATCCCTGATATGTATCCCTAGATACAACTGATAAATATATGGAACAGTTGATTTCTTTTCGAGATTTCAAATCAAATCAAAGCCTTAAGGCATTTCGCCTTATGGCTGCCCGCCCATGCACGACCGACTTTTTGTAGGTCCAATAATCGGTCCGACTTTTTCGTCAATACTTTTATCACCGATTTTGTGTAGGGCGTGAGCGTTGAAACATTGCAAGTACGTTCCATTTTTCTCCTACAAAAAATCGGTTACCGATTGTCGGTCGTGGGCGGGCAGCCTAAGTTGGCAATCGAATACAAACAACACATAGCATATTATACTTTTTACTAGGATGATGCCATCTAGGTTCTATCAGGTGGCAGAGGGCGTGCGTAAATCACCGTATCAGACAGCGCTATTTTGAAATAAATTACTCGAATGTACATAACCTTCACCTAACCAGAACGTTTCCTATAGCGAGTCTGGGCGGATAACTTGCCCGCTGTGCTCGGATCGCAACTGGAAGCAACTGGACAACGACCTATGGAGACTAGAACAGTGGCTACAGTTCGCCGAGTCTACTGAGGAAGCCAGAACAGAACCACCAGAGCAGTACGATGCTTTGGAAGACGCTATACAGGTATGTTGACTTGGTAAGACTAAGGCCCGTATTACAGAATGTTACGCAGAGAACTCCGCTTGAGGACAGTTAAAAAGGGTCAGCTTTATGTCTCTTGTGTAGCGGCATCTCTTTGTAATTGTGCTCAAGTGCATATCAACGCTTGAGCAACATTCTGAAATACGAGCTTAAGTCATTGGGAATTATGGAAATATCATAATATACAACAGTTTGTTGAAGTTGTTGCTCGCACGCGACATAAAGGTGTTTTGCTTGTAATAGGATGATACTACCGGCTACCATATTAAGTTACTATGCCTCAGAGGCGATGGAAACTGTGTGTGCGTGGAAAATGTGTATGAAAAATGGGACCACATTCGATCGTGGCTGGCAGGAGTCGTGGTAGAAGTTCGAATGTTGAAACGCAATACTGGTTCCGGCAGGATCACCGCGAGTTCCTCCTGGACCTGGACTCGCACAAGTCCATCGTGGTGTCCCTGAACGTGGTGGGGAGCCACGTGGCGCAGCACGCGCGGGCGCCGGCCGACGCGGCCCGCGTGCGCGCGCGCCTGGCCGCCGCCAACCGGCGCTGGGACTGCGCCTGCGCCGCCGCCGGCCTCTGGCAGGACAAGCTGCAGCGGGCCCTCATGCACAATCAGCAGTTCCATGACATCGGTGAGTGTGGCCTCCGTATGATGATTATTATTAAAATATAATGGTTTCATGTATTTATTTGAGGTCCTGTGTGGTGTAGTGGTTAGAAACTCCGCCTGCTATACCAATAGATCGCGGGTTCCAATCCCGCTAAGAGCAAATGTTATGTTTGTATGATGAATACAGACATGTGCTCCCGCGTTATGGTTATTTACAAAAAAAAAATGTATTTGTGTAGTCAACAGTCTGATATCCATAATACAAGCCAATAGTTGATTAGCGTGGAACTAGATGGCGCTGTGTATGTGCAAAGAAAAAAAATTATGAGTATTTTAGAGCTCTCAAAATTGTAAGTTTTACAGTAATGTTTTTAAATATGGTCAAAGTTGCTAAGACTATTCAGAAGTAATTAAAAAGTTTTATCAATTTAACATTGTAAATCTGTGTGGTTTATAATACAATTCTTTTTTTCACCTGTATTTGGACCTTCAAATGACGTCATCTATCAGGTGTATACCGATAATGCGTGTGACTTAGTTTAATGTTTCAAAATTATTTGTTTAAATCAGTAACTTACTGGCTGATTTACTGGTCCGTAAACATATGATAATATTTCTTTTTAATAGTATTTATCGGAAACAAATTTTATAAGGGATTTAGGAGGGGGTTAGTGCCAACTCTCCGCGTTCCAGCAACAAAAATAGAATGCTAATTTGAAAATGAATCCAGCAGCAAAACACAAAAATATGTTCATACACTAATACGAGTATACCGGATGAGTTTATTTACTGTACTCAAAGGCATATTAGGTAAGTGAAATATAAGGTATTGGCATAGGTACCTAGTTTAATTTTTTTTTTTCAAAACCATGATCGAAAAATGTTATGAGTGTCATTTAACGGTTGCGTTTGTAGCCTATTCCAGTTTCACTATTAAATTAAATAAAGAAAATTTGGAGAAAAAATGAGTTCCAAATAAATTTCGCATGATAGGTAGAAACCCTACGAATCCCGAAGGCTTTTTGGCGGGAACTCGGCGAGTGAAGTAGCATTTTTCTTTATCGATCTTAAAATTTGTGCATTCTAACTTTTGAAGCTTAATAATGGCAGAATATTGTGCAGCAAACGTTAGTGTTCGTGTACAGGTGAAGGGAAGTGTAAATGAAAGTGCGTAACGGAGCTTTCGGGTTCCCACAAGAAGCCGCCAAAATCTTTTGTAAAGCATTCTGCCACTTTACTGAAGAATGACTTGACCGTGACTAGACTCTGTATACGACGAATTACTTGTTTTGATTGATTTTGATATGATTTATAGGTCATATAAACTGAAGAAATAAGATAAATAAAAATTTTCACTCGAAACTGGCAGTAATGTCCCTCAACAATGAGGTTGACTGGTTGCCATCCTCAAAAATAAGAAGAAGAAGAAGAATCCCGAAAGGCGCATATCAATCTCCGGCCGGCGCAGGCGTCGATTATGGCTTTGAAAAAAAAACTACATATGCCAATAACTTCCATTTCACTTACCTAAAAGCCCTAGCAGTAGACGTTCCATTTTGGCTGGCGCCAGCTAAATTGAGGCCAACATAGCAACGATCCCGACATTGCTACAGACGTTCCGACGGTCGGCAATTCAGCAATCGGTTGCCCATTTTGTCGGGTGCGCCGGCGAGTCGACTATAATTATGTTGGGCCGACCACCTTACACATGTTCCGTTTTGGTCGTGGTTGGGTGGTCGGCGCCGGCCAAATTGGAACGTCTGCTAGGGCTATAATACGCTCTATTTTTTTCCTTGGGTAGAAGGTCAAACGAATTTTTGTCGCAAAGAAGTGTTCACACTGTTTTAAACCACCGGTGGGGACCGATGTGGAGGGCTCATTTACAACAGTCCGGCTGGGGCTTTACGGTAAAGAAACTAATCCGGCATAGATCGCTCACTGTCTAATGTCCGGCAGTTTTTTTTTGACGCGGGGAAACGCATGACGCGCACCGCTCGTCTGGGGGACGGTGACACGGTTATGTGGGACTCCCCTCCCTGTCGGGACCTTCTTCGGCAGTAGGGAGGGACCTGGGAACGCGTAAGCGGCTCCAGCCTTAACCCCCCGTCGCTTGTTTATAACAGTCTCGCCGGGGTTTTACGGTAAAGAAACCAATCCGGCATAGATCGCTCACTGTCTAATGTCCGGCAGTTTTTTTTTTGACGCGGGGAAACGCATGACGCACACCGCTCGTCTGGGGGACGGCGAGACGGTTATGTGGGACTCCCCTCCCTGTCGGGACCTTCTTCGGCAGTAGGGAGGACCTGAGAATGCTCACAGTGTATATGTCCGGCAGTGGTGGAGCTAGTGTCGCGGCTGGCGGCGGCCGAGCGCGGCGTGCGGGCGCGGGAGCCGCTGCGGCTGTCGCGGCCGGCGCCCGCGCTGCAGAAGGACTTCCGGCGGTTCAGCGAGCTGCGCGACGAGCTGTGCGCCGCCGAGCCGCGCGTGCTGGCGCTGCACGACACGGCGCAGCTGCTGCGGGCCGCGCCGCCCGCCGCCGACGACATCTGCCGCAGGTGACTGACGACGCCAGAAATTAATTATTATTATAGACGAGCAGCATTACTGCTGGTATGTCTATGTCACAGTGTTGGAAGAGTTCACATTGTTCATTATGTTGTTATTCAGTCAATATTTAAGGCATCACTAGTTTTTTAAAAATTTATCCAATCTATTCTTGAACGAATTCACTGATTGGGCGGACACAACCTCTTCCGGCAGCCATTCCAGGCCTGAACAACGCGGTTGCTCAGAAAGTGATGGGCGACATTGATGTCAGCGTGAGTGCGGCTTATTCGCAGAGCGTGTCCTCGTAACGGTCGTATGTCTTTCATCCTGAATATGTCGTGCAAGTGAGGCAGGTTGTATTTATAGGTGAGAATTTTGAATGTCTCGATGAGGTCACCTCGCAAGCGACGCTCTTCTAAAATAGTACTTCCTTGACAGCTCTATAACTTCTTGACTCCCTGGACCATTGACCATAGTGGCATACTTCCAGCCATTAATCGAACGACGACTGAGCGTCTGAATTAGGCACATTTAAGCCCTACACCTCGCGTTGGGGTCTAGCGCCGACAGACAACTGCGACACGGCCCTCGTAACGCATCGCGTTCATCAGAAAGGGTCGAGTTAGTATAGCTCTGTACCCTCATCAACTGTTTTACTGAGTAGAAACGTCCTATTGGACTTCCTAAAACAATTTTCCGTTTGTTAACAATCATATGGAGAGACGACAATACAGGAGACGACTCATTAGTTTATTACGCGTAGGTACGATGCGAATTATCGAAATCATTAGTTTGCGCACATTTCTAGCACTATTTATATTGAGTTGCAAGGAAATTATAGTGTAGGTACTTGGAAAAGAATACATTTATATACTAAACTGTTCACCACTCGATTAAATAAACACCAATGCCGAGATCGAAGTCTCCAACTAGTGGTAGTTATGTGATCGTAATCCTGCGTTGGTCCGCAGACTGGGCGAGCTGCGCCTGCGGCTGCAGTCGCTCCGCAAGCTGTCGGGCGTGTACGCTCTCAAGCTGGGCGCGGCGCTGGCCCGCCAGCCGGCCCACGCCGGCGCGGCACTGGCCGCCGCTGCTGCTGCCGCCGCTCCACAGGTTGGTACAGCTATATCCTATCCCCCTACCCCCTACAGCTACACCTAGCGTAGAGTCAAGAACGAGATCCACATGGACGGACCGTTTTTGATTTGTCAAAGTTTGTGTGATCTGTGATAATAGCACTTATTATTTTTAAGTAAAACTAATTAAGAACACTCTAATTAGGATATAGGAAGTTTGAACCGTTAAGATTTATTTATTTAGTTGAGATTTTTAGAGTGGTTAACAAGTGACCACTATACCAAAAGGTCGCGGGTTCGAATCCTGAATGAATGATGATAACACGTGTACCCGAGTTATGGATGTTTTCATTTATAATAAGTATTTATTTACAAATATACATATAGTTTAGTATATCAACCATGTGGTATATGGATACCACATGACTAACTAGGCTTGTGTTGTGGAACACAGATGCTTAGTGTGGAACTAGATGGCATTGTCTGTCCATTTATTTATTATTATTCAAAACAAGTTACAATGACTATAATAAAACAGGGATTTACCTAGTAACAAATCAAATACTCGTATATACGCATTAGTCGACGCGTGCCTCATGCAGTTGACTTCTAAACAGATTGCAATTATGATCTCGACTGTTTTCTTAAAGTAGTTTGCTCGATATCTCCTTCGTTTGTGTACCAATTTCGATATTTATTTATTTTGTTTGAAAGAGTCAACCAGGGTGGTCCTATATAAGTTTGGTGTAGATCTGATGATGCCATCCGAAAAACCTTACTGATTATGATACTATTTCAGACGATCGATTGGTGTAGGGGTGGATAGGGGTAGTTTTTTTTTACGCACGACGGGTTTGTGCTTGACCTCAATCACACCTGATGATAAGTGAAGATGAAATCGAAGGTGGAAGCATACTCGGAAACCCCAACACATTTGGGGGACTGGCTATCTCATCTCTGACAACCGGAACACAACAATGATATTAACATTGCTGCTTGGCGGCAGATTTAGATAAGATGGTGGTAGCTAGCCAGGCGGACATTTATAATGCCCTACCACCGACCAAACCGAGTACTTAAACATGTACCCCGCTGAGGATCGAACCCGCGACGTAAACCCAATGTTGTTTACATTGAGCCACGGAGGCGGTAGAAATGGCGGCGGTAGTGACAGTGGCCACATGAAACCAACAGTTGCGGGTTCGAATCAAATGTTTGATGATGACAAACTATACCCGAAATACAGATATTTCGAGAGATAACCGATAAACATTACCTTCACGTTTATCCGTTATCTAGTACATAGATTTATAGATGACCACCCTGGCCGTCTGTATAGTAAACCTACAGATTTATTGCTTTTTCTTTGCTACGTGTACATATCTCAGAATTTAACGATTCAACATATTGAAGTCATCATCAAAATCGATTGAAACTCCTTCCTAAGTTGCTCGCTTCTCACCGCTTAACTCCACAGAGCACTGAATATGGCAGAGATCACATGAAGCAAGCTTTTTGTGGTTAATTAGACAACCTGATAAAATTACCTGTAACTTGATTATAAATTGAATAACCAGTGCCTTTATATAGATAGATTGTGAGATACTCATATACCCCAAAGAGAATAATAAGTAATAATAACTGTAAAATATTTAACACGTATTGGTAATTTGATATGCAAACATTTTATAACATAACTGCAAAGTCCCCTTTTTGTAAGCATAACCTCTTTTCTTAAATTGGTTCAATCATTTTTTTTAGATCTTTGTTATTGGATTCCCGTGGACGTCGTAAAAGGAGACTATGGGACTTTCCATCAAAAATTCCCTATCACTTGTGTATAATGGTGAACCGTGGATGTTATTTCAAGCATTAAAGTTATAATGTTTGGTACACCCAAACGCTAGCGTTGGGATATATCTGACCACCCCATTTGGGATAAAGGTCGTGACGTTATGTATATATGTTTATCACACCATCAACCTTTTGAACCTCTTTAGAAAAACAGGTTCAAATTATTTGTAGTAACTTAACAACAATTTATTAACAAACGAAACTTGTTTAGAAAAAGAGATTCAATAAACATATATACATAACGTCACGGCCTTTATCCCAAATGGGGTGGTCAGATATATCCCAACGTTAGCGTTTGGGTGTACCAAACATTATAAGTTTAATGCTTCAAATTCACAAATTTCGTAATAGTAAATTCAGTAACAAGTTTCGTTTATCATCTTTTACAGTTCATATTACCGCGGTTCATGTTTCCCCCTAACAAATTATATTAATGTTTGCATATCGACAAGATCCCTGTGTTACCACAGTAGTTGCTTTGCACAGTATTTTGACGTATTATTATCCTATCCCTTAGCTAATGGAAGAAGAGGACGACCAAATATCAACACTGAACCTACCGCCTTTGGACGAAAATGAGTAAGTAGCTACACAGAAACTCCCATAATTAAATAGTCGTAGTTATTCGCTGTAACACGTGTAATTTGCATAACATTTTGTTTATTTTCAGCTTCACATTAGCAATTTAATTTTTTCATATTCCTACCAATCCTATCATCAGAACTTCTATTCGTTTAGGATTCTATCAAGCCCTTCGAACTTGTGTCCCCATTGGCTTTCTCATCATTATGTATCAATACGTGGCCTCCATGGGTCTCATAAGAAAGCTAGGTCACGTTCTGGAATGAAGATATCCGCACATGAACAAGAGACAGCAGATTAGTAAGTTGAAGTGGCAGTGATAGGGCACATAGCGTGTAAAGACTGGCGCCATCTATCGGCGAACCCGTGAACCCACCATTAATCGATTTATTCACGTCAGTGTACCTTTCTAACGGGTTCTAGGGCAATCCGAGAGATGGCGCAAATCTAAATATATATATATGGCGCGCGGCCAGTTTTGCTTTCTCTTCCAATCGGTGCAACATTCCAACAATAAACCCTCGAAGAGTCCGCAGCTGCCGTTTATCTTCTCCCAACACTTGGAGACCATGCACCGGCAAGTGAAGCGTGAGACCCTGTAGAGGATGACCTAAGGTCATAGATATTCGCTGAATGCAGGCCGCTTGCAACCGGTGTCTCTGGAGATAGTCGAGATCTATGTTCAGCAGGGGCCGTCATGTGGCTGATATGATGAATCAATTAATGCCTTAGATAAGGCATTGAGAAAGCCAATAGGAACAAATGCTTTGGTCTAAAGTTACCTTGTAACGTTATTTCGCATTGGATACTTTTCTCTCTTCTAATAACATCTCTTGATACCTACATTGTTTTAATTTGCATGATATTTCTAACTTAAAATCATTTTGAAAACTATTATAAATACGTAGTTTGTATTTCTGTCAAATAGGAATTTTGAATATGTATTCTGTTAGAAACATGGATAAACCTTATTAGAATTTATCAATGATTTTGATATAACTTACTGGATTTGATTTATTTAAATCCGTGATACTGATGACAGTGATGTCGCTTCTGATGTGACTTCCTAAACTAAACCCAATTTTAAAGCAATACCATCTTTTCTTCTTGCAACCGACGACTGATTGATGTAGTGGATAGTGACCCTGTCAGCGAAACCAACGGTTGCGGGTTCGAATCCCGCGAGGGGTAAAGGTTTGTGTGATTATCTCATAAAGGTGTAACTGAATCGTGCCCAAAGATTAACCCTCAAACTTCGTTGAAAGTAAATCATACAAAAGGGATTCACTTCAAATCCGTGATACTGATGACAGTGATGTCGCTTCTGATGTGACTTCCTAAACTAAACCCAATTTTAAAGCAATACCATCTTTTCTTCTTGCAACCGACGACCGATTGATGTAGTGGATAGTGACCCTGTCAGCGAAACCAACGGTTGCGGGTTCGAATCCCGCGAGGGGTAAAGGTTTGTGTGATGAATACGAACATTTATTCCCGAGTCATTGTTTATTTAATATTTATGTATGTTTATCTGTTAATTAGTATCCATAGCATAAGCTTTGCTTAGTTTGGAATGGTTGGTGGTAAATGTCCGAAATATTAATTTATTTATTCAATAATAATAAGACAAGATAGTACCAGTGTAAAACGTATTTTTATTTATAGAAGTCACGTCAGACTCGACACCAGTGTTGGAATAAAAGGAAAAACTCAAAAAAAACTCTAAAGCATTTTATTCTCTCGCAAAACTCGCAGGAACATAATAAGAACCAGTAATTGACAAAAAAACTAAATTTAGCAGTTCAAGAATTTGATGTGTTTAGGGTCCTAAAAATTGAAACACAGCCTTGAAATGTAAAAGCAGCATATTCGAGTCATTTTCAATATCTAACATTTCTAACCTCAAAATGTATGGCGTCTGACAGATCGTTAGGTAGTTGCTCGGGTGATATCTAGCGGGGGAAAGAAACAGTTCGCCTCCCCATTTGCAAATATTTTCAACTTCAAGTACTCATAAAAACAATCCCCTTCCAGCGTGGTTATAACTGAAGAAAACGAGGATCAAGAGATGACGCGACTACAGAGGGGGCTGCGCTTCGTGTGCCGCGTGGCACGCGCCTCGCTGCCCTTCCAGGCTCTCCTGCTGCTGCTGCTGGGGGCAGCCGCCCTGGCTCCTCACGCCAACTCCGACTGCAACCCAGGCCTAGGACTCGAACCGGTTCTGCGCTACCCCGAAGGGCCCCCGCCGCTATGAATGCGCGAGCAAAACGATGAATACACGCTCCCGCTGCTGTTATTGGTTATATTTACTTTTATAGAGGGCGCGATTCTGTGCCAAAAAATAATTGTGTAATATTTCAGTCATCTATGTAATGTTCTAATTTAGGTTTCATGTTTTATCTCATAAAGGTGTAACTGAATCGTGCCCGAAGATTAACCCTCAAACTTCGTTGAAAGTAAATCATATAAAACGGATTCACTTCAAATCATGACTACCCTCAAATATTATTATTGGAGGTGAATCTGTTTAGCCAATGACGGTAGTTGGAAGACACGCTTTTGACATGGGCCAGCGCTCTCGCCACTGCTTTTGGTCAAAACGCGGTGTTTGAGCGCGCGAATGACATTCCAATATGTATGGTGCTAAGCCACTACGCTCGGTCCGCCCGTCTGTCTGTATATACCCTTTTGTACATTTCTTACTAAACATAAAAGACATCGCGCTGCGGCGGGCTATGCGTCTCACGAAACGCGCCAAATCAAACGAAATATATTTAAAAAATACCATATATTTATTACTATTTATATATAAAAATGTATCTAAGAAAGTGCCGCACAAATCGTAAGACGGCTTTCGATTCGCATTCACGCATTGTTACTTAAACTATTAGTTCGTAAGGACTGTTTACAATAAAGTCAAATAAAGCCTTTGCATTGATTAAAAGTAACGCTGTTTTATTTTCTAGTGTCTAAGTATAATCTACTATTATATTTTACAAACATTTACATGCTTTTTACAAAAATATTCATGTCAATCTTGGATTGAAAGGTGCACAGCCATACCTCAGGTGGCCATCAGTCCCCACAGCTCGGGAGCTTCGTGTGTCAAGTATAATCGAATATCTCCGGATTTGGACTCTTTAAATTATTTTACTCAAAAATGATTGTAACGTGATCATTATTTTGACAACCCTCTTTGCAAAGTTGACCTTTCCGTGCTAATCGAATAGACACCAGCAAAGCTTTATGGTATTAGGTCCTTGCCTATGAAATTGGCGTTTTGTATAAAGAATTTCATTAAGACTGTTTTCTCCATACAAACATTTTTGATTTTTTTTTGGGAACGGCGAATCCAAATTTAACTAAACTTTGTGTGTATTTTTAAAAGTAGCCGCTTTATTAAAGTTTCAGCGAATCTGAGAAATGATTATGGGAAGCACATGAAAAGAGCTCTGTTCAAATTTTTTTTATTATGTGATTTAGCCCAGAAATTAAAAAATATTTCATGTGAAACCTTGAAATAATATTCCATTTTCCAAATAAAAAACAAATTTGGATGTAGCTTTGAAAATCGCAGTAATTGGTACATATGATTAACGAAGAAAAAAAACTCCAATTTCATAGGTCCAATCAAGACCCAATATTTCATAGCTTTCGAATCGCAATTTCGTTTGAAAATTCATTTGTTTGTTTGTTTGTAAACGCTTTATTGTACAAAAAGGCAATACATTAATTTTGCATTGATACATAAATTGAGTACAACGGCGGCCTTATCCCAAAGAGGGATTTCTTCCAGTCAACCATAGGGTTAGTTAGAAAACAGCAGATTGGGCGTATACAAATTATAGCAAATTCAAACTAAAGCAAAGCAAATACCTACACTAACTAACAAATATATATATATAAGTATATAAAAGTAATAACAATAATATATAATAATACATATACATACATACAACTATACCTTAATAAAATATATACCTACATACTAATAATACATATAAATAAATATGTATATAAATAAGGAAATTAAAGACAGGATTTAACACGAATGAATTCATTATTATCGAGATATGTTGCAAAATTTTATTCAGAATTTAGCTGTATAAATATAGGCAGTGCAAGCAACATTGCCTAATTTTGCTTGTTTTTATTTAAATTACTCGTATTAATTGAGTAAAGAACTATACAAGCCTTGGTCCTCAATGACTGCACTCCTGGCTACGCTATATGATGGCCTCGAGGCTTAGCTTCGCTACGCCTTTGCCTTCATCACGTTACCCTGCGCTTTAAGTTCGAGGATATATTTTTTAAGTTCGAGTGTTTCCGTCAAAATCCGAAGTGTCTCTTAGAATCTATGCGTACTGTATATTATCCGATATCCAAATATTTCCGAGCGAACTCGCTTTTATATCTAAAGTGTTACATTTCTATTCTCATTTTACTGTCTACCAAACAATATAGGTAGACATTCGATATCGAATCTGTCGACACGGAAATAGACCGACAGTTTCCGATAAGGAACCATTAGGAATACGGACTCTAATTGCTTTGAATTGGATCGCACTTGTCACCACCAATCCGCTCTTGTGCATCGTGTTTCGCTCCCGACTGAAACTGAAGATGTGATGCAGTAGCGTCATCTCCTTAGCACATTCACCTCCCAGCGAGAAAGATACATAAGTAACTCGATACCGCCGGATCCATTGTCTGAAACAAAATCTTTGGTAAAACGGTCACAACTACTTTATACGGCCAAATACCTACAATAATTTAAATAGAAAATAAAAAAACAACATAGCGAATAATAAACGTATTACTGATCTATTTACGTTATATAATAATTACCAACTATAAAATACCCGTATTGCTACTATTAGTGCAAACCTTGTATCTTTTGTATTGTATCTTTACCCTAAGGTTTGCATGGAAGAGATCGCTGTTAGCGATAAGGCCGCCTTTTTGTGCGATTAATGATGTACTCTGTATTCTTCATGTAGCTTTTGTTAATTGTGCAATAAAGAGTATTTGATTGATTGATTATATATTCAACAAGTACATAAAGCTTTTAGGAGTAATTAGTATATTCAAGATATACCTAGACCAAATAGAAATCTTATACATATAGTAAGTATATGAAATAGCTATTGTATTGTACATACCTAAAGTACGTCAGGGAGTAAAGTATGGCTAAATTGTTTGCTGAACCGATTTTGATGAAAAGGTTCATGTGAACTAAGTCCCGGGCAACTGCTAGAAATGTAATATTTTGAACTTTTCGGGTCCCGAACTTTCCCGAGGCTACGCCCGCCTCATACCCTCTCTCAGCGAGACTGCCCCGATAGTAAAGACCTGTAAGTTTAATGACGATGAAGAAGAATCCAAGGGTAGTCACCAGTCGGCGCTAGGACAGGTAGGGGTAGCTGGTGTGGGCGCGCAGGGGGCGGCGGGCGCGGCGGCGGGGGACGCGGCGCGCCGGCCACGCCGACACGGTGCTGGCGGCCGCCTCCTCCTGCCGACACGGCTCGGACTGGACACGGAGAAAAGTGTTTACAGACAGACATACTCTATAATATCACGCTACAAAGCATGCTTATACATATGTGTATATTTAAAATGGTTTCGACAAACATGCCAATAGGTAGCAATTGCTCGATAGTAGCATGCCTGTCAGGTCGCATCTCGAAGTCGCCGCTGCATGGATTTACGCCGGTGAGTGGACTTTTGTTGTATGAACCATTTTGTACGTTAGGGGATGTGGACTCCCCTTCCTGTCGGCGCTCCATTAGTGTTGTTTGTATTGTATTTGTTTAGCCCGGCGTATCGCCGGCCGGTTCGCCCTCTCTGTGGCCCTCTCGTAGTGATTTCACTATTTGAAAGTCGCATCGGTAACGCATACGAAACGTAACTTAGTGGTAACTTGAACCGTTGACTCACGACGGTTTCACTGCGGGCGCGCGTGCGAACTGCCAACCCAGCGTGGTTGGCAACAATGCCTTTGTTTTTATTTTATTTTTTATCTTTTTTAAGGAGCTTTGTCGAGAATCGACTATGCCGCTCCGTGTAGACCAACAGCAATAATTTAACTACGGCGGTTAACACCAATTTTATATAATTTATATAGAGTTTTGGCCGAATCGGATAATGGAAAGGCCAAAGCAGTGTTGCAATAACTTACGTCAAAATTTACTCCGCTTTGACGTAACTGCAGTCTATAGGACTCGTTCCGGAAACATTACATGAAAATGTGGTATACGTCTTCCACTACTTCATACTCGGTGCAATTTGGTGATGGAGCTTTACCCATCATGTGTGCGAATTTGTTTAATGAGACGTGTCCAGAGCGTAGTCTGAATGCCGCAACTACGTCTTTGCGTTCTAAAGAGCATTTGTCAATCCAGGGTATAGATAGAGGTTCACATTGCATGGTTTTGTACCAGATACCTTTTTTGACCGATCTCTCATCGAATATACCTTCTTGCTACTTACTAGCATTTATATCTGTAAAAGATACGTAGCACGAAAGCTTGCTCATCCGGGAGTACCTATGCTTAAAACTAGCATGTTTATTGCTAGCAAATGTAAAGGTAAGAAAAAGGTATTGCACGCAAAAGAATGATTTTATTCAGTTCAGTCCCGTCACGTCCATGATTGTTCGCTATTACTATTTTCCAATTAGCTATTTATACTAATATAATTATCCAAATTGACCAAAACTAATATAAATTTACGATTGGGTTTACGATTCGGAGGTCGCGGGTTCGAACCCCAGCGGGGCACATGTTTAAGTATGCGGTTTGGTTGGTGGCAGGGCATTTTAAATGTCCGCCTGGCTATAGTTACCACCATCTTATCCAAACTGCCGCCAAGCAGCCATGTTAATAGCATTGTTGTGTTCCGGTTGACAGAGATAAGATAGCCAGTCCCCCAAATGTGTTGGGGTTTCCGGGTCAGTACGTTTCCACCTTCGACCTCATCTTCACTTAACAGCAGTTGTGATTGAGGCCAAGTACCAATCTGTTGCGCATAAAAAGAAAATCACTAATATTTACCGTTTTAGAAAATGACTCGAAAACCAATATGAGCCGAATCGCCAAAATAGTGAATGAAATAATTTTGCATTCCCACGCCAATCAATTCAGTCCCGCACAATTTTTATATAAAAAAAAATCAAAAATGTTTATTTTCATTTACATGGAGACTTAACATTTTTAGTGTTGGGGTTTTCTTATAAGTATATTTATACTTGTGTTAGAAAACCCCGCTCTTCCATAACAAAATAAATGAAAAAAATAAAGTAAAAATAAATTAAAATATAACCCATTAACTTAAGATTAAAATTATGTATGTGTATGTATGTAAATGTATGTTTATATGGAAATGTATGTGTGTATGTAAATAATGAGTTGTTTTATGGCAAACCGTCTTCAGGAAATCTTTATCACATGATACTCCATAAATCCACAATCACATTTTCATTGTTACATATATCTGCCAAATAAACCATAGAACATGTTATTAATATTTTATATTCCGGCAATTCTGTAAATGGACAAGAGTAAAAATGCATCCCCTTAAGGGAAAACGTCGTTCCGATCTTTGTCTTTGGGAAAACCTTCCTTCGGTGTAGTGTTATTCCTCTATGATTCGGTACAATTACGTTGACTGATTCGTAGATTGTATGTTTATCTGGATGAAATTTTGTTTCGAGAAATCCTCGAGGGTCTTCTAAATTTTCACTTAAAAGAAATTGATTACTTCTAACGCCGGTGGCTCGGTGACTATAGTCCCGAGCAGGCAGCCGCGGCCGTCGCCGTCGCAGTCGCCGCGCAGTACCGCGTCCCGGGCCGATGTGCGCAGTAGCTGCGTCAGGATCACTATGATTATCTGTGCCGATAAATAACATACTTATCATCATTTGACGACCTGTTTGGTGTAGTGGTTAGCAACTCTGACCACTATACCAAAAGGTTGCGGGTTCGAATCCCGCTAGGGGCATATGTTTGTGTGATGAATACGGACATGTGTATCCGAGTTATGGATGTTTTCATTTATAATAAGTATTTATTTACAAAAAAAAATGTATTTGTGTCAACCATCTGGTATCCACAACACAAGCCTATAGTTGCTTACTGTGGAACTAGATGGCGTTGTGTGTACGTCTAAGGATATTTATTTTAATTATTTATTTTTATTTATTAAGCATAAAATGTGGATTGGTGGTTGTGTCAGACCAGGTAGTGGCCACCTGATAGTCAGTGTATTTAAGCCGCCCCTGAGGGCGGAGTGTGAGTTTTGTTTCGTGACGAGTTGTATGAAGAAATGTGAAGCGCCTCTAGCGGATAGTTTGCAAAACGATTTTTTTCATAGATACTTTTTACGTAAACGCGAACGCGATGGTAAAGTTAAAAACGAGACAAAACTCTCACTTCGCACATCTGTGCTTCGCACACAGTAAGCCACCGACTGCGCATCAACTGCCTTCAATTGAAAAGAACCGGGACCGACAATTTAAGCCAACCGAAGCATGGAAACACTTACCAAGTAAATAACTTTTCTCAAACAAGCATGGAAATTACTTTCGAAAAAAAAAAACACGCGAAGTATCTAATTTACGGACAGCGAAAAATAAATCCATTGCAGGAGCGTTTTTTGAATTTGGAACATTACAACGCTCCAGCAATGTTGTATGAAACGGCGTACTGGGGTTATTAATTACATACTCTGGATCTCTTTTATCATTCTTGGCGTACAAAAATCTCTTTGCTTAGTACAAATTGCGTTCACGTGGCTGTATGCGTAAATGCGTTTGCCTTTCGGCACAGATGATAAATAGAAAATCGGCGGCAAATCTGAAAATTCGTCTTGATTTGTTATTTAAATATTTATTATTTCCCTGCATTCTTTTGAGAAAAGCACTATACAGGGCGTCCCACGGCTATGCCACATGGAGGGAAAGTACCTTGAATTTTGTAGATGGAACATTTTACTGAAAGAAGACATTATTTTAATTTAAAAAACAATTTAAACTGCATTCATAGATTTTTAAATAAGTACATGGTTGAACCGGGAATCGAACCCTTTATTTATAAAAAAAAAATTACCATGTAACTTTATCATACCGATCGAAAGGCTTCATCATAAGGATAATTTTTTGCTAAATAACAAAGTGTCAGAAATAAAAGGAAAACCATGAATTTTAACATTTTTAATACAAAATTAATCAAATTTATCAAATGCTCAAAATGAGTCCCACCCTGTTCAATACAAAGTCGCACTCTTTTGATTATTTCGCTCCCTATCGATTTTTTGATCATGTTGTGGTGGATATTTAGAATAATACGTCGAAGTTCAGTTTGTAGCTCGTGGACACTTTGACACTGGTTCTTGTAAAGTAAATTTTTTACTTAGTCCCATAAAAAAAATCTAACGGGGTTAGATCTGGGGATCTCGGCGGCCATTTTTTCGTCCATTTGTCCCGATCCAGGAAAGAAAATGTTCATTGAGATAGTCCTACTTACTAATTACGTATCTCTTTATCATTTTATCATGAACTTAAATTATAATAGGGAAATGATGCATACTTCTCGAGTGGGTAATTAGTATTAGTAATGATAATGTCAGTTGTATGTCCTTACGGCAATGTCAGCTTTTCATTTTTCTGAACAAAATTGAACATCTAATGTTAAAATTCATGGTCTTCCTTTTATTTCTGACAATATGTTATTTAGCAAAAAATAATCCTTATGATGAAGCCTTTCGATCGGTATGATAAAGCTACATGGTAATTTTTTTTTATAAATAAATGGTTCGATTCCCGGTTCAACCATGTACTTATTTAAAAATCTATGAATGCAGTTTAAATTGTTTTTTAAATTAAAATAATGTCTTCTTTCAGTAAAATGTTCCATCTACAAAATTCAAGGTACTTTCCCTCCATGTGGCATAGCCGTGGGACGCCCTGTATATGCCTCGGCGTAAATGGCAATTGCCTGTCTCGTATTAGTGAAGTCCTCGCCTAACGGGTCGGCCTTTAAACTCATACTCGACCTGCAATTGCCTATTTTCCGGCCTTTGCAATAATGTACTATTAATTTACTTTGTAACGAGTTAAATTATTGTAGCAGCTTTACATCGGCACGGTACATACAGACGTTTTTTTTTTTTTCAAAAAGTAATTATTACTGCTGGTACCCAATTGTTTTTTTAAATTAGCGATGCAAAGAAAGTTACTGTATTGGTTGTTTATAATTTCATTAATTTAACAGGCCGTTCTCTGAACATAGTGTATTGAGTATGTTATGTCTTGTATGTCAAGTATAATTTTTATTTTTCAATTAATCTTTAAGTCGACTCTATCAGTGGACGTGTGTCGAACGTCGTCGTCGTCGAAAAGAACAGATTAAAAATATATAAATATTATTGAGAGTGAGACTCGATCTCAATCCTGAGACAGCCCATCAATTTTTGTCTTATCATTAAAAAAATGCTTTCTTTTTAAATAATAGCAAAAAGCCAACGGCACGAGGTGTTCCCAGGCGGTCACCCATCCAAGTACTGACCTCGCCCTATGTTGCTTAACTTCGGTGATCGGACGAGAACCGGTGTATTCAACGTGGTATGGTCGTTGGCGAAAGCCCAATTGAATTTGTTGATCTAAATCGGCGTAGTATTATTTACTGTCTAAATACACGACCTACATCAATGATATCGCATACAGAATGAGTATCATTACAAGTACACACATATTTTCTAGAAATTGCAGGCATTACTGAATTTCTTTTACACCAAATAAGTTTTTTTTATCGTAAGAAAAAAAATAGGGCATACCTAACGTGACCATACGTCCCGTTTTCATCGGGACAGCCCCCGGTTTTACGTAATTGGTCCCGTTGTACCGAATAGAATAGCGGGGACGAAAAAATGTCCCGTTTTCGTAAAAAGACAGGAACACTGAAAAACACTGAAGTTCGTTTAGTGGAAGTATCTACTCAAAAAGCTAATACAGAATTTTGTTACAATTAGAAAAAAAAAGGGAAATGTCATAAATTCATTATTTTCTAAAACCTACTTCAAACATTTTGAAGTAAAGTCTTCCGATGAGTATTTGAAGTGCGCTTTTATGGACGAATTCGCAAGTTCAGTTCGCCACTGTTACATGTACTGAAGTAATCAGAAATCGGACGATTTTGGTGTTGCGGGTGTCTATGGGCGACGGTGATTGCTTTCCATCAGGTGACCCGCATGCTCGTTTGCCGCCCTCTCAAAAAAAAAAAAAAGAGTACACCCCGTGAATCTAACAGACATACATAATTTAATTTTACACCGTTACCTAAAAATCTATGAATGTCCCACTTGGAGGGAAAAAATAAATGGTCACTTTAGGCATACCTATTAAGTGAGTGAAATAAAAATTATTAGCATAGGTAGTTTAATATTTTTTTCTCAAAACCATCATTGGCCCACTCGCCAGCCGGAGATTGATATGCGACTGGCGGGATTCCTAGGGTTCCTATCATGCGAAATTTATTTGGAAGTCATATTTTCTCCAAGTTTTGTTTTTATTTATGTATTGTAATTATGTGGAACAGGCTACAAACGCGACCGTCAAATGACACGACGCTTTATTTTGGTTTATGGTATTGAAAAAATAAATAAACTGCCAATGCCAATACCTTCTATTTCACTTACCTAAATTAAGCTCTATTTTTTTCCTTACGGTAAAAAAACTGCTGACGTCCTCTGACCGCTGCTTCACCCTGACACTGACAGGGTATGTGCATGAGTACCTACTATACTATAATTACCTGTTATTAGCATAAGTATTGAGTGCATGTTGCAGTTACAATAAATAAATAAATAAATAAAACTCACCCGGTATACTACTCTGTGTAAAAAGTATCGGGAATATGTCAATAAAAAGACCCGCGTAAAAGAGGTCGTTCTAATTTTTTTACTGCATGTTGGTAGCACTGTACTGATTTAGCGCGCAAAATTTGAGCGGGATCTGTCATTTAATTTGTTTTAAACTACACTTTTTGTTGGTCATAGTTTTGAGTCCTCGGCGATTTTTACAATGGAAAATATTGTTGAACAAAGAGTGTGCCTTAAATTTTGTGTTTCAAATGATATTTCATGTGGTGAATCACTAAAAATGTTGCGAAATACCTAAGGCGAATCGTGTATATCGAAAACAAGGGCTTATGAATGGTATAAGGCTTTTAAAGAAGGCCGAGAAGTAGTAGTAGACTTGCCTCGTTCTGGTAGACCTTCAACCGCTACGACCAAAGAAAACATCGACAGAATCAAGAAGCTAGTGCTCGAAAATCGACGTATGAGTCTGAGAGAGTTGGCTAGTGAGGTGAACATATCTTTTAAGTCCGTCCACAACATTCTCATTGACATTTTAGGCATGAAACGCGTCGCCGCTCGACTAGTTCCAAAAGAGCTCAATTTTGTTCAAAAAGCGCAGCGAAAGCATGTCGCTGAAGACATGGTTTCCCGAGCTTCTACGGATCCGACCTTTATGAAACGTATAATAACTGGGGACGAGACATGGGTTTATGAGTACGACATGCAAACAAGCCAACAGTCTTCAGAATGGCGTCTCGAAAACGAGCCGAAACCCAAAAAACCGCGGCAAAGTCGCTCCAAAATCAAGGTGATGCTGACAGTTTTTTTTGACTACCGTGGTGTGGTTCACTCCGAATTCCTTCCAGAGGGAGAAACAGTGAATAAAGAATATTATTTAGGCGTCATGGAGCGTTTGCGTGAGAGTATCCGCCGAAAACGTCCAGATTTGTGGCAACACAACTCATGGATGCTGCACCATGATAATGCACCATCACACACAGCCATTATAGTGAAAGAGTTTTTAGCGAAAAATTCAACAAAAGTTCTCGACCAAGCACCGTATTCACCTGATATGGCTCCGTCTGACTTTTTTTTATTTCCCAAGTTAAAATTACCACTTCGAGGAAAACGTTTTGAGTCGATAGAAGCCATAAAAGAAAATTCGCTGAATGAGCTAAAGGCCATACCGCAAATAGCCTATGAAAAATGTATGGAAGACTGGGTGAAGCGGTGGAGATGTTGTATTGCAAGCGATGGGGCCTACTTTGAAGGCGATAAAATAAATTTAGATGAATAATTTGTATTTTTTGTTTTATTGATAAATTCCCGATACTTAGTACACTGAATGTATATTTACCACAAACAAACATACATTAAAATTCTAATATTTTATACCTAGTAATTCTTCTAAACAACAATAGCAAAAAAGCCAACGGCACGAGGTGTTCCCAGGCGGTCACCCATCCAAGTACTGACCTCGCCCTATGTTGCTTAACTTCGGTGATCGGACGAGAACCGGTGTATTCAACGTGGTATGGTCGTTGGCGAAAGCTCAATTGAATTTGTTGATCTAAATCGGCGTAGTATTATTTACTCTGTCTAAATATACGATCCACATCAATGATATCGTACACAGAATAGTATCATTAGAAGTACACAAATATTTTCTAGAAATTGCAGGCATTACTAAACTTCTCTCCTAACAGCACAGAAATCTAAATGACAAGGCACGTTATTTAGATTTCTATGTCTAAAACTTGTTTAAATTTACCACAAACGAACATACCTGAGGATTTACTCATTTCTCTGCCATCTACCGAAATCATTATGAACCCATATGTGCATAGAGTACAGTTTAGTCAGCTAGGTATATCAAGAGTAGCAGTGTTATCCAACAGAGAGCGCTGCCCCAGAAAGTTTGCGGTAAGAAAATTTGAGACCGAAAAATTCGTGTCGGGGAAAGGAATGTGTCCGGGAAATTCATCTTAAAAATCCATAATGTATGTTTATTGTATTTAACCAATTCGGCGCATTTAATATCAATCAACTACAATAATATTATAAGTTTTTGGTTAGATAGATTGTGTTAGTTAATGTCATTATAATTAAAATATTGCCTTTATTTATTCACAAAAATAGTCATTTTTAAAATAACAATGGCAAAAAGCCAACGGCACGAGGTGTTCCCAGGCGGTCACCCATCCAAGTACTGACCTCGCCCTATGTTGCTTAACTTCGGTGATCGGACGAGAACCGGTGTATTCAACGTGGTATGGTCGTTGGCGAATGCCTAGTTGAATTTGTTAATCTCTATCGGCTGAGTATTAATACTCAGCCGATAGAGATATCATTGATGTAGGATGTGTATTTACACATCCTACATCAATGATATCGTATACAGAATGAGGATTATTAGAAATATACAAATATTTTCTAGAAATCGCAGACATTACTAAAGTTCTCACATAACACTTATATACAGAATGAATTTAAATTCGTGTAATTATTATCTGGTGACGCCAATGTTGATAAAGACAATTTCTCCATTCGATGAAAAATTTTCGATTACCCATAAAAAGTAGGTACCTACTTAAACCAATGTGAAACCACCTTTATTATGGGAGTATAACAATTTTCGGTTGGTGACTCCACTTCGGAGGGCGGTGTGTGAGTTTTGTTTCGACTTAACGTTACTACCGCGTTTACGTGACGATTTAAATGAAGAAATGTGCAGCGCCTCTAGCGGATAGTTTGCGAAACGATTTTTTCATAGATACTTTTTGCGTAAACGCGAACGCGATGGTAAACTTAAAAACGAGACAAAACTCGCACTTCGCACACTGATTACAAACAACTTTCCACTAAGAACTATAGCCGAATATCGTTGGACATTCATACTAAATGTGGTTTCAGTATAATTTACTTTGTACGAGTCACAGATAATCTGTGGTACGAGTACATAATTGATATGAAATGAAAATAATGCCTATATTTTTGTGTTGCGGGTGTCCATGGGCGGCGGTGATTGCTTTCCATCAGGTGACCCGCATGCTCGTTTGCCGCCCTCTCATATAAAAAAAAAAAAAAAAATATTCACAAAAATTGTAATTTTTCTAAACCATAATGGCAAAAAGCCAACGGCACGAGGTGTTCCCAGGCGGTCACCCATCCAAGTACTGACCTCGCCCTATGTTGCTTAACTTCGGTGATCGGACGAGAACCGGTGTATTCAACGTGGTATGGTCGTTGGCGAATGCCGAGTTGAATTTGTTAATCTCTATCGGCTGAGTATTATTTACTCTGTATAAATACATGACCCACATCAATGATATCGTATACCTACAGAATGAATATAACTAGACGTACACAAATATTTTCTAGAATTTGCAGACATTACTAATCTATTATTATATTTACCACAAACGCATATTATGAGAATTTGTGTGCAAAAGAAAATATAACCTTATTCACTAAAAATAGTGATAGACACAATGTTCAAGGATGAGAACCGGCTATCTGTTCATGTCAGCCGGATGAACAAAGTTAGTAAATCCTTCAAAGGGCAATGTAGGTACATATACCTACCTACGCTTACGCTATAATAATAACTAATAATAAGGTTCCGTCCGGTAGGCATTTAGAATTTGCCTTTAAATAAATTTAAAGCAATAATAAAACAGAGATTATTAGAAAAAAGCTATTATAAAATCACTGAATATTTGGATGATAGGCAAGCATAGACAACTATCTTATCATTCATACTTCATACCTATTATACCTCCTCCATAAATTTCCTCTGACTGTCATACCATATCACAAATTGTATCTATGTATATAAAAATAGCAACCCTTACGTTTCTTGATCGTTCTTCTCTGGGGGGGTCAGCTTTGTCAATGAACAGTAAATTTAATATTAAGCTAATGTGCGACTTTTTTAAGTGATGATTATATCCTATGAAATAAAATATTTTTGACTATGACTTCGAACTTAACTGAGGAGTTCAGTAATTTCACTGACATCTTCCGAGATCAGTATGTACCCATATGTGCATAGAGTATAGTTTAGCCAGCTAGGTATATCAAAAGTAGCAGCGGTATCCAACAGAGGGCGCTGCCAACGCAGAATTTTCTGTAAGCAGAAAGTTTGAAGACCGAAAAATTCGTGTCGGGAAAGGAATGTTTCTGGGAAATTTTTCTAAAAAAATCATATTTTCAATGTTTAGGATGGTTAACAAATGCGGCGCATATAAAAATGAACTACAATAAAGTTATAAGTTGTTGGTTAGATAGTTTGTGTTAAAATCTAACACTATCGAGAATAGAGATAGAATGTATCTAACAGTTAGTTAATGGTAATAAATAAAAATATTGCCTTTATTTATTCACAAAAATAGTAATTCCTCTAAATAACAATATGGCAAAAAGCCAACGGCACGAGGTGTTCCCAGGCGGTCACCCATCCAAGTACTGACCTCGCCCTATGTTGCTTAACTTCGGTGATCGGACGAGAACCGGTGTATTCAACGTGGTATGGTCGTTGGCGAATGCCTAGTTGAATTTGTTGATCTCTATCAGCGTAGTATTATTTACTCTGTAAATAGTTAAATACACGACCTACGTCAATGATATCGTACACAGAATAGTATCATTAGAAGTACACAAATATTTTCTAGAAATTGCAGACATTACTAAACTTCTCAATTAACAGTTGTATACCGGTTGAGTTTTTTTTACCGTAAGGAAAAAAAATAGGGCATATTAGGTAAGTGATATAGAAGTTATTGGCACAGGTAGTTTTTTTTTCAAAACCATCATCAACGCATGCGCCGCGCCGGCCGGAGATTGATATGCGGACTGGCGGGATTCGTAGGGTTCCTAACTTGCGAAATTTATTTGGAACTCATTATTTCTCCAAGTTTTCTTTATTTAATTAATTTAATTATGTGGCATAGGCTACAAACGCGACTGTCAAATGACACAACGCTTCAATCGATGATGGTTTTGAAAAAAAAAAAAAAACTCCCAATGCCAATACCTTCTATTTCACGGTAAAAACCCGTACCCGTAGTGATTAAAAAAAAAAAAAAAACTCATCCGGTATATTTACCACAAACGAACACACCTTTTATTCTTTTAATATAGTTGATATTTATATTAGTCTTCTAAGCAGGCAAAAAGCCAACGGCACGAGGTGTTCCCAGGCGGTCACCCATCCAAGTACTGACCTCGCCCTATGTTGCTTAACTTCGGTGATCGGACGAGAACCGGTGTATTCAACGTGGTATGGTCGTTGGCGAAAGTTCAGTTGAATTTGTTGATCTCTATCGGCGTAGTATTATTTACTCTTGGTGGTATTCGGATGTCGCCGGTTCGATCCTCAGCGGGGTACATGTTTAAGTATACGGTTTGTTTGGTGGTAGGGCATTTTAAATGTCTGCCTGGCTAGCTACCACCATCTTATCTAAATCTGCCGCCAAGCAGCAATGTTAATAGCATTGTTGTGTTCCGGTTGTCAGAGATAAGATAGCCAGTCCCCCAAATGTGTTGGGGTTTCCGGGTCAGTACGCTTCCACTTTCGACCTCATCTTCACTTAACATCAGGTGTGATTGAGGTCAAGTATCAACCCGTTATGCATAAAAAAAAATAAAAAAACCGTAAGGAAAAGAAATATTAGGTAAGTGAAATAAAAGTTATTGGCCTGATAGTTTTTTTTTTCAAACTACGCTACTAATATATTTGTATAATTCTAATAATATTCATTCTGTATACGATATCATTGACGTAGGTCATGTATTTAGACAGTAAATAATACTAGGCCCACTGAGATCAACAAATTCAACTCGGTATTCGCCAACGACCATACCACGTTGAATACACCGGTTCTCGTCCGATCACCGAAGTTAAGCAACATAGGGCGAGGTCAGTACTTGGATGGGTGACCGCCTGGGAACACCTCGTGCCGTTGGCTTTTTGCCATTGTTATTTTAAAAAATTACTATTTTTGTGAATAAATAAAGGCAATATTTTAATTTTATTGACATTAACTAACACAATCATAATCATAATTATTTATTGCATTTCCATGTGTTAGTTATAAAGGTAATAATATTTTTGGTGTGCCGCAGGGCAGCATTTTAGGACCTTTACTATTTGTGATATATATTAATGACTTGCCCAAGTGCCTAGATAGAGATCATAAATGTACACTATTCGCCGATGATACGACTATACTAATTGATGGTAGGGATTTGCCGACATACAATCAGCAAATTAATGATTCACTGAGACGAACGATTAATTGGCTTACAGCAAATAACTTAAAAGTAAATATAGATAAAACTAAATATATACAATTTTATACATCACAAGGACATTCCCAAAATGTAAATGTTGACTATGAAGGAGAAATTATAGAACAAGTGACGCAAACAAAATTTCTGGGCGTAACTATGGATTGTCACTGTAATTGGAAAGACCATATAAAAGGTGTGTGCTCTAAGATAAATAGATTTGTTTGTGCTCTGAGGAAGGTTAGTCAAGTAGTTACACTGAAAGCAGCTATAACCGCTTATAATGGATATGTGGACTCTTCTCTGCGTTATGGTATCGTGATTTGGGGTAACTCATCAGATATAAATGATTTATTTTTAATACAGAAACGTTGTATTAGGGCAATGTTCGGACTAGATTATTTGGATTCATGTCGTCCATATTTTAGGAAATATAATATCTTGCCCTTGCCATGTTTGTATATCATGGAAGTGTGCCTGTTTGTACACAAATATGAGTATCTTTTTGAACTAAAACAGGACAAGTCTAGTCGGCAAATGAGATCGCAACATAGATATAAGTTATTTAAGCCATCAACAAAATTGACATTAGTATCAAGAAATTCTTATTTAATGTGTATAGATATTTTTAATAAGCTGCCAGATTCTTTTAAAGACAAGAATAAACATGCTTTTAAAAAGTTGATAAAAAAGTGGCTAACTGAGAAATGTTTCTATGGTATAAAAGAATTTCTAGAATTCAAAAATGATTCCTTTTGACAGCTTTTCAATATTCTGATTTTCTATTATTTCACATAATTATCTAATATTAACATGTTGACAAATGATTTATTGACTTAGCTATATCTATATTTTGATATTAGCTATATTTTGATTTGTGGACTAATTAATTTAATGAGTTTTATTTTAATTTTATTTTTTGTACTATTATGCTATTACTTATTATTATAACAATTGACATTGTATAAATATAAATAACGTGTAAATGTAATTACCTACTAAATTTGTGAAATTAATTACATAAATAAACTTACTTATAAAATACTGTGTGTACACCTGCAAAGGTAGGGTTTGGTGAAGCAAAAAATGCTACAACAACTGCAAATATACAACCCGAACGCCATGCACAATAAAAATAAATGAATAAATGAATTAAATCTATGTTAGTGTACAGACATGGAAGCCCCGTCAGGACATTGCAACATTATATTAATTTATTACTATTTATTATATTAATTACTCATGTCAAAATTTTAAACACAATTATTATTCTCATGTCAAAATAGAAAAAAAAATATATATTATGAAATCGATCTTACCAAAAGCTTATAATAATGAAATAGGCACTTAGAAACAGATGTAGTGGCTTTTAGTACACGGTGAAATTTAATTCGTGTACCTAATTCCTGTTTACTGGTGACTCCACTCCTGATTACGAATAACTTTCCACTAGGAACCATAGCGGAATTCATCCGAAAATTGTTGGACGTTAGGTATGTTCGTTTGTAGTAAATATACCGGATGACTTTTTTAACCGTAAGGATAAAAATAGGACATAATTTGCCAATATCTTCTATTTCACTTACCTACCTACTAATGATATTGGCATAAAGATTTATTTTTTTTCAAAACTATAATCGATTAAACCGTTAATTGTGTTATTTAACGGTCGCGTTTGTAGAATATTCCACTTAACTTAGAGAAAATATGAGTTCCAAATTTTCGTAAGTTAGGAACCCTACGAGTCCCGCCAGACGCAAATCAATTTCCGGCCGGCGCGGCGCGGCGCGTGCGTTGATGATGGCTTTGAAAAAAAAAAAACTACCTATGCCAATAATTTCTATTTCACTTACTTAAATGCCCTATTTTTTCCCTACGGTAATAAGACTCATCCGGTATACAAGTCAATGTCTGCAATTTCTAGAATTTTTTTGTGTACTTCTAATGATACTATTCTGTGTACGAGATATCATTTGACGTTGGTCGTGTATTAAAGACAGAGTAAAGAATATTACGCCGATTGAGATCAACAAATTCAACTTGACATTCGCCAACGACCATACCACGTTGAATACACCGGTTCTCGTCCGATCACCGAAGTTAAGCAACATAGGGCGAGGTCAGTACTTGGATGGGTGACCGCCTGGGAACACCTCGTGCCGTTGGCTTTTTGCCATTGTTATTTAAAATAATTGCTATTTTTGTGAATAAATTTTAATTTATTACCATTATCTAACTGTTAGATAGAGTCTATCTCTATTCTCGATAGTATTAGATTTTAACACAAACTATCTGACCAACAATTTATAACTTTATTGTAGATGATTGTTTTTCAATGCGCCGAATTTGTTAACCGTCATCATAACATATACAATATGAATTTTTAAGAAAAATTTCCCAGAAACATTCCTTTTCTCGACACGAATTCTTCGGTCGCCAAACTTTCTGCTTAATATTAATTTACTGTTCATTGCCAAAGCTGACCCCCCAGAGAAGGACGATCAAGAAACTTAAGGGTTGCTCTTTTTAAATAGATTATGCGTTACAATTTGTGATTTGACAATCAGAAGATAATATCAATTATAGGTATGAATGATAAGATAGTTATGTCTATGCTTGCCTATTATCCAAATATTCAGTGATTTTATACTAGCCTAATATTTTTGTAATAATTTCTGTTTTATGATTGCTTTTTATTTAAAAGCAAATTCTGAATGCCAACCGGAACCTTATTATAAAAGCGTAGGTAGGTATATGTACATACATTGCCCTTTGAAGGATTTAGTAACTTGGTCGCAGTCGGCTATCATGAACAGATAGCCGGTTCTTATCCCTGAACATCGTGTCTATCACTATTTTTACTGAATAAGGTTATATTTTTATTTGCACACAAATTCTCATTATTCGTTTTTGGTAAATATACGTGGGACACTCAGAAAATTTTGCGAAACAGAAAAAAATTGTTCTATGGGCAAATATATTTTTTCAAAGTACTCTCCACTAGCATCTATACAAAGTTTCATGCGTCTGAACCAATTTTCGAAACACCTTTTCCAGTCCGCCGCAGACACCTCGTTTACGGCCTGCTCGAACGCAGACAGCGCATCTTCCGGCAATGAAAATTGTATCCCTTTGAGCTGATTTTTTATTTTTGGGAATAAAAAGAAGTCACACGGTGCTAGGTCCGGGCTGTAAGGAGGGTGACCTAGGAGTTTGACCGGCGTGCTGTCCAGGAAGTCCCTCGTTTTGAGCGCGGTGTGCGCGGGCGCGTTGTCATGGTGGAGCAGTAGCCCACGGAGTCCTGTGTTTGGTCGCTTGTTGCTCACAACAGAGAAAACTTCTGGCAAGCATTTATTAATATACCATTCGGCGTTGATGCTTCTTTGGTTTTGTAAAGGAATTGACACCAAGTAGCCAGTCAAATTGAAAAAGCTCGCGATCAAAATTTTCCCCCCGCTTCTAGATCGCTTCACTTTGGTGGGCGTTGCTTCGTTTTGAAACACCCAAACTGTCGACTGGCGCTTCGTTTCTGGATCGTATTGATATATCCAGGACTCGTCACCTGTAATGATGTCATAAACACGCCGAGACGAACCTGCTTCAAATTTGTTAAGCATATCACGGCACCATTCCACCCGGGCCTGTTTCTGAGCATCGGTGAGGTTGTGCGGCACCCAGCGTGAAACTATCCTCCTCACGCGAAGATGCCAACGATACACGGTTGCCTTAGAAGGGCCTTCATCCATGAATGCCATTTGAAGTCTTTCGTACGATTCTTCCGGTTTCAGGCGGCACTTGAAATCGTATAAAATCATAGCGCGATAATGTTCCCGGTGCAGATCCATTTTTCACTGAGACACGATAATTTAAATTAGCTTGCAAAAAATGTGGAGGGAAAATTTTTAATTGGAATGTGCCTATTTTTACTTATAAATAATCATATTTTTAAAATAGATTTTAACTGGCCAGTTTCTCATTCATAAAAACTTTTTTTCGCAAAATTTTCTGAGTGGCCTATTATAATATAATAGATTAGTAATGTCTGCAATTTTTAGAAAACATTTGTGTACGTCTAATTATACTCATTCTGTAGGTATACGATATCTATCACTGATGTAGGTCGTGTATTTATTCAGAGTAAATAATACTAAGCCGATTGAGATCAACAAATACAAATCGTCTTTCGCCAACGACCATACCACGTTGAATACACCGGTTCTCGTCCGATCACCGAAGTTAAGCAACATAGGGCGAGGTCAGTACTTGGATGGGTGACCGCCTGGGAACACCTCGTGCCGTTGGCTTTTTGCCATTGTTGTTTAGAAAATTACTATTTTCGTAAATAAATATAGGCATTATTTTCATTTTATAGCAATTAGGTACTCATACAAAGTAAATCATACTGAAACCACATTTTTTATGAATGTTTAAAAACTTTTCACAAGTAAAATTATTAAAGTTCTCAACAATGTAATTAGTAGCATAAATCATTGCTAACACTTCAGCCAATTTCGCGCCCTGAGATTAGTACTATATTAATTCTGTGCATGAGGTTTCGCTTCGCGCCACACAAATGAGTTATATTTTTTACTTTTTAATTTTAAACGTACACGGGGCACATGAAAGCACCTTTTTGATCTTAACGAAGTAAAAGTTCAGAAAAATAACCCAGTCATAAACAACCAACACACTGATCACACCAAAAATTTTAAATAAATTTAAAGTAATCATAAAACAGAAATTATTAGAAAAAGGCTATTATAAAATCACTGAATATTTAGATGATAGGCAAGCATAGACATAACTATCTTATCATTCATACCTACAATAAATATTTTCCTCTGATTGTCAAATCACAAATTGTAACTCATAATAGTCATAATCTATTTAAAAAGATGAACCTTTAAGTTTGTTGATCGTTCTTCTCTGGGGGGTCAGCTTTGTCAATGAAAAGTACATTTAATATTAAGCTAATGTGTGACTTTTTTATGTGATGATTTTATCCTATGAAATAAAATATTTTGACTATGACTTCGAAAATGCTCCAAGGACTTCGAATATACCCGAGGAGTTCTTTAATTTCACTGACATCTGCCGAGATCAGTATGTACCCATATGTGCCTAGATTATAGTTTAGACAGCTAGGTATATCAAGAGTAGCAGTGTTATCCAACAGAGGGCGTTGCCAACGCAGAATTTTCTGTGGTTTTTCTTAAAAATTCATATTGTATATGTTTAAGATGGTTAACAAATTCGGCGCTTTTAATAACGATCATCTACAATAAAGTTATAAGTTGTTGATCAGATAGTTTGTGTTAAAATCTAACACTATCGAGAATAGAGATAGAATGTATCTAACAGGTAGATAATAGCAATAAATTGAAAACAATGCCTTTATTTATTCACAAAAATAAGTAATTCCTCTAAATAAACAATATGGCAAAAAGCCAACGGCACGAGGTGTTCCCAGGCGGTCACCCATCCAAGTACTGACCTCGCCCTATGTTGCTTAACTTCGGTGATCGGACGAGAACCGGTGTATTCAACGTGGTATGGTCGTTGGCGAACGTCGAGTTGAATTTGTTGATCTCAATCGGCGTAATATTCTTTACTCTGTCTTTAATACACGACCTACGTCAATTTATATCTCGTACACAGAATAGTATCATCAGAAGTACACAAAGATTTTCTAGAAATTGCAGACATTACTAAATTTCCCTCCTAACACTTGCATACCGGATGAGTTTTTTTACCGTAGGGAAAAAAATAGGGCATCTAAGTACCTAAGTGAAATAGAAATTATTGGCATAGATAGTTTTTTATTTTCAAAACTATCATCGACGCACGCGCCCCGGGGCGGAGATTGAAATGCGACTGGCAGGATTCGTACGGTTCCTAACATGCGAAATTTCTCTCTCTCTCATATTTTCTCCAACTTTTATTTAATTAATTTAATTATGTAATTATATGGAATAGGCTACAAACGCGACTGTCAAGTGCCACAACGCTTTAATCGATTATGGTTTTGAAAAATAATTGAACTCCCCAATACCGTCCATTTCACTTACCTAATATGCCCTATTTTCTTCCTTACGGTAAAAGACTCAGCCGGTATATTTACCACAAACGAACATACTAAGGTATTTATTAATTTCTCTGCCTTCTGCCGATATCATTATGAACCGATATGTGCATAAAGTACAGTTTAGTCAGGTTACCTTAATTTTTCTAAACAACATTGACAAAAAGCCAACGGCACGAGGTGTTCCCAGGCGGTCACCCATCCAAGTACTGACCTCGCCCTATGTTGCTTAACTTCGGTGATCGGACGAGAACCGGTGTATTCAACGTGGTATGGTCGTTGGCGAACGTCGAGTTGAATTTGTTGATCTCAATCGGCGTAATATTCTTTACTCTGTCTTTAATACACGACCTACGTCAATTTAAATCTCGTACACAGAATAGTATCATCAGAAGTACACAAAGATTTTCTAGAAATTGCAGACATTACTAAATTTCCCTCCTAACACTTCCATACCGGATGAGTTTTTTTACCGTAGGGAAAAAAATAGGGCATCTAAGTAAGTGAAATAGAAATTATTGGCATAGATAGTTTTTTTTTCAACACCATCATCAACGCATGCGCCGCGCCGCCGGCCGGAGATTGATATGCGACTGGCGGGACTCGTAGAGTTCCTAACTTGCGAAATTTATTTGGAACTCATTATTTCTCCAAGTTTTCTTTATTTAATTAATTTAATTATGTGGCATAGGCTACAAACGCGACTGTCAAATGACACAACGCTTCAATCGATGATGGTTTTGAAAAAAAAAACCCCAATGCCAATACCTTCTATTTCACGGTAAAAAACTCATCCGGTATATTTACCACAAACGAACATACCTTTTATTCATTTATTATAGTAGATATTTTTATTAGTCTTCTAAACAATGGCAAAAAGCCAACGGCACGAGGTGTTCCCAGGCGGTCACCCATCCAAGTACTGACCTCGCCCTATGTTGCTTAACTTCGGTGATCGGACGAGAACCGGTGTATTCAACGTGGTATGGTCGTTGGCGAAAGACGATTTGTATTTGTTGATCTCAATCGGCGTAGTATTATTTACTCTGTATAAATACACGACCTACATCAATGATATCGTATACCTACAGAGTGAGTATAATTAGACGTACGTACACAAATATTTTCTAGAAATTGCAGACATTACTAATCTATTATATTATTATATTATATTATATTATATTATATTATATTATATTATATTATATTATATTATATTATATTATATTATATTATATTATATTATATTATATTATATTATATTATATTATATTATATTATATTATATTATATTATATTATATTATATTATATTATATTATATTATATTATATTATATTATATTATATTATATTATATTATATTATATTATATTATATTATATTATATTATATTATATTATATTATATTATATTATATTATATTATATTATATTATATTATATTATATTATATTTACCACAAACGAATATTATGAGAATTTGTGTGCAAATAAGAATATAACCTTATTCACAAAAAATAGTGATAGACACGATGTTCAAGGATAAGAACCGGCTATCTGTTCATGTTAGCCGACTGCGACAAAGGTAGTAAATCCTTCAAAGGGCAATGTAGGTACATATACTTACCTACGCTTTTATAATAAGGTTCCGGTAGGCATTCAGTATTTGCCTTTAAATAAATTTAGGGGTTGCTCTTTTTAAATAGATTATGTAGGTATGAGTTACAATTTGTGATTTGACAATCAGGAAAATATCTATTAGTTATAGGTATGAATGATGATAAGATAGTTATGTCTATGCTTGCCTATCATCCAAATATTCAGTGATTTTATAATAACCTTTTTCTAATAGTTTCTGTTTTATGATTGCTTTATGTGTCTTGCTTGATCGTTTTTCTCTGGGGGGGTCAGCTTTGTCGATGAACAGTAAATTTAATCATGGCTAATGTGTGACTTTTATGTGATGATTTTATCCTATGAATTAATTATATTTGGGTATGTAAATAAAAAACCATATGTACCAATTCCTGCGATTTTCAAAGCTATATCCAAATTTGTTTTTTATTTGGAAAATGGAATATTATTTCAAGGTTTCACGTGAAATATTTTTTAATTTCTGGGATAAACCACATAATAAAAAAAATTGAACAGAGCTCTTTTCATGTGCTTCCCTTATTCGTTTCTTAGATTCGCTGAAACTTTTATATAGCGGTTACTTTTAAAATTTTTATACACACAAAGTTTAGCTAAATTTGGATTCGCCGTTCCCAAAAAAAAACAAAAATGTTTGTCTGGAAAAACAGTCTTAATTAAATTCTTCATACAAAACGCCAATTTCATAGGTAAGGACCTAATATAATATTTTGACTGACTTCGAACATATGGTGGTGGTGGTCGTGGTCGCGTTCCGAGCTAGTGGTAGTTTAAAAAACAAATGACGTTCATAAGTGCATATTGTATTGCCTACATGAATAAATGATTTTCATTTCATTTCATTTCATAACTGAGGAGTTCATTAATTTCACTGACATCTGCCGAAATCATTATGTACCCCTATGTGCATGGAGTACAGTTTAGTTAGCTAGGTATATCAAGAGTAACAGTATTATCCAACAGAGGGCGCTGCCTATGCAGAATTTTCTTTAATGTGCAGAAAGTTTGGAGATCGAAAAATTCATGTCGGGCAAGGAAAATTCATGTTAAAAATTCATATTGTTTAAGATGGTTAACAAATTCGGCGCATTTAATAACAATGAACTACATTAATGGTTAGTTAATTTGTGTTAAAATCTAACACTATCGAGAATAGAGATAGAATCTATGTAACAGTTAGATAATAGCAATAAATTGAAAATAATGCCTTTATTTATTCACAAAAATAGTAATTCCTCTAAATAACAATATGGCAAAAAGCCAACGGCACGAGGTGTTCCCAGGCGGTCACCCATCCAAGTACTGACCTCGCCCTATGTTGCTTAACTTCGGTGATCGGACGAGAACCGGTGTATTCAACGTGGTATGGTCGTTGGCGAATATTTAGTTGAATTTAGTGCATTGCTTATAATATGAACTGTTTCGCAGTCGGTTTTTTGATTTTTTTAACAATTTGTTGTATTTGTATACCTACTAGCTGCTACACGCGACTTCGTCCGCGTAGAATTCGTTCTACAATGAAATGCATCACTCTATCCCACTAATTATACCTATCCTACAGGAACCAGTCACTTATGTTAATCCAGGTCCAAATAATGTCTACCAACCTTTCAACCAAATGTGTCCAGCCGTTTAGGAGGGAAGAGGTAACAATACTATAAATAAATACACACACACACACAAACTTTCGCAAAAAATATTAGTTGAGGTTGGGATATCATCACACCGTCATCACCATCATCATCACCATCAATGTCATCATCATCATCATTAGGAAAAAAACTTCTACTTCCAAATGCGTCACTCTACGACGCAAAAGCAATCTCGCTAATGATACCAATCCTACAGGAACCAGTCACTTTTCTGGCATAAAAAGTAGCATATATGTTAATCCAGGTCCTAATCTGTCTATCAAGCAAATTTCAACCGAATAGGACTAGCCCTTTAGGTGTGAAAAACTTTCGCATAAACATATTGGGTCGTTACCTATGAAATTGGAGTTTTTTTTCTTCGTTAATCATATGTACCAATTCCTGCGATTTTCAAAGCTATATCCAAATTGGTTTTTTATTTGGAAAATGGAATATTATTTCAAGGTTTCACATGAAATATTTTTTTAATTTCTGGGCTAAATCACAATAATAAATAAATTTTAACAGAGCTCTTTTCATGTGCTTCCCATAATCATTTCTTCCATTCGCCACAGAATAGGTAATAGTACTAATTCGCTGAAACTTTTATAAAGCGGTTACTTTTAAAAATTAACGCTGCCTATACTTAACTTAATGTTATCCGATAATACACACAAGCTCAATTTGGATTTGCCGTTCCCAAAAAAAAAAACAAAAATGTTTGTATGGAGAAAACAGTCTTAATGAAATTCTTCATACAAAACGCCAATTTCATAGGTAAGGACCTAATATTGGTTGGGATGGAAATCAAACAATGCACACCCACCTGGAACAAGAAGACCAGCATGTTGAAGATCTGCAGAGCCTGCAGTGCGCTGTTGAGGGGCGCCTTCACCGCCTCCACACAGCCGCGGGTGTGCAGTGACGCCGACAGCAGCGGAGACCCCTCTGACCAAACCTCCCGCCATTCCGACTGGAAATCGACACTAATCTCATAAGCGAAGATGCTTAACCTTCCGAAGAGGCTTCCGGATACAAATATCTTTTTACTTTTCACCCCCACCGTGGCTCAATGTAATTTTATATTATGCCTACATTATCGAAAACTGCCAACTTATTATTTATTGAAATTATTGATAACCCAAATATTTGGGTTTCCGGGTCAGTACGCTTCCACCTTCGGCCTCATCTTGTGATTGAGGCCAAGTGCTAACCCGTTGTGCAAAAAAAACAACGATCCGTCTGGGCATTTCATGAAATGACTAATTTAGCGATCCGCCTGCGACACCTACCTACTATACCGAACTCAAAATATGTGATGTCATTCTTGTTACCTGTTGTAAAGGATCGTGATAGCATGCGGCTAATACACGAGGGGTGCAACAGGAATATGGCGATACCGGTGGAAGCACCTTGCCGTCAGCGCCTGCCATCCTGTAAAGGAGAAAAAACTGTATCAAAAACAGCTTATAATTCGACAGATCTAAGATGCAACAAGAATTTTGACATAATTTTGACAACCCCATTGGTGCAGTGGTTAGAAACTATGACTGCTATACTAAATGACCGTGGGTTCGAATCCGTTAGGGGGGTTCGTATGATGAATACGGACATGTGTACCCGTGAGTTATGGAAGTTCTTCATGTATTTATTTATTATTAGCGTGGAACCAGATGACGCCGTGTGTAGTGCGTCTGTACATAGATATTTATTATTTACTAGCTGTTGCCCGCGACTTTCTTCGCTTGGACCACTTCATCAATATCGATTCAGCAAAAAAAATTGCCTATGTTCATCTAGGTACTATAATCTGTCTACTAAACTAAATTTAATCCAAATCCGTCCAGCTATTTAGGCGTGAAAAGGTAACACACATACATGCATACACACGTACAAACTTTCGTATTTATAATATTAGTTTGGATGTTAAATGTTAAATATTAAATAATATTATATTAGGGATTAAAGATAAAGGCCATTGAAATTTGAAATATAAGTAGTTGAAGGAAATGGTGGCCCAAATACAAACACTTAATTAAAAGAGTAAAATTAGATTATTAGATTAGATTGAAAGTGTTACTAACTTCATAACGACTGCCGACTTCTCGTTGAGGAAGTCCATGTTGATCCAGGGTATCTCGTGCCAATCGCTAGGCCACTCTGCGCCGCAGCAACTAAGCTCGACCTGAATACATGGGTACAGAAATCAACTAGGCAGCAAGCGGCTTCACTATAGAATCTTTCCAAACACAATCGTCGTATTGCCGGCATGGTGGCACCCATCTACCAAATCATGGTACTTGTCCTGTCCTGTAGGTAGAGCGGGCGAAACAATGCATTCTTCGCAAAAAAAATCCTAGGAAAATTTTCCTGGTAGATTAAATGATAGAACATTTTAGCGCTCCGAATCAATGAATGGACGTTCGCGCACGTTTGAATATGAAATTTGAATATTTTGTGTACCCAATCAAGAACATTAGCTTGTAATAAAAAAGTCGAGGGTCAGCCACAGTCCGTGATGGTGAATGGTTGAATATCGATTAGTTCTACATTTTTACTGAATGTTTTTCAATACATACTTATATTCAGTTCAGACTCCCTAAGTTTCCTGATATCCCTGCAAGCAAGAACGTCTAATAACAATACAAACCTGCATCGTGTCTAATAGATGCTTCCACGTCGGCTCCGTGAGATACTGAGAGATCCCGACGCGCAGAGATGAAGACAGCTCTTCCATAAGCGCCTGAAATATTCAAAACCCAAGATCTTAATATAAAGGCCTACATGAGACTTAAAAGCAGCGATCGGTAACCTGCTTGACCGGTGTAAGAGATGCTTATGTCCATATTTCTACATGTTGATGATGATATAAATTTCGTAAATTTTCGTCATTTTTATTAGGGTTGTAACAGATTAAATTCATTACACAAGGATAGTTCGAGGGACATACAACCTCATTCCCTGTCATCATCTTCTTGCCCAGAGGGCGGAGTGTGAGTTTTGTTTCGACGTAACTTTACTACCGCGTTCACGTTTACGTGGCGATTTGTATGGAGAAATGTGCAGCGTCTCTAGCGGATAGTTTGCAAAACGATTTTTTTCATAGGGGCTTTTTTCGTAAACGCGAACGCGATGGTAAAGTTAAAAACGAGACAAAACTTACACTTCGCACACAGGTCCCAATTTATTTTTGCCCGGTGCTCCGGGTAATTAAAAATTGGCGTGGAAGCAACAATGTACCTATATATCAAGTAATACATTAAGGTGCTTTTGCTACAGGATCGGTATATCACTAACTAGCTTTCCGCCCGCGGCTTCGCCTGCGTGGAACAGCTTTATCGCGGATATGTTTGTTTATCCCGCGGGAACTACTCACTTTATCGGAATAAAAAATATCCTATGTCTCAATCCAGGGTATATTTATATACCAAATATCATCCAACAAATCTGTTCATCCGTTTCGCCGTGATTGGGCAACCAACATCTAAACTTTCGCATTTATATTAGGTAGATTATATTCTGTAAAAAACTAGCCAAGTCTCGATGGAGCTGCTTGATTATCTCTAAAAAGTAATGAATATATTTCTGCGTTCTAGTCTTATCCAGAGGTTCTAAAATAGGGGTCTGAAAATGCGGCGAAATGGTTCCAGTAAAGGATGGTACGGCAGTGTTTGCTTCGCGCTCGACTTGGCGGGGGCACTGCCGTGCCCCCAGATACCGCACTGCACATATCTAACTGCAAAGAAAAGTGTATATCTCTGTCTAAACTATACTAAACATGTAGATATGGGCCTTAGGGACCCCTGACAAATCGTTTGGTATACTTTTGGGTTATAAGAATGACAAAACTTGTGAAACTTTTGATTTTTTTCTTTCAACACCATTCTGAACAAAAGGCGCTGAAAAAAACAAAAGAACACACTTGACACTGAACGTGTGAAATATTTAGTAAGCAGATAAAAAAATACTACACGACGAAATACTGACGATTTCCAATGTTATTCTTATAACTTACTAAATAAAACATTTTTGATTTTGATTTTGATTACATACCCTCAAAGTACCCCTGCAAGCAGCATACACCAGCATACCGTTGAAAGAGACGAGACTGCCGCTGACCATCCACACTTGACTAGTCCGTGTGACGCGAGTCCAGTGCGGACAGTGGACGAACCACGAGATGAGGCGCAGGCCGCTCGTGTAGTGGAGCTTCATACAGTAAGCTTGTAGGAGGATCAGACCGTAGAGGAAGACGACAGTCACCTGGTAAATGTTTGACTGTCAAGTTTAGTGCACTTTCTTTATTCATCACGTACCAGAAATTCCAGACACGATAAATGTCTGTTGTTTATCCCTTAGCAAATAGCATTTGGTATTTACCACTTTTTAATCCGGTAATGTACCTAATGTACCCTCAGTTACGTACGTGGTTCTCATCAACTCATCATGCGAGTTTTAATCCAGGTTATAACGCCTACAATTATATCATCCTAAATGGTGAGACAAATTCGGCATACACTGCTGTTAAAGTAAATATATTTGAATTAATAGAACCAAGCCTCCCAGCAATGTATGCCGAATTAGTCTCTGAATGAAGGATGGTGTTTATAGGCGCTTTAATGGTTCCAAACCGGAATTCTGGCTAATAGTTCTTCGCCCATTGGACCCACTTTTACTTAACATCATGAATATAAATAATAAATAAATATTTCGGACACTCTTACAACAATCATCTAGTTCCAAACTAAGCAAAGCTTGTGCTCGGGATGGCTCGGGAATAAATGATCGTATTCATCACACAAACATTTACCTCACGCGGGATTCGAACCTGTAGCCAGCAACCGTTGGTATCGCTGACAAGGTCGCTATCCACTACACCAACCGGTCGTCGTATATACGTACATATTGGTGTCGATTAGGATGTACACCAACTAAACTAAACTAAAACCAGTTTTGGAGTGGTGCCATCGCATCGTACTGTTCCAGGGAGAAAGAGACAGTACTACTTTAAAACTGGTTTTAGTTTAGTTGGTGTACATCCGAATCGACACCATTATATTCAAGCGTCAACCTATCCTATAAGTTAACATATCTACTGATTGCCTCGGCATCGTATCAACATGTCCTCACTTCAAGTGGTTTCAAATGCACCGTATCGGCACTAACAGACTTATTGTCTAATTTCATTGAGCAATGAATTAAATTATTGCCATCTCTATCACCATGCGTCGAAAATGACATATAACGCTCTTGGTCAAAATGGACAGTTGGCGTAAGTACACGTATATTCCCGTTGAAGATAGACAATAATGCAAGGCCGGTATTCACCGTGGTTCGATGTCGTATACTTGAATTTTAGCTCGTTGACGTTGAGGCGTGGCGATGCTGATACTGTTCAGAGGCAATCAGTATGAATGTTTGTCTATAAAGCCAAATCTCACCTTATGAACGTGTTTGAGTAACAATAGGACCTTCATAGACGTGTTATAGCAAAATATAACCATGCACAGCGACACCACTAGCTGCGCGATCAGCAGCGCCCGCAGCACGCCCGCGACTCGCTGCCTGCCATCGCTAGTGAATGTGAACACTCCCCACGCCATATGACGACATGGTGTGCCACCATGCTAGCTGCCTCTCTACAACACCAACTGTTATCTGATCATTAAGGTCTTCTGTGCCTCGTTGACCTTGAAGGAACACAAGTAACTGGGCTGGCATTGGTTACATATTATAATGTCAGAAAACTAATGCCTTTACTTAAAATGCATGAGCCCGAAATACCCGAAATCGAAATACCTTATTATTCATAATAACTTGATCCACTACACCATACTGTACAATTCCGAATTTGAAATAGTAATTATTATGTCAGATTTTAAAATAGCGAATATTTAAATTTTCAATTAAATTTACAATATAAAATTACAAAACCAAAATTAGGATACAATGGGTTCGTTTAAAGGTCAAAAGTATTATTGGATAAATGATTAATTATCAACTATTTTAACTAGAGTAGAAATAATTTTTGTTTTATTTGTAATATTTTCGAAGTCACGTACATCGGGCTACTTGATGTAGTGTACTTCGATATCTTGGACTTTCGATGTTACTTTTGTAGATATGTCATTGTAGTTGTAGATATTTGTAGATTGATTGTCACTCTTACTTTTTTATTTTGCCCTGGAATTTTAGGGTGAAGTCTTTTATGGTTGAATATTTTAGCGTTAACTATTTAGTACATTTAATTTTCGGGCTCTGGTTATTCGGCCGTAAAGTATTTTAAATCATTGGTATTAAGTATATATACTTGAAATTTTAAATATAAGGTATTTCCATTTCGGATATTTTGGGCTTATGCATTTTAAGTAAAGGCATTATGTTTTCCAACATTATAAATATGTAACCCTGGCATCATACCCTTTACTTCGCGATAGAGTGTGTCTAAAACTTCACCAGCGACATTGTGTCGTGTCATGTATGCCGCCACCATGCTAGCTGCTCCTCCTCTTCGGTTGTCTACGCCTAATGGGCATATGTACTAAGGTTGCCCACGTCACCGGAGCTTCTTGATACAAAATACAGCAGTCTTGTTGTGGCCGAGACGGTCACGATGGCGACGGCGAAAAGCAATTCGCTGGTGACAGCTACTATGGTGATAGCTTTACACCGGGAAGTAGCACTTAAAAAGTCACCAATTTCACAAGTATGGATGGTTTCATGTCTTCCTATCTAGTATGGGGGTGGTATTGATACGATAGTAATGACCTCGTTCCAAAAAACGCCTACAGTTTGATAGACAATAACATCTCTAATATTAATTTAAATTAATTGATTCTCATTCAATAAATAAAAAATGTCACAAATGTGAAGTAACATCTTTATTTGTTTTATGTACTCAGTAATTAGTTTTAATAGCTATAAGTGCAATGGCTTGGTTACAATATAGGCAACGACATCTTAGAGATAAATTATGAAAAAAAAATGGGATTAGCTCTCCGATCTATTCCTTAGATATGATTGAAGTTTGATGTTAATGATTAAATTAGAGAGAATTAGCTTCATTGATGTGTCCGGAATTATAAAGGAATGGGATACGCGAAAAATTCGGGTGTGATACTTACAATCATCATTTTCCTGCCCTTATCCCACTCTAGGTGGGGTCGGCACAGGTCATCCTCTTCCACTCTCCTCTATCAGCCGTCATCTCCGTACTCGCCCCTTTCACACACATATCATTCCTTACGCAGTCTACCCACACCTTCTTTGGTCTTCCTCTACCTCTGTATCCCTCCACATACATACTTAACACTCGTCTTGTTACGTGCCTTTCATCACTCTTCATAATGTGCCCAAACCATGCTAACCTATTACTCCTCAGCTTTTCCGTTATTGGCGCCACTTTTAGACTTCCTCTGATATATGTACTCATTCCTGATCTTATCCGTTCTAGTCACACCATTCTCATCTCTGCCACATGCATTCTACTTTTATCAGTTTCTTTCATTGCCCAACATTCAGATCCATACATGGTGACAGGTCTTATGATGGTTTTGTAAATTTTCCCCTTGAGTTTCAGGGGCATCCGTGGGTCATATGTAGTCCCAGAAACCTGTCGCCATTGTCGTGTGATACTTACAATAAGTAACTGAATGTCTCGTGAAAGCAGCAGTGAAAGTCAACAGCTTTAACTTTCGCAAATCAAAGCTAATTTTGGATAAGGGCCTGCATTATTGTTATTGAACTTTCTGTTACTATATCTCAATATTAACAATTACTTACCCTCTGATACTTTAAAATGTGTTAAATTCATTGAACTCCGAAAAACTCTAATATTTAGCTCTTATTACATGACATATTTGACAGTGTCATGTTGGCAATTTTAATTTTATTATAAAGTGTAAAAAGAGGTTTCTAATACGTCACGGAATAATTCTCAAAATCGAATTATCGCTTCATTCGCAGACTTATTTGTAATTTAACGTTTCGATCATGCATAATAAGACGGATAACGTGATTGGAAAATACTGTAGGTACCTACTCGTAAGTCTACCTTCTTGAAAATCCATCACAAAACCTAAGGTCGAGCTTTTTTAGATCAATAGCTCTTACAGGGTTTCTTAGCAACGTTGAATCGATTGTATTCTGATTCTACACAGTCGCAAGGCACAACTCCCTCCAAGTAACATAATACATTGGGTAGTGCCTATCAAAAAGTTTCTAAATTAGTCAAGTATTGTCTAAAACTATTGACACACACGTCAAATTTGTTTACAATTTGTTTCAGTCTTTTGTTTTCCGTCCGTCGGAAAACATGAAAATTAGAAGTCCGCCAGTTCTTAATTAGTGTGAAAGTTTAATTAAGCGCACTGGTATATTAGCTAGTAGTTAATTAGTACTACCAATATGACGGATAATCCTAAAAGACCGAAAGTCGCGTGGAGCGACGATTTGAGTCACGACTCTGAAGCAGACAGAGGTGAGCGTTTTAAGCACGTTATCTCTCGGATTTGTAAAAAGGGATCGAACGTGACGGCATAAACAGTGATAGTCAACTTGCCCGCCCAGCGAACTACTCATGCAGCAATATAAACCGCGCCATGTTTGTATATGTATTGCTGTGAAACTTAACGCTCTGTGATTGGCAATTCTCACAGTGAAGCGATTTGAACGCTACATACACTGTATAACGCACTTTGAGCCTATCCCACCGTCATTACGCTTACAAGGGTTTTTGGACCGCTTTAGACTTTAGAGATTAAACGATCTTCGTCACAACAACGCGCTCAATAATGCTCCTAACACCGCCAGCGAAACAAGGTTGACTAATACCTTCCATTAGGTTCGTTCAACGATTCTTGGGAATGGTAAAGATGGTTTTTTTTTTTTTTTTTTTATGTTTTACTGGATGCGCATTTGACCACAATCTCACCTGATGGGAAGTGATGATGTGGCCGAAGATGAAGCACGCGATCTCAGTAGATGCCTATTCACCCTGCTCTTGAAGATCCCAAGGTTGTAGGATTCAGGAAAGACTGACGCCGGAAGAGAGTTCCATGCCTTTCTTTTCCCAAGTGCCAAAATACGCAGTCGAAGTACTCCAAAAGAGCATTATCTCCTGGTACCTCTGACTGGGTTTGGTATGAAATTGTTAACCCTATTTCTCTTCAAAATGCCATTCTTTTACTAAATAGTAGAATATAACCTGCCGAAGTGTTTCGGTTAAGTATTTTTTGTTAATGGTCTATTTAATGCTTTCAGAGCGGGAGCGTCTAGCTGCGATTGAACGCGCGCTTGCGCTCCTTCCGAAAAAACCAAAGTATGACCCGGATGAATTAGAGCAACTGATAACATTCATCATGAGAATGACTACGCTCTACGACCTTCGTGATGAAGACTGGACAGACGAAACCCATCAGGGAATCGAGGATTGGCTCCTTGAACCCCGAAGCTTAGTCCTCTGCATATATTTTAAGGGGGACAGACTAAAGGCGGCCTCAGACATACCGCTTAGCCCAGTGTATGACTTAACGTACTTTATACGACATCCGGATTACGTATTCAAAGCTGAGACCTTTCATGAAGATATAGTCTTCGGAACATTTGTGGATTCAATAGAGTCGAACATAATTAATTTATTGGAGTTAGTTTACGCGCCGTATTTCTTTGCGATAACTGCGTGGCCGGATAGTAAGTGGAGTCCTTTTATGTTTGGTGTGTGTTATCCGCAGAGTAGAATATGACCAACCCTCTATTCCCCTGGGTGCTGTAAACGGCAACTAAGTTGTGAGCATTAGAGCATAGGTTCGGAGCCCCCAAAAAATCAGCGATCGTCAACCCACTTGCAAAGCGTGGCTATTGGGGTTAGTCATTCTATGGAATGCGATGACAATCAAGGCTTATGTCAAACAGTAGACTGCTTTTGATGTGTATGCGTGTGTCTTTTTATATAATAGAAAGATAAACGTTTAGCGTCGGTGGCTCAGCGGTTAAGACGCGGTCTCCCAATTTGGGAGGTCCAGGTTCGATTCCCAGGCAGGCTATGTACCAATGAGTTTTTAAATTTTATTTAAGTAGGTACTTATGTGCATTTATCCGACTGCTCTTAAATGGTGAAGGAAAACACCTGCATGTTTGTAAAATAAAAATTCTAAGGCATATGTGGAGTCTCCAAACCTTACTCGGCCAGCGTGGTGGACTATGGCCCATACTCATCATTATAAGAGGGAAAGCCTATATCCCTGCAGTGAGATGGTTACGGGCTGAAATGATGATGATAAACGTTTAAGCAACAGAGTTAACATGTAAAATAACATGATCTTTAATCGCTCTATTATTGTAGGTAGAGGTATGCGTCTCTATTGCTCGCTTCATGAACGAAATAATTGCGATAAGGTCGCCTAATTTGTAGTTTCTATAAGATATTTAAATGTACCTTCCTTATTTAAACAATAAAGCGTATTTGATTTGATTGATATGAAATAGCATGTTCCCATCTCCTCATTGTCAGAGACTATGGGGAGCCCTGGTGCTGACTTGGTACTATTAATTTTATATACGTACGATTAAAGAATCTGACTCGTGTAGATCCTATATTTAGAGATTACATCACATCGCCGCAATAAGTTCTATACAAAATGATGATTTCAGGCGTCAAAAGCGAATTCTGTTCCCATATTCATACATTCCTCGCCAAACTAACGGATATGTACTACAAAATGCTTGGTATAACCGTACTCTACATACCTCGCGAGGGTCAGCACCTCTCGTTCGAGAATGCTAGCGCAGACCGTGAGTTGGTGAAGCGTCTGGAGGGCGTGGTGGTGTACTGGACCCATCAGATCAAGTCCTGCCTCGAAGATACGGCATCTGTGTCGTCCCAGAAAGAGCTTTTGTGTCCTAGTGATGAATACGACTTTTGGATATATAGGCGTGAGTGTTGTTTCCATAATAAGAGATGATAGTTGCTACTGTACTAATGATTTTCTCATTTGCAATTGTTTAACCCTTGATAATTTAATACTTATCTATCAAATAGAACCTATACATATATTTCAAATTTGGATAGGTAGTACTTATTGTCACTTATTTCAGATGAAAATCTAAACGCATTGCTTCATCAGCTGAAAAACCCTGCAGTCAGGCACATCACAAAGATCCTCGTCACCACACACTCCACCTTCATCCACCAGTTCCAATCCCTATGTGAAGAGATCATCCAAAAAATTAAAGAAGCCAAATCTAACATAGAATACCTACAGGTTATCAAACAACCATGTGCGATCCTGGAATGTGTCGTCGATCCAGACGAAATAGCGAAACATGTCCCACAGATTATAAATCTGTTCAGATTCATATGGATGGAGTCGCCGCATTATAATTCTGAAGCCAGAATAACTAATTTATTCAAAGCCTTGAGCAATCAAATCATCATTCTATGCAGGACTTATATCAAATTGGATAACCTGTTTGAAGAAGGGGAGACGAAGAAAGCCTTGGGAGAATTCAGTAAATGCATAGCTTGTTGCAAGAAATATAGGGAAATCTATGATAATATGGCAGAGGCTCATAATGAAATCAATCCCGGGAGTTGGGAGTTAGACACGGGGTCGATCTTCAATTATATAGACTCATTCGTTCAGAGGTGTTTCGATATGCTGGATGTCTGCAACTGTATGATTATTTTCGGAAGGCAAGTGATCTTTCTATGCTTAGAATTGTAATCGCAGACTTCGTTTTATAAATTACTCTGACCGTTGTACCGACATCAATCATACCTATAGCGCTCTCACCCAGAACCGCCAACCTATTTAGGGTACAAGCTGTCGGAACGCAAACTACAAAGTCTTATCTAAATAAGAGGGTGATAGATTGCCAAGCGAAAATTTAAAAATGCCTTATCATCAACTAAACCGAGTACCTCTCTGCTAAGCATGGCCGCTGACAATATACGAGTAGCCCTCGACTTTCGTTTTTATAAACCTGACGATGTTGTTTGCAACGATGAGGCCTATGCCCATCAGTGGACTAGTATGGGCTGATAATGACGAAGACGATAGCACAGGCAGATACATACATTTAGGAAGATCCAAACTAAAGTAACCTGTGTTACGCTTGGTTTGTCTCCCAGAATGGATGAGATGGAACAAGTCGACCGGCCTATGTTCGGAGGAGCGCACGGCGACCTGTTCGAGGGGAAATGCGACCAGATCGAGCACATGTTCCACGACGCGTTGGACAATGTGCGCCGTGTGGCGCGAACTATACTAGACGTACAAGCGCCGTCGTGGTATGACGATGTGCTGCAGTTCCGGACGGTTATTAAGGACATTGAGGTTTGCCAACTCCTCAACCGCTAAAGCATTCGTTTAAAATAATTATTATGGAAAAAGAGACAGTCTCATACTTGCTATTCTGTCCATTCGTTCCTATTAGCGAAAGACGTACTTAATGTAAAATTTTTAGAGTGACGTTATCCCAATCAAATGCCAAAGCTGTTGTGAATACTGTTCTATGACAGCGTTGAACTTTGTTACCATGTCGAGTCCCGCTATGGTGAATCTCTTCAGTCTCTAGTGCCAGTAACACCGCCATTCCAAATGAGACATCGCAATATGGATGGTCATAGGGATACAAATTAAATAATAGTACGCTCTATTCCATTTTTCAGATTATAATCGAGAATTTGGTCGAGTCGGTGTTCGAATGCGTGAACCATGTGGAAGAAGCAGTTGTTGCTCTGTACTCACTGAACAATTATTCCAAAAGGAAAAACCTGAAAAGGGTATTCAAGAGAAAAACTGCAGAAGTAAACATCGATTAATTATTTGTAGTTATGGGACGATGGTGCGGCAATCTGCGGAAGGGATTATGAGGGTTCGGTGGCACGAGGACTATGTCCAGCGATGGACAGGATAGGTTGATGAGGATGAATCAGATTAGCCGTTTAAGAAAAAGCCTCAGGTCGTGCTGCGAATGGTGTAGAAATGGCACCATAAGGATTCGATAATCCTCAATCTACCTATAATCCTTGATCCTATTTATTGCACATGGATAGAATATCTATTAATTAATAATGTATTGAGCGAGCTCCACGGGGCTTCGTCGCGTTGGGTGCTCCGTTTGGAGTTGCTGTTGTCACTCTCCATTTCACATGGCAGGGGAGGGGCGACAGTAGCCTTGATGCAGCGTCGGACTGGGTGGAGTTGTGTGCAATTCGCCGATAGTATATTTTTAAAATTCCAAGCAACAGTTTCACAACTATATGTGTAGTAAAATCAAAAAAATCTAAATCAAGAATATTTTATTCAATGTAGGATTTTTTTTTCTTTTTTTTATGATTGAATGGATTCGCGTTTGACCACAATCTCACCTGATGGAAAGTGACGATGTGGTCGAAGATGAAGCACGCGATCCCAGTAAATGCCTATTCACTCTGCTGTTGAAGATCCCAAGGTTGTAGGATCCAGGAAACACTGACGCCGGAAGGGAGTTCCATGCCTTGGATACAAAAATATCAGTTATTGAAAGTCAACATGTTATTATTATTTTTTTAACTAAAGGTATGGGCAATGTTCAGCGACGAGGTCCAGGAGGCTAAGAAGGACATGGTGGACACCCGCAGCCAGCACCCCGCTGACCTGCCCTCGTTCGCGGGCCGGGCCGTCGTGATGAGGATGAGGAAAAACAGGCTGATGTACTTGAAGAAGGTAAAAAGGAACTTAATAAACTTGGCGATGCTAAGAGTACAAGTGAACTTTTCTAAACTATAAAATTTTAAAAACCCCTAATGTGATTACTATACATACATACATAAAGTTACATTCGCTTAGTATATCTTCCACATAAATTAACCAACCTTGTTTGTTATATATGGCTTGATCGATTTTCATTAAACATGTCCAAGTACAATAACCATCTCACAAACATCAGTTCGACAATACAAAATAGTTTACAAATCGGTTCAACCGTTTGGACATAGATATAGACAATATAAATCTATATCATCCCTCTTTTTGTCTCGCGACTCAAAATAAAATACCAACATTTTGAACATAGGTCATGATTGATGCGTCAGTGTGGCTGATGCCGTGCAGCAACTCGGACGACGTAATCATGCATGTGAACAGACTCTTGGGTGCTATAGATGTGGCTGTCAGGGAGCTTTGGATCTCTTGGACGGTATGTATGAGCATATTATAGAGGATGACTATGGACGACAGAAGTCGAAGAAATTAAGATGCATAAACAAAGGCAGACGCTACCACCACTTTCAGCGAGTGTAACCGTAAATATGGAGAGGTTTTCATAGATACAGAAAATGATACGATAATGTGGCTGGAAGAGACGATATATGTGAATTTATTGCGAAGAAAAACCTAGATAGGGCTAGTTTTGATGTTTCACTCATATGTAACATAGATACACTACGCACAATTTTACTGCAAGCATAATTTTAAAATGACAATGTATGAAAGTGAGACAATGCTGGCTGAAAACCAGCGTATGCATGTAGTGAATATTTTAAGAGGACAGCCGATTATGGCTGTAGTTATGTTTTGTGTGGCAATAAAGAAATTATTTATATTATAGATTCATACAATACTAATAAATAATATATTTATGTTTGTAACTAATGGCTTGCAGCATAACTTGGATGAGAAATGTGGCGCTGGTCTGAACAGAACTCTAATGAGGAAAAGTGTTACCAATCCAGGTTTGCTCGAATGTAATATTGATGTGTAAGTATTTTTAATAATGACGAAAGATACATATAATACACTCGATGAACAACGATGATAATGAAATGGGGACTTATATTTTTCAGAAACATTTTGGAGTTGTGCAGAGAAGCCGCCCATTGGGAAAATCTGAAGCTAGACATTCCTATTCATGCATTTCAGGTAAGTTTCAGGTACGACATTAGTCCAGATTAAGGTCAAAAGCGATCCCATTCTAATTAAAAAAAAAAAAAAAAAAAAAAAGTTTCATAAAGGTGTTGGTTAGACTTTAATATGCTCTATGAACTGATGTATAACTATTTTCTATGATCCAGGTGTATTCGAAGGCTAAGACTATATTCTACGTATATGAAAGCGTATTGGCTGTAGTAAAAGGTTACAATAAGATTTTAGATTCCTTGTCACCTGAAGAGAGATTACTTTTCAAACCTTTAACAACGGTAAGTCAATTTTAAATGTATTCACATTCTGCTTGAAACACATTGAAACATCCAGATCTAAGATAATAAACTTTTATTCTAATATCACATTTAGGATCAAACATATGATTAAGAAATGAATATAATTAGATATCTTCCATTAGAAACCATATTCCAGTAAAGTTGAAGAATATTTGCTTTGTCTACTCAACTCTAGTCATACTAAACTGTAATTATGTGTTAGAAAATGCAGAAAACTAATTAAACATAATAAAATAACAATAATTGAATTAATCATTATCAATAATTACAAATTATTATTAATAAACTTACCTAACCTAACCCTTATCTCAAACACTTGTCTAAATGCTCGTTCATATCTACCTGTTCCACCATCTGAAGACAGCATGGGCAAGGAGATTTGGTTCCCGTGGCATTTAATATTAACGATTCATCAAACAAATCGTCGTCATCATCGTCAATTATTATAGTATCATTTGCGAAACTAGTCGACGCACCTTCCTCAGGTATCGTTTTGTTGTTAACGAAGAACGCAAGGCACTCCTCTAAATGTTCATTTATTGGCTTATCAACTTCATTTCCACAGCAGGCACATTTTAGGCTACTTTGTTCGGTTTTTATGTCTTTACTATTTCCTGGGTCATTTTTAATAGGAGGTGTTTCGATTTTACACGCCATGTCGTCTATAAATGATGGTAGAAACCCGAAATTTACATTATCTTGTTTTTCTTCCTTTGGAACAATGAAATTGTCAGATTTTCTTATATGTTTGTCATATTTAATCTTTTTAACTAGCTCTTTTACTCTGTTAACATCGTTAGAGTCAAACATTGGAATGGAATTATCAGTCACTGGATTTTCTGTTTTGATTATTGCTGTGTTCAGTACATGGTCTATATTCGTAAGATCAATTGTAGATTTGGGCGTAAAATTATTTGCTTTTTCATTTTCCTCTTTGATCGCATAACTACTGTTTTCAGGTTTTACTTTGAAAGCAGGTATTGGCGGTATATCTCCAATTATGCCTTCTACATTCGTCTTATTTACGATTTGGCTAGGTACGACTGGTTTATTAATATTATTAACTTCGCTATCCTTACATAGGGTTTCTATTACTTCTTTATTTAAACATTCATCTAAATGCCTGTTTACTTCATGACTAACTATTTTGGCACTGCATACAGGACAGTCAACTAAATTCGATTTTGTCATTTGATTCACCTTTACAGGTACAGCAACCAGTTTTTGGTCAGTACTAGATTGAGTAACATTGAAGTCTTGCCCATATAAATCCTTGAGTACTGTGGCGGCATTTTTGAAATAATCATCTATTTTTTTTACTTTTGTTGGCGGAGTATCTGCATGTACAGATAGAGCTTTATGTTTGTTTCTATTTGGTACGTTATTAGTGTTGCTAATAGCATTATTTTTATTTAATACTGTGGGCTGTGGTACATTTGCTTTATTATTTATTGTAGTAGACAATTGCTTGTTTGCCCAAATATTTCTCACAGTTTCTACAACACCAACGGAATTTGATCTACCTCTAATACCATTTATAGTTTGACCCTTCCCAACACTAATAACTTGACCTTTTCCAGCATAGGGAATAGTGGGCTTAATGATTGGTGAATTTATTCTAGGGCTATTTGATATCTCTTTATTTATTATAACTGTGCTTGAGCTATTAGACTTTGTGTTCGATTTAGCAGGTATGCTTTTAGAATCTTTCAGTACTGGATTAGTTTTTTTTGTTTTTGTTGGTACATTATTGTTAGTTATGACATTGTTATTATTATTCAGATACTTGGTGATATCTGCATTAGGTTTGACACGCGCACCTTTCTTTATATAGTTCTGTGGTTCTTTGATTTTAACAAATGTACCACCACATTTCCTCTTGTGGTCCATCCACCAGTACTCTGATGGACCAGGGGCCCTGTTCGCAGACCGACGTATTATACCAAAATGTGGTCTTCTTTTCTGACATGGGCCATTACAGCGCCACCAGTGAGTTAGGTACAGTTCCACCTATAAAAACAGAAAATATTTTATTAGAGGTTGTTTCGAAAGTAAAAATCTGTGTTAATCGACTTTGTGTCTCAATATAACTCTGTACTGTGTTGTAATACTTTGGTGCAATAAAGAATTATATAAACAACATATTCCCGCTTTTACAAAACTAAGGGTTGTGGATGGTTTAAATTCGAATAGGATGTTCCTGAACATCAAAATTATATCAACAACTACGGTGATCCAATATGTCTTAGTATTTAAGATAAGTATAGCTTGAAAATTTAGAAAAAAAAAGCGATTATATCATCCAGATAAACCAACTGTGTTAAGGGCTATATATCTTCAAAACAGCTTAACCGGTTTTCATGAAAAGAAAGAAACTGTCCCCTCGTTTGGTTTTTAACATAAAAACCACAGTCAAATTGGGCCACACATTACTGACATGTCTGGACAAAGACTGGAAACACACACACCACGCCCTCAACCACCCGTCGTTTTTCGTTGGGGATTAAGAAATGAACTTAACTACATTACAATAAATCTTTTGCTTAACCATAATCACAAAATTATTAATACACAGTAATATAGTACCCCCTAGTGAGCTAGATATGTCATGCAAAGCAAAATAAGCCATGGCTGTTAATACCAAATTCTGACAACACTGTCTATGGTTTGTTTCGCCTTTTACCATATAATAATAATTTTCTGTTTGACCTCAATTAATGTTAAGTGAAGATGAAGGCGAAGGTGTAAGCTTGCTCACCTGGAACCATCAACTTATTTGGGGAACTGACTATCTTATGTCACACAGCCGGGATACAACAATACTATCAATAATGCTGTATGGCGGCAGAGGTAGATGATGGTAGCTGGCCAAATGCACATTTAAAAATAACCTACCACTAATCAAACCCAGTACTAAACACGAACCTGCAACCTTGTATCTTCACATTGTACATGGAGGCTGTTACAATTAATGTAATTGATGCAATGGGCCTGGTGTGTGTTTACATTGTGCCACACACAACACATAATCTAGAATATGCTTTATAAGAACTGTATTTTGTTATTTCTTTGTAGGACTACAAATAGACATTTGTTCTATCATATTATATCATCCTGCAGCCACAGGATTCATTGTTTCATCATCATTCTTACCCCATATCCACCTACTCCTGGGTATAGGCTTCTACTGTGCCCGTTGCTCATTTTGTTGTGTTTGAATCTACATTCCACTATGTGTTACTATTTATTGGGGTGTTGGATTTGTGATAATTAATAAATGAAAATAAAAAAAATAGCCATATTAAATCTTAACATATTTGTACTGTATTAATCTCTACATTATTATTGCCAGGTTGCTTTTAACATAGACCTCTCAATGATGTGCTATTGGCAACGATCCAGAGACATTCCCCATCCCTTGGGCAATCATCTGTCATTCCATCCCTAGGAGGTTGTTTGTCCATTTGTTTCCATTAGAACACATCATGTGACCTATTATGATAAGGGATATTAATAGTTTAAAACTCACCTCATCATGAAAATTGTGATAAATACTAATATTCAGTCCAGCAAACTTATTAATCCTATGCATATGAAACTGAAAGTTGGGTCCATGACCATCTCTATCCAGATCACGGCATGTGACGAAGAGGTATGCATGAATCATCTCATGCAGTAGGGTTTCGATCAGATCCTTACGAGGGCGCAGTTTGAGGAGTGGCTCGCTGAGTGCAATGTCACAGAGACCTCCTCTCCCTTCGTAGCTGTAATAAAAATCACAGAATAACCATTATAGGTACCTATATATTTGCAGTAGTTGGATTTTATAGATGAGTTCTGATTCAATTTTCAATCCCAAAACCGGTGGTCAACATTGGTAAAATAACAAGATTTAATTTTGATTGAGATCAAGTGCTAACTATTTCAGAACATAGAAACTGTGGTCCTTGTTCCTTGATCTGTTTCACAAACATTATTCGAAACTCTCCTCAAGAACACATCTCGACTGATGCACTTGTAACATTTAAAATGTACTTACGAGCATACGCCAGCGCAAGAATACATCTTTTTGCTCCATCTAACGACAGCCCTGCTGGCTAATTTTGTAGAGAAAAATAATTTGTCGAAGTGAATAAAGAGTGTGTGCACATTAGGTGTAGGATCGATCAGTTCAAGTTCCGGATCGGCCAAATTCATCCTTATCTGAACTATACCCACAGTGTAATTATAATATATACCAAATTAAATCATATTAATCAAATTAAAATATTTCGTAAATCCCTGTAATTTGTTTGAAAACTGCAAAAAAATCTCAAATAATATTTTTGTTTCTTTTTTCGTTTATTCACTCCTTTCGGAGAAGGCAAAGGGATCTATGCCCATACAGCCATGTCTTATTTCTCTTATTCCTTCAGTTTGACAGTCCCAGTCAAAACAAGTAATTCGTCGTATACTTGGCGTATACAGAGTTTAGTTACGGTGAAGTCATTCTTTAGTAAAGATTTTGGCGACTTCTTGTGGGAACCCGAAAGCTTCGTTAAATATAATTTACACTTCCCTTCACTTGTACACATCACTATCTTCTGCTGCACAATATTCTGCCATTATTAAGCACTGCTGGAGAATTCCTCATCGCTCAGGCTGCCCTACTTATTCTGGGGTGGGCTTTTTGGCGGGAACTCGGCGAGTGAAGTAGCATTTTTCTTTATAAGTCTTATAATTTGTGCATTCTGACTTTTGAAGCTTAATAATGGCAGAATATTGTGCAGCAAACGTTCGTGATAGTGTACAAGTGAAGGGAAGTGTAAATTAAAATGCGTAACGGAGCTTTCGGGTTCCCACAAGAAGCCGCCAAAATCTTTTGTAAAGCATTCTGCCACTTTACTGAAGAATGACTTGACCGTGACTAGACTCTGTATACGCCAAGTATACGACGAATTACTTGTTTTAACTGAGACTGACTTACAAACTGAAGAAATAAGAGAAATAAGACATGGCTGTTATGGGCTAGATCCCTTTGCCTTCTCCTAAAGGAGAGAATGTAACCAAAAAAAAAAAAAAATTATTCTGGGGTGGACACCTTCCTCAAAGGCCGGCAACGCATCTGTGACCCTTTTGGTGTTGCGGGTGCCCATGGGCGGCGGTGATTGCTTTCCATCAGGTGACCCGCATGCTCGTTTGCCGCCCTCTCATATAAAAAAAAAAAAAAAAAAAAGCTTCCAAAGTCAGAATACACCATGGACTTATTATTTAAACAGGACTGAGTACTCGCCGCTGAAAAACGAGCCGAGCAGGATGTGTAACGTAGAGGCCGTTTGTCTCTGTCTAACAGGGTGACCACAATATATTTGTTACTTGGTACAAATGTTGTAATAAAATATTTGTCAAAAAACTTTGGCGTTTTGACATTAGCCGGCGTGAGCCATTTATTTCGCATTTCTTCATTTTTTGGGAAACTGCAATAATAGTACAACAGTCAGGACCCTAATCAATCACACATATTTCACATATTTCGACTCATTTCAAGAATTCATGGGCATCCTACTTCTTTGATTTACAAAAATATTGTTTTTAGCTTACCTGTGGAAAGATATGTTGCAACCACCATAGGATTCACTTGGGCAAGTATAAACGCAACACTTTTTCACCATTTTACTCCTTTTACTTGTTATAATATAACAAATACTTTAAAATGCAAAGAAAATTCAAAATCACACCGAACCGCCATGACATGACATGCTTTTCAGGGTTACCATAAAAATAACAAAATCGAAATAAAAATGTATGTTTTCTGTTTGATTTAAGAATATATGAAAAGAAATTAATGCGAATGTTATTTGTTTATTTATAATTGTTAAAATAACATAAAAATATAAGTGTTTCAATGGAATTTTTGAGTAGCCAAAACTGTTGATCATAATCATTTTTTTTGCTGGCAAGATGTAAGAACGAGACACACGGCCTCCGTTATTTCTATCTCTCTCGGCTCGGATTTGCCTTTGTGTATGGTGCATCCAATTTAATACCTTATTGCGTTGACATAGTGATCATTTTCCTAAATGATTCTTTTGATAGTTATCAGTCCTGTTTAAATAATAAGTCCATGGAATACACAAATTATAAGAATTATAAACAAAATATTATAATGCAACTTCATTCGCCGAGATCCCGCCAAAAGGCATTGAGAATGACAGCTGCTCTTTGCATTTTTTTAAAATAAGGCTTTTATGGCTCTGCGTCTCCAGCAATGCAACCGGCAATGTTACTAGTGGGTGAAAATTCAGTCTATAAAATAATAATTACTAAAAAGTTACTGAATTTCTAGCAATGATAAAACACTTAATTGCAAAAATTCTCCACGCGGCCCATCGACGCCTAATGTTTGATTTACTGTTCTGTCAACTAGGTCAGGTATGGTTGATACGTAAATACGTATCCTTGACAGAGCTAATCAGAGTGCAATAAGCTAACAACTCATTCGAAATTTATGGGCATCTGTTCGATTATCCTGATGCCCTACGCCCGTTATTAGGAGTCTATGGGATGTGTAGTCGATGATTCCATTAAATAATATCTAGTAAAAAGGTTACTGACTTTCAGGCATGTGAAAAAAAAGTGCAACCGGGAATAACAAAGCTGACATGGACTTCAACAATGTCAGATGCTTATATTGCCGACTGCGTGATGCAAATAGGAGAAGTATGATTATTATTACTGTTATAGATTTTAAGTACTCCAATTACCGCAATACATTTAGCGGTACAAAAAATCATAACTTTATTAATAGAAATGAAATGACTTAATGTAAAAACGTGTTATTACACAAAAAAAATAATTTATAACAAGCTACTGTTATAAACTTTATATTTCGCTTAGCACGAAACAACTATGGATTTGATGTTAACATTATTGATGTTTATTGCTTTCGCACGTGCTTGAAATTAAATAAAAATATAATATTATAATTTCTTCCAGCTCCAAGATTTCTTGACAACATACAAAAATTGTAACATTAACTTGGTAAAAATTATGGAAAAAATATGTGACACACCTCTCGTCGAGTTAGACATATATAATGTATTTGAAATACAAGTTCTCAGAGAAACTATTCGTACAATGGAAGCAAATGCTTCCGAAACAATATTGGAAATGTATAAAGAAATTATTACTTATCTTGTCATCGTTTATGAAGGCTTTGAAGCTCAAATTACGCAGGTAATTGCAGTTTAAAAATGTTTTTAGGAGTTCAACATTTTAGGAATTCATTTTTTCTGTTCCTGGATAAAATTTTTCTATGATACTGACTAGTATTCGCAATATGTTTGTATATGTAAGTTTTTAAATTCAATTGCATTTAAACCAACTATTTGCATTTAACTGCAAGCTTTACAATTCTAATTGGGTTTGTAAATAAAGTCACATTTTGTGACTTTATTTACCAGTTTATTTGATCAAAAATATACCGGATGAGATTTTTTACCGTAAAGAAAAAAGTGAAATAGAAGTTATGGCATAGGTAGTTTTTTTTTGCAAAACCATCATGCCTGAGATATGCGACTGGTTGGATTCGTAGAGATCCTATTATGCAAAATTTATTTAGAACTCTTATTTTTTCCAAGTTTTCTTATTTTTTTTTTAATTTAATTATGTAATTATGTGGAATAGACTACAAACGCGACCACTAAATAACACAAACTTTATTCGATGGTGGTTGTGAAAAAAAAACTACCCATGCCAGTACCTTCTATTTCAATTACCTATTGTGCACTATTTTTTTCCTTACAGTAAATAACTCATCCACTATAGTTTATTCACTATACATATAATGACAGAATACTATATTGTTAATATTATCTTTTAATAAATACTGATTTATTTTTACCTAAATTAAAGTGTTACAACAAGTTGTCACTTGCAATTGGTATAGTTCTCTAATTTGAAGTTAAATATCGTTAGATGGCTGAACATTGGATTAAATATGTTAGAAGATTCGATCGTTTGATAGAAGACGCTTTACGATTGGCAATAAAAGCGACTCTGCAAAACGTATATAAATGTGTACATGGTGATGGTAAGCAACAACTATGCTAAATAATTTCTAATACAAGTAAAATCTCATAGTGCTAATTTAACAATAAAATTTGTCTCAACAGGAACCATGGCGCCCTCACCTTTAATCAAAATGAATTTATTCCTCTCCGGTAAAGAAATAATTTATATTCCAAATAAACGAGAGCTTGAAGATACATTCAACACCATTTTAGAAGAAATCGTGCATATTATGAGTACAATTCCAAGGTTATTTGAAAAGTTTTCTCTCCCATCTGGTGGTCTCAAGAGATTTTGTGAAGTGATACAAACAGATTCAGATAGTAACAAACTTCAAACACTTATTGATACAGGTAAGAAAGTGTGAAGTAAAGAAAATAAACTTACGTGATATATTTTCGAATTGCTAAAGGTAAACTAACGTGATTCTAAGCTCACCATAGCTGTCGTGAAGAACACGAATTCCAGAAAATGCGTGGGTTATATTTGTATAACACAAGCTTTGCCTTTACTGGGCGTAATCGTATTAAGAATGCAAAAATGGCGGGCAATTAAGAAGCTGGAGAAAAGGGATCACATAATCTATAGATGGATCTATTGGTTGGAAATTTTGGTTTGGCTTAATATTAATTTTAGACTCATTAACATAACGACTCGAATATTACTGAGGATTGTTTTTATTTGCATAATAATATTGTAATTGTCAGTCTTTCCTGAATCCTGCAACGTTGGGATCTGCAAGAACAGTTGCTTGATTCATCTTCGACTGCATCGGCACTGGAAAGTGGAAAGTTAATTAGTTTTCGAAATCATCTTCTCTTGCATATACCTACGCATTTATAATACGTAGTTTAGATAGAATCGTTTAATTCATTTGGAATATTTATGTGAGTCTGTAGCCTCACATTGCTGTAAAAAATTCAAATCTCATTTTTAAAGGACATTTTCGTGCTAAAAGTCCCGCTGATAGATCATCACAACTTAAGTACTTACCGATGAATTTGATCTTAAAATTTAGCTCGAAAATAGGTAGTACAGTCAGTCCGTACGCTTCCACGTTCGACCTCATTTTCACTTAACATCAGGTGTGATTGAGGTCAAGTGCTAACCCGTAGTGCATTAAAAAAACAAATGAAAAAATGAATACGAAAAACATTAATTTCAATAATAACTAGGATTATACAGACATTTCTCGAACAAATTACATTTTAATTGTTGAAATACTAGTACTACCAATAGTACCTGCGTTTATTAAACATTTTTATAGCAATGATTTCTGGATATCAATATAGAAAACCACTGTATATTTTTTTATCAATCGAAGAAACGTGCGGCGCTGGCGCCGTAAAACGTGTACGATGCGTCAAGTCACTTTGCACTATAGCAGCGTTCAATTATTCATTAATGGCCCAACCACTTAGTATCTTATCAATAAATACAAAATAGGTAATTAAATATTAGTTACACTAAAATATTTTCGTTTCGATGATTTATCCGAAATAATCTATTATTGAAACAGAAAAATTGAAAAAAAGAAAAATTAATTAATGAATCCTTAAAAAATCTACTATTGAAAATTCCAAACAAATAAAGGTTTGGTAACATTGATTACTAAAACTATCAAAAACATACATTCGTCCACTAAACGCACGGTCGCCACCGCGAGCTTCACGAGGCCTCCTCGCCGCTCTCGATTGGTGCGGACCGAGGAGTGCCCAGTCTACTCTGGGTTATTAATAATAATAATCTATGTTATGGTTACACAAGATTTCTTGCACATATTAATTCATCCCCATTTTTACTGTATAGCGTGCAGAAATCAAACTCCGGCGTGATTTTCACAGTCCACTGACTTGTAAAAACAATAAAATGAATTATTCAAAATTTAATTTTAAAATATCAAAGTCGATACAGCTTTCGAATAAATAATAATTATTATTATTCCAGAAATCGCATATAACATACAGATGATTTCAGACCACATTCAAATGTGGGAACCTTATGCTCACATATGGCAGGTTGATAAACGTGAGTTTTTAGAAAAGTATCGTGAAGAAAAACATCCCGCTAATGACTACGACAATTTAATTATAAATTACAGTGACTTGGCAAATACTGTTCAAATACAAGAAACCATTAACCAGGTACCTACAATATTGTACATAAATTTTCACATATACAAATACCTACACTTTATTGCACAACAGAAAAGAAAATACAGTTTCAGAGTAGTGGTAAGAGTAGAATGTACAATTTGGCGACCTTATCACTAAAAGCGATAGGCAGGTTGTACGGTATTAAATAGGGATGCAGATACAAACTACGTGAATAGATTTTATATATTTACATACACAACTTACATAGACCGATAGACAAATATACCTACTTAAATATAACATATCATATACTTAGATAGAGAAATATACCTTATATACTTAAACATAACATCTATAAAACGTTATACGTTATATAGATGTAATGTTATGTTATGTTTATAGCTAAATGTGATTTTATTATACCACTTTGTCCTTGAGATTATTAAGATATAACTTTTCTTTCAGATACATTTTGTAACATTAAACTCAAGTCATTTGAAGAAGTCAATAATAGAGCACTGCCTAATCTGGCAGACAAAGCTAGGTGAACTATTGCGCAAAATTACCGAAGCTGATATTGATGCAGTATATACATACGTAGAGACGAGTAGTGAAGAAGCAATGAGGGTATTGGCTTAGCTAATTATCATTATTTATTGTTTATTTTGTCTTGTAGTAGTTATTAGATAAATTAAATATAACAATGTTTTAGATGCCAGCAACGCTGAAAGAGCTTGCCTCTGCCATTGCCACATACGAACGTTTAGTGGCAGATATTCAAAGAGTTGAACGGACCTTTCCACCGATTTCTGATCAAATGACAACACTGGGTATTAATTAATAGAATAGAATATTTACCTAGTTTTAAAGTTCTGTTGGACAAAAAAACTATCAGAGTAGATGGATAGTCCATCCATTTTTAATGAAATAGATTTCATTGATCTAATTATTATCATTATTATATTGTTCATTGAAGACCTATTAAATTATATTTTACTTTATATATTTATACAGCTAAGTTCGAGGTGGAACTCAGTTCTGATATGGTGGCACGTCACGAGAATATACCTATATTATGGGCAGATTATTTGGTACTTTTGGAAGAAGCCAAAAAAGCTCTTGAGCTAAATAAAGACAAATTCCGAACTGAACTTTTAGAGCAAGCTGAGGTATGAATTAGATACTAAAATAACTTTATAAAGTAATAAGTATTACAATAATATAAGAAAAATAAACCTGGGCCCTAAACCTGGGCCCTCTTCAGTCCTCTCAATAAAACACTAACAGGTGTCAATGTGCCAAGATGTCTAATTGTAATATTACGTTTACCTTGTTTTCTACCTGATACCCTATGGCCTAACAACTTCCTTTTCCATACCAGGTTTTCAAAGAGACAGCTAAAGAATTTTGTGAAGAGTTTTATAAGTCTGCCCCTATTGCCGCTGATATCAGTGCAAAAGATGCATTGTCGCAATTAAAGGCATTCAGAGAACAACTAAATGCATTGCGTGCCCAAGAGCAAGCTATTAGAGATGGCCTTGCTGTATTTAATTTAACGTAAATAACAAATTTAATTAGACTATTAGTGGCCACGTTTATCTATCTCCATGCCCGAAGAAACTTGTGTATCGAATTGACATTAACTTACTAACTTGACAGACTGCCAGTGAACTTGGATCTTCAGAAAATGGAGAAGGAACTCGAGAAGTTAGAGGAAGTTTGGGGCTTGGTGAACCAGTGGGAGGAGTCTTGGGAGAAATATAAGACTCAATCATTTTGGGAAATGGAAACTGATACAATGGAAGAAAATGTTATGTTTTTGTTCAGGTGAAATTTCTTGATGTCACTTAAGATAAATAATTTAAGTACACAATTTCTATTCATTAATATTTTGTTCGGAATCGAATCAGGAGGAATCATGAGGAGATCCGCAGGAGAACTTTGATTCATCCTTCAGGCTTACACTTTGGTGTAAGCCTGAAGAATTGCCAAACTTAAACGACAATGGGCGGGGGCAACGACATTGCTCGTAGGACCGACGATCGTTTGGGTGGAAAGGTTCTTGAGTGGCGACCACGCACCTTTTCTTTTAACATATATTTAGATATTAATACCTGCCTAATCTAGGTAGGCCTAATATTAAGTATGAGGGATCGTTAAATACTTGTCCGAATATAGTAGAGCTGCTACATTTTAAAGTCAATAATTTTAAATAAACCACTTAAATGTTTTGTTTATTTTTTCCTTTCAGAAATTTCAATCGTCTCTCGAGACAACTGAAGGATAAGAATTGGGAAATAATTGACACCACTCGTGTCAAAGTAGATGCATTTAGAAGAACACTGCCATTGATAGGGGACTTAAAAAATCCCTGCATGAGAGAAAGGCATTGGGACAGAATTAAGGCACTAGTGGGCGTGTTAGTTAAAATGTTTCATTGTAATTGTTATACCAGAACAATTTTACCTTACTTATCTTCCTTATCTTACCTAAGTAACATTTGAACCGATTGACACTCCCAATCCCAGCTATATTTTAATACTCTCTTTAGTTTAAAGCTTTAATGATCTAAAACGTGCACTGTTATCTAAAATACTAATTGTAATATTTGTTTTGAAAATAGTTACTGGTCTCTTAATAAACGAAATTAAAATATCTGTATAATACTTATTTTGTAAAGCCCGAATATAAACATATATAACGTTACGACGTAATATTTGTTACGAAAGTAGCTATTGGTTTCTTAATAAACAAAAAAATATGTATAATACTTTGTAAAGCCTTATTGTACGTATTTCCTTCCATTAATAGAGAATTCGATCAAATGTCAGAAGATTTTAAATTGGACCTCATAATGCGTCTGAACTTTCAAGCGTATGCTGAAGAAATAGCAGAGATATCAAACGCAGCTACTATGGAGTTAGCAATAGAAAATGGTCTAAAAGCAATTCGCGAAGTGTGGAAAAGTACCACATATGAAATGCAACATCATAGAGGGGACATGTATAGGATTAAGAATGTTGAAGAAGTAATGCAGGTATGTTTTTTAACCTGTAAAACAATGATAGGTATTGAAATGTAAGGTTCGAAGAAATCCTGTAAAGCTTTGACTCAACAATCTGACATGACACGTGATAATGTGGATAGATTTCTAGATATCTATATATTAAATTTTACTTTTTCTTAATAGTTCTTAGAAGACCACCAAGTGCAACTTTCGTCAATGAAGTCAACTAAATACGTGGAGCCATTTATAAAAGAAGTTGATTATTGGGAGAAATCCTTAGGAATAGTGGCTGAATGCATTGAGGTATCTGCCTTTTCACAATTAAATGAAGCAGTACGTTGAACTTTGAGTTTCCATTACTATCATTGCTCCACCAGATTTCACTGCAAGTACAACGTCGGTACTTATATCTTGAACAAATATTTAGCGGGGAAGATATTAGAAAGCAGTTGCCGGAAGAAGTTAAAGTATTTGATGCAATTACTGCCGACTGGACAGATATTACAAAAAAGTAAGGACTGTACATATATCGTCTGCTTATTTTAAATTACAAATGATATATTAGACAATGACTTATTTGTAAAGAACTTATTTATTACTTGCAGTATGCACGCTGGAAAGAATGCGGTAGAAGCATGCCTGTATAAACCAGCACCATATGTCTATAATAAACTCAATGAAATGGTTGATAATTTAGACAATATTTTGAGAGCCTTAGAAAAATATCTTGAGACTAAGCGTCAGCTATTTCCAAGATTTTATTTCATTTCAAACGATGACTTACTAGAAATTCTTGGCAATTCTAAAAAACCACAACTGGTACAAATGCATTTAAAAAAATTATTTGACAATGTTAACAAAATCAGGATTGAGAAGGTAGGTGTGAAAGCTATTGAATGTATTTCAACAAAATCAAGCCAATCCATAACTATTAATATTTTTTTATTTAAAATAAACATACCATCAACGTATTGGATAGGTTTATCTTTATCCTTAGTTCAATCAACGGAGTAAAATACTTATTATAGCTAGTGGTAGACAACAGGTTCTCAAGTGTCAACTTAAGATCAGCTCAATCCTGAAAACGGTTTATTAATACGGGCCTTAGTTATGATAACAAATCACCACTATTATTGAGTAACGAAACTTCCTTGCAGAAAAGACATCGAACTTTTTTGTATAGAGCCTGGCATACGTAAAGTTGCTAGTACTTAAAATAATCGTATTTTGGTGTACACCTATGAAACATACGCCAATCAACAGAGAAGATGTTTACAATGACTAAATGTCGTAAATGATAATGACTAATACTCTTTGACTAAATGTCGTAATATTTCAGTTTAAAGATATAAAATAAAATATATATTTTTTTCCTCAATTATATTTTCAACAAAATTATCAATATTATACGTTATTAAAAATTTGATTATAATTACATAAACCAAAACAGATGAAAATGTGATGTAATTGGTTAGTTACCTATGTTAGTTTCAAAATAAAAGAAAAATACAGAAAAAGAAATCAAAGTCAAACAAAGCAGTTACAGAGTAAAAAAATAATTAACGCACGTTGTTGCCCTCATTTTCAACATCACACATAATAATTATTTAATCTAGAAATGCCGCTGGCGACAGTGGGGGCGTTTCTTGATGCCGAGACCACGACTTGAACCACCCAACGCTCATGACTTGGAAACAGCAACCAAGTGTTCTATTATCCACTATTTAAAAGCAGTAGTGTCCTTCAATTTTGGCGCCTGCTTTCTCGAGTATTGTTTATTAATATATGTATACACAAATTATATTCGTTGCCTAGAATGTCGGGAGTGGAAATTTGCTCTTAGAAGCCAGGAATGAGCACCAAAGAGACCAAGACGATTTTCTCGGCTTTGCCTTTGGTGCTAGCTAGGTACAGGAACCATGACTTAGTCAATGATATCATTTAAGAAATCGTCAGAAGACAAAATGAACCAATATTTTTTCGGAAATTTTGAATAGGAACAATCGACGACTGAATCGTCTCGCTACATTTTTGAGGAAAAAATTAATTATTTTATTTTATATCTTCAATTTGAAATATTTCAGAATGTATATCGTTTACGACATTTGGTCAAACAGTATTTGTTGTTTGTAAACATCTTCTCTGTTGTTTGGCAGATGTTTCATAGGTGAACACCAAAATACGACATTTGTTCTTACAACTTTAGGTAGGTATGCCTTTTGGTAAGTATTTTATACTTCCTTGGTTCGTATTATTTAAGAACATAATTGTTAAAACTGTACATTAATTCTGTATATTTATAATCTTATCTGCAGCAACACTTGTTTATTTTGTTTTCCATACCTATAGGCTTTTTGGCGCGAACTCGGCGAGTGAACTTGCATTTTTTTTCCTTGAAATGAGCAATCTGAGTTTTGAAGCTTAAAATGGCAGAATATAATCAGTGAATAGAATAAGTCAGTGATGGTGTGCAAATGAAGGGAAGTGTAAATTAAAGTGCGTAACAAAGCTTTCGGGTTCCCACAAGAAGCCGCAAAATCTTCCGTAAAGCTTTCTGTCACTTTACACAGAATATTTTCGTGTTTAGGCTGACGGCTCGGCTTTACTGCCAAGCCATAATTAAAAAGAAAAACATAACCTAAGTAAACAGCTGTTAAATTCCGACTTGACTTCGTTTTTGAATGAATAATTTAGTTTTACTTCTTCGCAAATTGAACGAAATACTCTTCGATGTAAATACATAAACAAAATGAAAGAAGAAGATATCGTAAATTGCCAGTTTGTACCTCTGAGTACCGTGGTAAGTATAATATGTTTTATTAATTTTTTAAATTAATTCATTACAATCAAGCTTACCATTCTCTGTCTACGACCGAAGTTAACAAAAACAGAAAAGCTTTTAATTTGTTTCGTTTTTGATATGTTTTGTAAGGTCGATAAGTGGGCGCAAAAAAAAGTTTTAAAATTCACACTTTCTGTTGATCAATCAATCAAATGCCCTTCATTGTTTATGCACTTTTGAACAGAAGAAAGAAAACATTTATTCAGCTTACAATGGGCATGTACATGAAAATTTTGAGAAATTTAATTTTCAAAGCATTTGCTTCGACTTTTTAACGACAACCTACCCTTGACATGTCGTTATAGGGCATTTTTAACCACACCTGAACCTACAATCCACCAATTTCATACTGGCCAGTTGAAGACTTATTTACTTCTTGATCACACTGCACTGATTAGCCCTGACGTTACCAAGCATGTCCATAGTAGTTGTGAGTAACAAAGTCTATTGCTACTACAGTGGGCAAAGAGCAGGAACATAGCAAATTTTGTGCTTGAATGCAAGCCACTTGACCATCTCGAGTACTGTTTAAAATGCATAACACTTTATAATTTAGCATTTATAAATCCACAATTAGTCGTCCTACAAGTTAAACTATTTATTTTTTGCTTAAGTCACTGAAGAATTCATTTAGTCAAAAGCTGGGACCTACATTACAGAAAACCTCATAGCTTACCACTTAAATCTGAAGAATTTTTAGAACTTTTTTAAATTTCAGCCTAGTATAGAGGTCAGAGGTCCACTTGAGTTATTGCATTTAGTTAAAGCCTTCATTGAATAAACTTTATTATTATTATAGTTATTTTTCAAAACATGTGCACGTAATAATCGCGTTTATCATCACATCTCAATATACTATGCCAAAGATGACTTGTTGAACCTATCTATTTCCAGCAAAAGGTTCTAAATTTGATTGAGAATCGAGCTCCAGAGCCCAACAGGTGGTGCAAACGGAACCTTTTGGAACTACAGCTGAACCGGACTACACCACAGGACTCAGGGAAGAGAAAATGGAGGAGCATGTACCATATAGCTCTGAGTAGAGCCATCTACAATCACGACTGGAATAAATTGCTTTATTTATTGTTAAAATCTCCGATTTGGGAACACCATCCAAAGTGGATGGATGAGTTGCCAATATATATTCGGGTAAGCTAAGATGCAATAATGATTCATATGAATATTATCTATGGTCACTTTTCAAATTCCTCTGGGAAAATTATAATTCCTTGCAGGCAGAAGCTAGTCTAGTTTGTTCACCTCACTGCTCTTATATTGAGTCAATTCAAGTGGCCATGACTTAGGTCTAGTGCTAGTTCATATTGAACTTAGCGGATACAATTTTTTTTTTCAGTTAAACTGATATGATCTGTGTCAATGCTTTTTCACACTAAATTCCTTCCATATTTTAAATTAATTATAGTAATATTTAAATTCAGAATTTATAAGTTTGCTTAAGTGTAGCACTTGAGGCATCAGATACACTTGAATTTTAATTAAATAATAAATACGAGTGGAAAGAGAATAGGGAGGCCTTTGCCCTTCAGTGGGACATTACATATATAAATAAATAAAAATAAATAAGGTACAAACAAACTACATTGTGACAAAATTAGATGATAGAAGAATGACACTTGCAATATTTTTGGATTTAGCTAAAACCATCGACACAGTCTCTGTTCCACTATTGAAGCAAGAAAGAATGGAAATAAGAGGTAAACACGCTAGTACGCACGCACGCACATGCACAATACATTGTTTATTATTTAAACTTTACTTTTGTTTATTTTAAACTCTGTCCGAGGGATGGATACTGGTGATCTGTAACACAGGGATATCCTGATTCTCACACATTTTCAACTGATCTATAAATTGAAATTAATTCTTATTATTGTAACTTTATCTGTGAGAATGAAATAAACAAATTGAATTGAATTGAAACATTAACCATTGTGTGGATACAATCTTTTCATTGATCTTCCCCAATTGAAAGCTGATAATTTGTGTCAATCCTTTTTTTTTTAATCTTGTTTTTATTTGAGGCTTTTGTACATCCTGGGTGACTATGCCAGCCTCATTGATACCTTCGCCTTTTTACACCTCACTCTCTTTTTGCAATGGACAATCTGGTCAATCCTTAGATGAATGATCAGCCCACTACGGGTTTGAAAGTACTGTCTTTCAGGTGATCAATCCGCACTGGGCCCTTGTAGTGGATTATGATGACCGTAATATGGTTTCCTAATATAAGGAGTCTTGTTGATGATGCTGTTATTAATTATATTATAACATTATAACACCTATTTTTAGTTTACAAAAACCTGTACATTATCTTCCAGGCACTAACGATACTGCTAATGAACCACCCCAGTTCTAAGGCTCAGGGTCTTCTCAATGATTATCTCCACATGGTACTCTGCTGCAGAACAGACCAAGATAAGAAGGCGGTCCTCAAAGTGATACTGACATTGCCAGAGAAGATTCTTAGGACAAACAGTGATTGACCTATTGAAGATCAAAGAAGAATCTATGTGATGAGTAATGGTGCTTTTCTGTGAACATGATAATAGAAAAACATGTTATCTGAACTGTAAATTCCTATGGGTGGTATGAAAACTATATAGGTAATATACAATACAATACAAATAGTTTTTATTTTCTCTTACAAAAATATACATAGCTTAACAATAAGTGATTAAACTATGAGATATATAAAATATGGTTTTTATGTGAGACTGGTGTCCATACTATCTTAAATTGTGATACAGAATGTGGATATAAACTTTGATATGGGAGTTGTGAGAGGGTGTGTATATGTGTGTGTGAACAACTTATGTTTGTGCAAATGTAGAAGTTATTACATGTTGCGTTTTATTCGCTCGCATATACATATAACGCGAGAGATATTTACAAAAAAAAATATATTCATATAGTATATCAACCATCTGGTATCCACAACACAAGCCTATAGTTGCTTACTGTGGAACTAGATGACGCTGTGTGTATGTCTAAAGATTTATTTATAAATAAATAATAAAATAAATAAAATATCATATAACGCGAGAGGCAAGCGAATAAAACGCAACATGTAATAACTTCTACATCTGCACAAACATAAGTTGTTCACACTTAAATACATACTACATAAATACATTTTTTTTTGTAAATAAATATTTATTATAAATGAAAACATCTATAACTCGGGTACAAATGTCCGTATTCATCACACAAACATATGCCCCTAGCGGGATTCGAACCCGCAACCTTTTGGTATAGTGGCCAGAGTTGCTAACCACTACACCAAACAGGTCGTCAAAAATCATCAAGTCACCAAAAAATTATTATATCTTTATATGTAACAGAGTATTGTTCCTTTAAAAGTGCGAAGCTTTATTATATTATGCAAGACTAGACCTTGTAGTGGGGAGAGATTTCCCATCCATTGGTTACGTGTGTACACTTTTACACTACATTATAATCTCTTCTCTCCCTGGGACATAGTTCATAGGGAATATAGTCCTGTCCATTCAGGCCACTTGGCTAGGGGACGATCTTAGTGGAATATGAACTCGAACTGTACCCTCTTAGATAAATAATAATAAGACAAGCCTATAGCCTGGATATTAGATGATGAATAGGGCTATTAGTAGAACTGGATTTCTCGCGGCTGGGATATTTACCAATTGGGACAGCGAAGTGAATTTTCGATCAGGAATTTCGACATTATTGCCACAGTGGCCGCTTTCGTTGCCTTTGCCTTAACAATTTTGTCTTATCAGGAGGTAGATAGTTGTACTTATAAATTGACAGTTTTTGTAGCACATTTAGTTTTATAATCGGCCACGTTTTAGGATTTTTTCTCCCAATAGTTTACATCCGAATTAGTTGGTGTACATCCGAATCGACGCTTATTTTCCACTGGGGTCCATAGCCGAATCCAACCGAAAATTGTTGGACCACGAAAGGTGGTTTCAGAATGGTTTATTTTGTATGGCTAATCGAAAATTTTTGGATCGAATTCGACTATGGTTCTTGGAAAGCTGTTCGTAATCAGGAGTGGAGACGGCAATTAACAGGAGTTACACGAATTAAATTTCATTTATTATATTAGGAGCCCATACTGCCCTACTACTGGATGCCCACGCTGAGCGATGGCACATTTGTGGTACAGATACACATACAACTCTGTTATTATAAGTTGTAACAGTTGTACTTAATTTGTTTTTATTTGTATTACTGTGAAATAAGGCTACATTTTGTAAGAATAACACCAAGCAGAACGATTGTTGCGTCGAATATTTTAGTGTGTTTCTGTAATATGCAAATAAACGCTTTATCTATCTATCTAACTACTGGGCAAAAACTTAAGCGACTAAAAGATGACATGTTTCAGAACGCTCTAGGCCTTCCGATAGCCAAAGCCATGATGTCTGAAGATGGAGAGTGCATAGAGTGGAAATACAATCTTTTGTTAGACGGGCCAGCTGAGGTGTGGTTGTTGGGATTGGAGCATACGATGCGTGTCGTACTTAGAGAAGTGAGTTCCCATCCACTTTAGATACAAAAAGATTGATGTACAAAATCTTCCTTTCAATAAATTTAAAGATACTATAAAACAGAAACTTATTAAGAAACCATATTATAAAATATCAGATTATTTAGATGATAAACATTCATGGACATAACCAGCCCGTTCGCATAACCAGGCCATAATATAAAAACTTTTTTTTTAAAAGAGCGACCTCTCGAGTTTCTTGCTTGTTCTTCTCAGGGGAAAATTGCCTTTTGAACAAGCAGTAGCTTTAAAAATGTAAAATCTGACTATTTTGAGTGTACCCTGTGTACCTATAAAATAAAGCTTTTTTGATTTTGATTTTGATACAGTTTCCTTATCTGACATGAAAACATTGAAACCCTACCTTTTATAAATTAAGAAGAAAAAAAATGAAATTGTAAAATAGAATTCTATTGTGTCTCTGTCCACCAGTGTTATTTGGCGAGTAAGGTATAAAGAATTTACCTAGTATATGAAAGTAGAAAAAAAAGTTATTGTCTAATAAGACCTGAGCGTCTTGAAGACCGTTTATTAGGGAACTCAAATGAAAACTTTGATAAATCTCTTTAAGTAGGAGTTAGTTGCGGTGCTAAAGATATGTTAAACGGTCATACATTGAGAGATAGCTAAAGTGTATTGTTTCCAGCATCTGATAACAACTCGTGCTGCCCTGCGCAAGTGTAAGTATCAGAGGGAGCAATGGATCAACGATTATCCAGGCCAACTCGGTATTACTTGCAGTAAGGTGAGACCAAATTCATTCATAATTTAGCAGATATTTCACAGAGTTATTTTTAAAGTACTATGTAAACCTCTTAACACGGAATTTTTGTCACAAACAGACAGCTTGTGTTGTTGCAGACAACTTTTTAAAATTCTGCTTTTTTCAGCTGTTCCTTACAAAAGATACAATGTCGTAGATAAAGTGTGTGTAACAGCAAGAAAATTCCAGATAAAATGTTTTCGATCCAAAATTGTTAGTTTAATGGCACGAATTTCGAGTTTCAAATTTTCAGTGATTACAAATCAAGCCTTTATATTATACTTACTAGCTTTCCGTCCGCGACTTCGTCCGCTTGGATGATTTTATCAAAATCGGTTCAGCAAAAAAAATTGCCTTTACATATGTTAATCCAGATCCTATCTGTCTACCCACCAACTCTCATCTAAATCTATTCAGCCGTATAGGCGTGAAGAGGTAACAAACATTCATACAGACATACACACACAAACTTTAGCATTTATAATATCAGTTGGGATTTTTTACTATATATTGAATCTTTGCTGATGTGATGCGTCTAGTTTCTTTTATAGTAATAGTGATCCAGGTGCCAGCGCTATGTGTTTGCGCTGGTATGGTTCAGTTTTTACTAAGTTTTTATTAAGGTGCACGAAACACGGATTTATTCACAATTTCACTTTTGATTCCGTTTATTGCCCGTCGCCGAGTTCTACTGGTCGATCCATGGGCAATTGTTTTTGCCTGTGGTTCTATCATTCGGATCACGGGCAAATCAAATTGCCCGTAGTCCTATCGATAGTACTAAGGGCAACTTCGTTTACCGGTAGTTCTATTAAAGTGTGTAAATTCTCTTTGTATGTAAACTTCATGCAGGAAAATTGTTTAAAATTAAAAATTCCATAGTAAAACTAAAACGCATAACCAGAGGGCGGACTGTGAGTTTTGTTTCGACTCGCGTTCACGTTTACGTGAAGATTTGTATGGAGAAATGTGCAGCGCATCTAACGGATAGTTTGCAAAACGATTTTTTCCATAGTGACTTCTTTCGTAAACGCGAACGCGATGGTAAAGTTAAAAACGAGGCAAAACTTACACTTCGCACACTGAAATATAAGGACGGGCGGTGTTACAGCTGATATGTTTTTTAACAATCCATTTTTTTTTTATGCACGACGGGTTCGTACTTGACCTCAATCACACCTGATGTTAAGTGAAGATGAGGTCGAAGGTGGAAGCGTACTGACCCGGAAACCCCAATACATTTGGGGGACTGGCTATCTTATCTCTGACAACCGGAACACAACAATGTCATTAACATTGCTGCTTGGCGGCAGATTTAGATAAGATGGTGGTAGCTAGCCAGTCGGACATTTAAAATGCCCTACCACCAACCAAACCGAGTACTTAAACATGTACCCCGCTGGGGATCGAACCCGCGACCTCCGAATCGTAAACCCAATGTTGTTTGCATTGAGCCACGGAGGCGGTCGTTGAGCCATGAGGCACCTTCTGTGTGACTGCGATGACATGACCTTAAAGGGTATGCGTTATTTCCGCAAGGCTTATCCTGAAATGATTACATGCTATTTTCACTAACCGGTATCATAGGACTATCATATCATAGTATCAGAGCGAAAGCAGGGGAAGTGTACAAAAGATTGGGTCGTAGTGCCGTTGAGAATAGAACAATCAATAATACACAATAATCGCTCCAGATTCAATGGACATCAGAATGTACCCGAACGCTATGCCGATGCGAGATAATGAAAGAGAAGAAGCCATTAAAGAAGCTCCGTAAAAAGCAGAACTTAATCCTCGCGACACTTCAGACCATGTCACGGAAAGAGATTCCGAAGATCCTCCGATGCAAGGTCAATGCGCTGTGCGTAATTGAGATCCATTCGAGGGATACCGTTGATAGGATGTACAAACTGGGTGAGTCGAATCATCTCCTCCAACACACCCGCTTATGCTACCAGATGTTCTGTTGTAACAACTCACGATTTTTTTTGATTTGTTAAGGAACTGTTTAGGTTTAACAGTAACGTTAGTCCTCCACCGAGACAACTTTACATCACGTGGGTCTTCGCACTACATAATACTTGCAAATGTTATGAAGAACTCGTAAACCTTAAAGAAATTGACGTTTGCAGACTTTTTTCCCTTTGCCACACTAGTACATAAGTCGCGATAAATGTTTTCGACTTATGTCGGCCATTTCAAATTTCGCAATGTCCACACGATGGAGAGATTGCTTTTTGATTGATTTCGATGGATCGTTATAATCCGAGTTTGGAACGGTGTCAATTGAACGTCTCTGAGGTTAGGAACGGCGCTAGAATAAAAATTTGTACTCTGATTTCATTGCCGGCTTTTGAAGCTGAAAGCGTGGCACGGACAGAATAATTTGTGTTAAGATATTGCTTATATTACGAAGTGATATGCTCCTCATGAAAGTGAGATTTAAACATACGAATATCGTAATATGTCAAAAGATATCTTAAGATCAGAGGCCTTCTCTTTCATAATTTCATGTAGCTCTATGTAAAAGACAGGGACAAGTATAAAATATAATACAATCTTCGTGTGTGATGCTCTTTAGGATTTCGTTAAAGTAGATTACTAGATATGGCATTAGTGCCGAGGTTTATGAAGTTCGTATAGTTCAATGAGCTAATATAATTTTCAGGATGCATGACAGTGTCAGCTTTCGAATGGTTCTCCCAGCTCAAGTTTTACTGGGACCGCGAGAGGGAAGATTGCTACGTAAGGCAGACGAACACAAATTCTATATACACGTACGAGTACATCGGGAACTCTGGTCGGCTGGTTATTACACCACTCACTGACAGGTACTGTCCACCAAAGAGTTGAGTTTGACATCCACTCACCTCAAGCTTCACTGGGAACTGGGTACGCGAGAAGGGAGACGTTAGTGTCCATTGACAAAATGAAGTAGAGAAGTTACTGGATACAGGTTTTTCTGTAGATTATCATCATCATATCAGTCACAGGGCGTCCACTGTTGAACATAGACCTCCCCCATTGATTTCCAGAGCGACTATGGAAGCAGTCCGCATCCACTCGAGATCTTTAATGTCCCATCGGCCATCAATTCTTCGGGCTTTGTGCCATTTGTAAATGATAGTAGGTAGAAATACTACATGACATACATATAATAAGTTATTGAGCTCACTGCGAGTTCTAGTGGTGGAGATGGTACCAGTCTCCGCAACTATTGTATTGTAATCGAAAGGAAAAATGAATGTATAAACTTTTTTTTTTATGCACAACGAGTTCGTACTTAACCTCAATCACACCTGATGTTAAGTGAAGATGAGGTCGAAGGAGGAAGCGTACTGACCCAGAAACCCCAACACATTTGGGGACTGGCTATCTTATCTCTGATAACCGGAACACAACAAACAACAACAATTAACATTGCTGCTTGACGGCAGATTTAGATAAGATGGTGGTAGCTAGCTAGGCGGACATTTAAAACGCCCTACCACCAACCAAACCGAGTACTTAAACATGTACCCCGCTGGGGATTGAACCCGCGACCTCCGAATCGTAGACCCAATGTTGTTTACATTGAGCCAAACTAATGCAAAATATTGTGGAGAAAAATTTACTATTACAACTTAGTATTAACTTCACAGATGCTATATAACGCTAACAACGGCTCTCCACCTATTCCGAGGGGGCAGCCCCCAAGGTCCAGCTGGTACTGGCAAAACGGAGACCACCAAAGACCTGGGAAGAGCTCTGGCGAGATGGGTGGTCGTAACCAACTGCTCTGACGGCTTGGACTACAAGTCTATGGCGAAATGCTTTGCGGGTGATTGTCGAAGTTCTACTTTATTTAATCACCATAATAGTCTCGGTTCGGGATAGGCTTAGTGTCGCCTGTGCACAAGTCGAGCGTATAGCGATGCTTTACCATTCACTGCGTGCTCGTCGCAACATGTCTGTGACAGGTGTCGCGATGAGCGTGCATTGTATTTAGCGCCTTCGGATAATGTCTTAAGCTTGACAAAACAAGACAATCTCGCGTGGTGGAAGCGATAACGTTGTTTATATAGCAACGGATCTAAGGATATTGCCTATTCATCCCGAACACGAAGATCGTAGGATTTAAGGAAAAGCGGAGGCGCGCAGTTCGGTAACGATATTTTAAACGAAGGACCAAAACTCTTTGTAAAACCTATGTAGAACTCATGTAATATATTTTTGTACATTAAAGCGTTTACCAACAAATAAACGCTTAGTGGTCTGTCAATGATGTAATGGTGGAAGGAAGCCGTCGCCGTCGTGCACTTAGTCTGAATAATGAGGAATGAAGTCGTGATATAGTGAACTTAAATACATTGTTAGTAGAAAGCGACACTTTTATAGCTCTGAAATTGATCTGGCCTTCCAGGGATCTCCCAGAGCGGTTGCTGGGGTTGTTTCGACGAGTTTAATCGCATCAACATTGAGGTGCTGTCGGTGGTCGCTCAGCAGATCCTGGCTGTGCTGCTCGCGTTGTCGCTCTTTCAGAAGCGGTTCATCTTTGAGGGTGCCGACATCAAACTTGACTCCAACTGCGGCATCTTCATCACTATGAACCCTGGGTGAGAAATGGATACACACACATGATCATTTAACAAGTAAAGTAAGTACGACATCAATGAACTCAACTCGCTTGAAATTCGCGAACTCAGACTCATTTTGCTTGATATTCGCGGACTCATCTCATTTGACATTCGGGGAGTCATCTCGCTTGACATTCGCGGATTCATCTCGTTTAACATTAGTGGACTCATCCTTGATATTCGCGGACTCATCACGCTTGACATTCGTGAATTCATTTTGCTTGACATTCAGGGACTAATATCGCTTGACATTCAAGAATTGATTTTGCTTGACATTCGGGGACTCATGTCGCTTGACATTCGCGGACTCATCTTGTTTAACGTTAGTGGACTCATCTCGCTTGATGTTCGTTAATTCATTTCGCTTGACATTTGGGGACTCATCTCACTTGACATACGATAATTCATTCGCTTGACATTCAGGGAGTCATCTTGACATTCGCCGACTCATACGTTAACGTTAGTGGACTGATCTTGCTTGATATTCGCGGGCTCATATTGCTTGATATTCACGGGCTCATATTGCTTGATATTCGTGGACTCATTTCACTCTGACGTTACAGGCAGATTTCATTATGTTTGATGATTTGACAATCGAGCACAAATATCACTTGGCATTGGTAGCATTTTTGTAATTGAGAAGTTGTTATTCTACAGATACGCCGGGCGAACAGAGTTGCCAGACAATCTCAAGTCTATGTTCCGCCCGATCGCAATGTGCGTTCCTGATTCGCTCATCATTGCCGAAAACACACTATTCTCAGATGGCTTCACTGCTTACAAAGTTAACGCTAAGAAGGTATTAACGACATGCATTACATAAATTAAAGTTATAAATCTTGGAAAAAGCAATCTTTACACTCATATGTCGTGTGATTTATTCTGTGTAGTATTGTATTGGGTCTTTACCTATGAAATCGGAGTTTTTTTTCTTCGCTAATCATATGTACCAATTCCTGCGATTTTCAAAGCTATATGCAAATTTGTTTTTTATTTGGAAAATGGAATATTATTTAAAGGTTTCACATGACATATTTTTTTAATTTCTGGGCTAAATCACATAATAAAAAAAATTTGAACGGAGCTCTTTTCATATGCTTCCCATAATCATTTCTTAGATTCGCTGAAACTTTTATAAAGCGGTTACTTTTAAAAATTAACGCTGCCTATACTTAACTTAATGTTATCCGATAATACACACAAATATCCACTTAACTGCGTATCCAGTTAACCAAAAAAAAAAAAACTTTAGTTTAGTTCGTATTTATCGTAGTTAAATTTCTAGCAGTGTATGGGGAAGAATCGTTTTAACCGAATTATTCTCCATACACTCTAGAAAAATTTTTACATTAGAAATCTAGTAATTTCACATTTTTTTATACACAACGGGTTATCGCACTTGACCTCAATCACACCTGATGTTAAGTGAAGTGAAGGTGGTGGAAGTGTATGGCACCCATGGAAACCCATTCCACCCACGGACTGACCCGGAAACCCCATCTTATTTGGGGAACTGGTTATCTTATCTCTGACAACCGGAACACAACAACAACATTAACAGTGATATTAACATTACTGTTTTGGCGGCAGACTTATGTAAGATGGTGGTCAAATATAGGGATTTAGTTGCCCCAAATGACTAAATTCATTGACAGACTCATGATTAGTGAACTGCCTAGAAGTACGCGTTACCTAAAAATTGCCTAGACCTTTACAATCTCTGCCGACTAATAAATTCAAGATGGAATTGAAGAAGTGGCTTCTTGATTTGATAGAAATTGAAAAAGAATTTTAAGATCATAAAGTAGAAATATAAATTAAGCAAGGGAATTTAAAAATAATTAATGACGTAAATAATTGTAATAACTTTAAGAAGACTCAAATATATGCATGTCACTAAATGTACCCAATATCCTTTTTTTCCAAAGTAAAAAAATCATCGGTATATTCATTTATTGATCTTTATATTATTCTTTATTGATTTATAATCTTATTCCACCGTCACCCTTCCATCTTCGAACCACTAGGCGTGGGGAGGGATTCCACCCGTTATATAGTTAATATACCGAATATTCGCACTTCGAAGGCATGGAACGACATCAGTTTTTCCTGAATCCTACAACCTTGGGATCTTCAAGACCAGAGTGAATAGGCATTTACTGGGATCGCGTGCTTCATCTTCGACCCCATCGTCACTTTCCATCAGGTTAGATTGTGGGAAAAACGCGAATCCAGTCAATCATAAAAAAAAATTGAGTCAATTCTATGTATGCCCAGGTATTCACACTCTACCAGCTGGCAATGCAGCAGTTGTCAAAGCAGGACCATTACGACTTCGGCCTTCGCTCCATGGTCGCCTTACTGCGTTACGCCGGCGTCAAACGGCGTGCCTACCCGCACCTACCTGAACAGGAGGTTTGTTATTTGGGACACATGTTTTTAACCTCCAACAAAAACGACGGTTGTTATGTGTGTATATGTTATGATTGTGCTTGCGTGCGTGCATGTGTGTTAGTGTGTATGCGGAGGGTGTATATGTGGGTGCGTGTGATAATGGTGTCGATTTGGATGTACACTAACTAAACTAAAACCAGTTTTGGAGTGTTGCTGTCGCATCGTACTGTTCCAGAGAGAGAGACAGTACTACTTTAAAACTAAAAAAAATATGTGGAATAGACTACAAACGGGACTACAACGGTCAAATGACACAATTAACGCTTTATTCTATTAGAGTTTTGAAAAAAAATAAAAATTAAACTACCTAGGGCAATAACTTCTAATTTACTTACCTAATATGCCCTATTTTTTTCTTTACGATAAAAAATCTCATCCGGTATATTATCAGTGAAGGTAGATTTTGCCTAACAAGCTGAATTCAGTCGTCTTTATTGTGTAGTAAAGATCAGAGTTAATCAAAATCTTAATGCGATTTGCGTTCTGTTTACCCGACTGACCCAGGAAGGAGGGTAATGTTTGTCGGGTGTGTGTATGTAGCTGTCTATGTTACCTACTGTAGCGTAAATGGCTTGACCAATTTGAATTGTATGGTGTTGTTATATTCGTCTTGAACCCTGGAGTGTCATGGGATACATTTTATTGTAAGTCTAACACGATGACCGCAAAACATTACGTATGCTGTTGTTTTTTTAACTAGTATTGTTATTATTTTGAGAAAATAAGGAAAATTACAGCAAATTGCAAAGCAAGCAAAATGATATACAATTTTTTTGGTAAATTGATAGATGTAGTATCCGTATTCATCATACAAACATGTTCCCTTGCCTAACCTGCGACCTTTTAGTATAGGTTTTCTAAACGCAGGTCGTCATAATATTTTCAGATGGTGATCCTCGCTATGCGCGACATGAATGTAGCCCGTCTGACGGCCAAGGACGTGCCGCTCTTCGACGGCATCATGCAGGACATCTTCCCAGACGCTGATATCCCGACTTTGGACTATGAGATGCTGGAGAATGCTATTTCGGCTGAGATGAGGCTCGTGGGGCTCCAGCCCACCAAGGCTGCGCTGTTGAAGGTCATACAGACGTATGAGACCAAGGTATGCGCTAATCATTAGGTCCAATTTAGTTCACTGCTTGGGACGTATTTAGTGACTCTATTTCAAGAAGTTTACAAATCTATATACAGCGCGGGGCAAATAATTTATACAGTATGTACTTACGTTCGAAAAAATATTTTTGCAATTCCGAAAAATATTTAGCATTAAAGCATAACTTAAATTTGAGATACAATAATACACTTGCCACCCCTATGTTCATTCCAAGCAAAATTAACACATCATTTATGTGACACTGTATACGTTTTTATAACCTTATGGGTACCTGAGTATATCATTAATCTAACTGAGAAACAATTTAAAGATCCCGTCAAAACAACATCAGCAAAAAAAGGTTATTACAAAATTAGTCGACTATCTGAATCACAAACACGCTTGGTGTACTTCGACCAGATCCCAAATTATAAAATTGTATTAGTTGTATACTTTTTATTTAAAAAATGACAACAATTATGTGGGTTTCTTTTACCACAGATTGCGCCGCATCTTTTACCACATATTAATTTCCCTTTCCGAAGCGGTAGTAGCTTGGACATACTGACTAAATAAATGCTGGAAGCTTGACATGTATTTTCCAGTCAAAAAATGGTCAAGTCGTTTTATACTCAAATGGTTATGAACCGATTGGGTCGAACTTAAATCTTAACTAACAAAGAGTTTATGAGAGAGAGAAAGATAAACGCTTGATGGGAGTGGAAGAAGCAAAAGTAGTAAGTCAGTCATAGCAAATGGAAATCGGTGATCTTTGAATAGCAAAACCCATGAGAGCACAACAGAAATGAAAAGTAGACAGTGTACATGACAAATCAATTTATATATATTAATCCTAATCTGTCTACCAACCAAATTTCATCCAAATCCGTCCAGCGGTATGGGCGTGAAGAGGTAACAAACATATATACATACATACATACACACACACTTTGGCATTTATAATATTAGTTGGGATAGTTGTGATTAGTTGGGGATATGGGATAAAAAGTAATTTAATATTTCATTTTCACATTAGACTATAATACTGCATTATGAGCCTTTTGTACATTTTTTTTTATATTGGAATTATGTATAAAACTTTATTCGTGGAATTCCTGTTTACTGGCGACTCCACTCCTGATTACGTACAATTTCACGAGTTCCGAGTTCGAGCCGTAGCCGAGTTCAGCCGAAAATTGTTGGACTTCCATAATAAAGGTAGTTTCAGATATTACAAAATGTTATGATCGAATTCGACTATGGTTCCTCGGGGAAAGTTGTTCATAATCAAGAGTAGCGTCACCTGTTAATGGGAATTACACGAATTCAAATTCACCCTGTATTATAAACTTATCAGTCTAATCTGCGTTAGAGAAATTAAGATAAAATTTCCGTATGGAAAACACGACAGTGCATGACTTTTTCTATCGGTACGATGACATGGCAAGGGGTGGTCTCAGCTCTACCCTCCTCGAATTTAAAATAATATCCTATTTACTCTTACAGAACTCACGCCACTCGAGTATCCTTCTTGGTGACACGAATACGGCCAAGTCCGTGTCGTGGAAGATGCTCGCCAACACCATGACACGTCTCAACCGAGAACGAGTGCCCGGGTTCGAAACCGTGCATGTATGTACATTATTGAATTCCTTCTATAACCAAAGTTCAGAAGGTTAAGGCGGGAGTGAAGCGAAGCTTTACCCTTCGATGTTAGGGAGTGATTGATGTGAGTGCGGAGTCTCCCCGCAAACAATGGTCTTGTTCTGCGTGTCCTGACAGCTGCACCTTTGACGACCTCCTTAACGCTACAGAGAGTGCTGTTAGAGTGGCTAAGTTTTGTTGCAATAAAGAAACTTGCCTCGACCCTTCTCGAAAAGAAGAAGAAGATGTTAGGTTGAACATGTTGAACATACCGAGGAGTTTAGTAGCAGTGTAGCTCTTAATGTCGACATATTCCGTTAGTAGGTCTTTTAACCGCCTCCGTGGCTCAATGTAAACAACATAGGGTTTACGAATTGGAGGTCGCGGGTTCGATCCGCAGCGGGGTACATGTTTAGTACTCGGTTGGTGGTAGGGTATTTTAAATGTCCGCCTGGTTAGCTACCACCTTCTTATCTAAGTCTGCCGTCAAACAGCAATGTTAATAGCATTGTTGTATTCGGTTTTCAGAGATAAGATAGCCAGTCCCCCATTAGAGGGCGTTTCTGGGTCAATACGCTTCCACCTTCGACCGTATCTTCACTTAACATCAGCTGTCAGACTAATCTAATATTTTGGAGTCAGTGTTTTTGAGCCGCCTCTGTAGGCCACTGACTTGGCTGAACGGCTACCTGCAATTGCATCCTCTATTTAACGTGCTCTCTGAAGCACGGAAACACTCGTGGTCCCCATCCAATAACTTGCCAGACATTGCTTAATTTCGCTAATCGAGATCAATAGCGAATGCGTCTGCTCCCCGAGTTGGCTGATTTCTAGTAACTAGTAATTGAAATGTGGCTTGAAAATCCGCAGCCGCATCCTATGAATCCAAAGGCTTTGACACTGGGCGAATTGTATGGAGAGTACAACTTGGCTACCGGTGAATGGAAGGATGGTGTGCTGTCGTCCATCATGAGGACCGTTTGTCAAGGTAAGCAACATAAATTATCTAAAAAATTGAAAACGTGTATATGTGACCGAACTAATCGAAAGATCAATTAGACTCATCACTTTGGTCCCAACTCGATGGGTTTACTAATGGAATATGAAGATTTCCATTATCCACCTTCAATCTCCATGTTCAGGCCCTCATCAGCATGTGTAACTTTACTCTACCTTGCGACACCGACAATTAGATAGAAAACACAATTATTACTTTTTGGTTGAATCTCGACTGTGTACTGTACCTGATTGTTTGTATCATGAGATGGGTTTATGGTCTTTCTTTCTTTAATGAGTAGGACACAGCAAAGCAAAATGGCTTAGTATCCATTGAAAGGAACACACCTTGAGGCCATCATCATGAGCTCAGCTCGATGGTACCATAATATTGTGTTGCACCCACGCCCCTTTGATATTTCAAAAAAAAAAATCGGAGTAAAGCTTCGTAGACCCGTAATATCACAGGACCACTTCGTGTATTCTCCTCTATATTGTGGTAACGCTTCCCTCTTAACGTTGCAGACGAGTCTATAGACCAGAAGTGGATAATATTCGACGGGCCCGTAGATGCTATATGGATCGAGAACTTAAATTCTGTCATGGACGACAACAAGCTGCTTACGTTGGTTAACAGCGAGAGGATCTCTATGCCGGCGCAAGTAAGTAAACATATATGTCAGCAATGCCTATGGAAGTTGAGATGCTACGCGGTTAAGGGTAGAAGTTATTGCATGCCCCTCACACCAACCACTCGACCCTCGCTTACAACAGTGGGGTTCTGGCAGGTTAATCTACAACCTCTCTTGCCCAAGTTTCATGACCATCAGCTTAGTATCGTAGCTACTCCCCGCATCCTTCGCAGTGTTGATGTTGTAATCTAGGCACTTCACTTATACTACTGAATGTACTAAGTTTTGTAGATGTTTATATAAATATTTATTTATGTTTATCCCTAATCTAGTATTCATAGTACAAGCTATGCTTTGGGACTAGGTGATTGATGTAAGTGTCTGAAATATTTATCTCATTCATCTGTCTATTGCTATCACAGGTATCAATGTTGATTGAAACCCTGGACTTGGCGGTGGCGTCTCCCGCGACTGTGTCACGTAACGGGATGGTGTACAACGACTACAGGGACTGGGGGTGGTGGCCGTACGTCAACTCCTGGCTGGAGACTGTAGACGATCCCGAGTATCGTGAGATGGTATGATATCTTTGAGCTTAACTTATTACCAGGTTGTAGATCTGTGTCTTCTTGCCGGGAAGCTGTATCATGGAGAAGAGAAGAATTAAGTCTTCATTTTAGGATACGGCATATCCACTGATTTATATTAAATAATAGAATACAAAACATTATTATATATTGTAATTTATTTATTTGCCTTTGAACAGTGTATAGTCATATGATCTTAAACCTGTGATCATCTTTACGAACTCTTTTACTGGGTGTATTCGTAATCTGTGAAAAGTAATAGCTTCGGGAAGGATATAATGAATGACTACTGCTTCTTCTTCTTCAATTTAAGAGCTATGCTCTTGTCGGTGGAGTAATGACCACGTGAATGAACACTACTACAGCTCTAATAATAAAAATCAGAAAAATGTTACAAGTTGTAATGTTACACGATATAATTATTGTTGTTCTATTAGGTATACATAATCATACTCATTTATTTTTTGCATAGGCATCTCCCGAGCACTTGAACATGTCCATTACAATATAATACAATAAATTAATTTAAAGGTTAAATAACAAAAGGCAATGTCAGTCTTCATAAAAACTAGCTGCTATTATGACGACCTGTTTGGTGTAATGGTTAGCAACTCTAACCACTATACCAAAAGGTTGCGGGTTCGAATCCCGCTAGGGGCATATGTTTGTGTGATGAATACGGACATGTGTACCCGAGTTATGGATGTTTTCATTTATAATAAGTATTTATTTACAAAAAAAATGTATTTATGTATTATATCAACCATCTGGTATCCACAACACAAGCATATAGTTGCTTACTGTGGAACTAGATGGCGCTGTGTGTATGTCTAAGGATATTTATTATTATTATTTATATTTATAATTGTTTTTTTTTTATGGAAATTACCGATTTATACAATACAATGCAAATACACTTTATTGCACAACAGAAAATAAAATACAGTTTCAGAAAAGTGTTTATTTCATGTTTTCCTTCCATTACATTATACTCAATTCGTTTAATTGAAGAAAAAGGCCGAAATAACTTCATTTGCCTTTTATAAAGAAAAAAAAACAAGTATAGATTTGAAAAAGGGTAGGTAATTCAATAAATTGTCATGAGAATTGGATGCTTTACGATAGATTCCTAAGCCCATTCTAAAAAATAGTAGTTGGAATTTCAATGCCTATACTCCCAGCCAAAATTAAAAAATTCTCTTCGATAACATATCAAAAATATAGATAAAATATCATAGCTAACATAACATGACGCACATCATTGGATGCGGAATTTGAACTCTATTATCATCGCTGTTGAGTTGAAAGTCGGGTGTCTGTTAGTACCGACCGGTGCCAGCGAGTGTTGACCGTATAAAAAATTTTTGCCACCGAACAGTGCCAGTTGCGCTTTTCAGGTACAACATTATGACGTTCATCTAGATAAGCTGTATTTAACAGCATGCAACTTTTAGAAGTAGGGCTAAATAATATAATTTACTTAAGAACCTTAACGAAAATTCTTTAACAAAATAAAACGTGTATTCAAGAAGCCGCTTTTGTAGATGGTTTTGAATTAACTTATACAGATTAAGGTACATTCTCTTTTTAACCCCCGACAAAAAACGACGGGTGTTGTGTGTTTGACGGCGTTGTGTGTGCGTGTGTCCAGTCTTTGTCTGGACGTATTTTAGTAATGCTTGGTCGGATACACCACTTCGTGATGGTGTTCTGCTTTGCTCCACGAGAGCTTGTACTTGATTTACTTTTTCTTTATCCTCTCAGCTCCGTCATAACTTCGTCTCAATCCTGACACCGGTGTTGGAGCTCAAGAGACTGTTCCTCACGGAAGGCCCGAGTGTACTAGGCCAGGAGCTGACTGGAGTACGCTCCATGTGTCGACTGCTGGGCCAATGGCCGGCACCAGCACCGCCCGGACCTGATGAAGAGGATAACGAGGGGTTCACCAAGATGCGGTTCCTGTTTGCGTGAGTGGAAACATTAGTCTTAGCTAAGTGGATAACCTTTTCGCCGCTTATCTAATTCTATTCTAATTTCTAATTCTGATAATAATTCTGATACTAATTTTAATATCCCACACCATTCGTCTAAAGGTGTATCATCATCATAAATTATGAACCACTAGAGGGGGCTCCTCTGTAAGAATACTGCGCTAATTAGCGGCGCGTCTGACTATTTAGGTCTCCTTCCGACGTACTTACATGTTGATAAGGGACGGAGATATAAGGCGCGCGCCAATTTATTCGCAATTCTATTACATATTAACCCTGCTTGTAATACAGATCACTGCCGGCGTCGATCGTGTTGGTGTTACCTTGGTCTTATAATCTTGGGATCCAACAAGTACTAGGGATCGCGTGCTTCATCTTGGGCTACATCGTCACTTTCCATCAGATGAGATTGCGAACAGACGCGTCGCCAATCCATCACAAATAAAACTTACTTCGTGACACCTGGCTCATATTGGTGTTTGACAGATTATTAGTCGATGCTCTAATATAGAAGTCTTGAGACTATAACACCCGAGATGTGTCTTAAGAAGATGACGCTATCTCAAGCTCCGTGCTAATTTATAAATCAATCTTGAAGTCTACTCAGCTGAGATCACTTTTCAAGTATTCGCCTCAGCGGCGAATGAATGATAGTCTTGAGTTTCGTTTATAAATACGCGCATCTCTCAAGTGAGAACTGCTTGAGTATGCACGTGCTTTCCAGGTCTCAAGTTAGGTTTATTAATCGATATGTTTACTTGAGACCGATCACAAAACTTGCGTGTGGCTTTGTATCAGACTAGTCGCAACTGGACAGTCGTTGTTTTTTAAACTGTCTCTGCGGGCAATTTGACTTAACTATCGCATTCAATTGAAAACAACCGGTACGACTGTTTGACGTGCCTTCTGTAAAACGGAAATATGAAAATGCTGGTAATGGTCACCCATTCAAGAACTTCGCACGAAACTATACGTCTTTGACATCAAAATTTTGGGCTAGCGGTCTATCATTTATCTATAACCAACACTGTGGTATAAAGTACATAATATTTTTTCTCATTACATTGCCCACACAGCATGATCTGGTCAATCTGCGCCACGTTGGAAGATGAACCACGTCGCCGCCTGGACAACTGGGTGCGCGAACACGAGGGAATCTTCCCTCTTAAGGATACGGTATATGACTACTACGTGGATGAGAGACTGAGGCAGTTCAAGCCGTGGGAGGACAAGCTGCCGGATGGTTGGAGATTTAATCCCGCGTGAGTTCATACCCACTTCTACACCACGTTTGGGTTGAACTTGAGAAATTTCAGCATGTTATATTCGTTGCTGGCATATAAACGACTTTTATCTTGGTTCAAGTAATTCCCATGGAATGATATACTGATTCCATGTAGGTGAGGGAAACTTAAAGCTATTTCAACTAAGATTCATGGTGGTACTCGACACGGTGCTTACTGAATATAATGCAAGCCCAGACTAACAAACAAACAAAACATTCTTTATTGTACAACAATAAGAAGCATAACACAACGATAAATAAAAAAGGGGATAGTACAATTTGGCCGCCTTATCACTAAAAGCGATCTTTTCCATGCAACCTTTGGGTTAGGACGCATTACGCACATGATATGTAGGTAGCGTGCGCGGTAAACTAATTTTAATAAATATTTTAATAAAATATATAAAAAATAATACATATGTAATATATACATATATTTAAATTTATACTAATTAAATAGAATAGTACGTAACTAAGCACACAGTAATTAAAGCGAGTATGGAACGAAACTCAGTAATTTAAACGAAAATCATAAGATGGCAAGTGAGAGAGGATAGATAGAGGAGCTAGAGGGCTAGATACAACTCCTTCACTTGAGCCTTGAATACGTTCAGTGACTGAGCACGTCTAACTGAATCAGGTAGTGAGTTCCATAGTCGAATAGCTTGCAATCTAAAGGATTGACCGTAAAACTTCGTCAAGTTAAGGAGGAGCGTATAGTCGGACTATTAATCAAATAATTAAAGGTTGAAAGAGTAGGAAATAAACAAAGTCCCACCCCCTGTACCAAAACTTATGACAAATACATTGGGGGAGAGAGTTTACGCACCAGTTCCTAGTAGATTCTAGGAAATTTCATCACTATACGCAAAATGAATACACAATTATTAGGTTTAAATTGAGCGCGTAACACACGACTGAAACTTAATAACATCCAACGACATGTCCCAGGCTGGGTTTCCACAACATCCTGGTGCCGACCGTGGAGTTCATACGGGTGCAACTGATTGCTCTCGACATGCTGAAGCTAGGATATGGCGTCCTGATCGGTGGGCCCACCGGAACTGGCAAGACTTTCCTCATCCAAGGCACATTGGCCAACCTCGATCCGAGCAGGTAATTTACATACTTTTTTTTTTTAATGCACAACGGGCTGTTACTTGACCTCAATCACAACTGATGTTAAGTGAAGATGAGGTCGAAGATGGAAGCGTACTGACCCGGAAACCCCAACACATTTGGGTGACTGGCTATCTTATCTCTGACAACCGGAACACAACAATGCTATTAACATTGCTGCTTGGCGGCAAATTTAGATAAGATGGTGGTAGCTAGCCAGGCGGATATTTAAAATGCCCTACCACCAACCAAACCGAGTACATAAACATGTACCCCGCTGGGGATCGAACCCGCGACCTCCGAATCGTAAACCCAATGTTGTTTACATTGAGCCACGGAGGCGGTTAAATACGTACATAAAGTCACGCCTGTTTCCCAGGTAACTTAATGCTAAGAAAATATATAAGTATTTCAGACATGTTCTAAACTTAATCCGATTAACGAGGAGATTGAGGTTTACCAATTCCTCGTCAACGAAATTTTGTAATATGGTAGAGGTTACGATTGAAAAATAGAGTAAATTTATTGGCCATTGAATTAATTGTCCATCATAACCTACAACATATTAATGGCCATAAATAGCTGGCTAGAGGGAGCCAAACTTAAGAATAATGCCCGCCATCTTATGCACCAGTACTCAATAGTGGCCAGTCGTAATAATTTTCTAAAATGGATTGCTCCCATACAAAGTATAGCTTCGGATGCTCACTGTAGCCTGTGGCGGCAGAGATCCTTTTGCGTCGTTTCACCCGCACTGACAATGATCACCTACTACGAGGGCGACACTGAAAGTTCTTAGAAAATGAAAAACTAAACAAACTAGCAAATAGTTTTATTATATCTTTTCAAAATAGCGTCCATTCACATCAATACATCGCTGCATCCGATGGAACCACTGGGAAAAACACTTTGCCCAGTCGTCCTTAGGGGTTTCTTCGACGGCCTTTTGAAACGCAGCCACTACTTCCTTGGCGTCCATAAAACGTTTTCCTCGAAGTTTTTCTTTTATTTTCGGGAATAAATAAAAATCGCAAGGTGTGAGGTCGGGGCTATATGGCGGGTGACCCAATAATTCCACGCCTGACGTCGCCAAATAGTCGATCGTTTATTTGGCGGTGTGCGACGAGGCGTTGTCGTGGTGAAGGATGATCCTACTGCGAGGTCGTTTCTCCCGAACTTTTTCCAAGACAAGTGGTAAACAATTGTTAGTGTACCGCTCTGCAGTAACTGTTTTTAGATCCTCTAAAGCAAAGGACAGGTTACTACTGTCCTTCCGAAGAACGAGGCCACCATCTTTTTTCCCACGCCTCGATATCTCTTTACTTTCTTGTTGACATCGAAAGTCAAAAAAATCATGGCACGAAAATTTTCTCGCGTTAAATTCTTGCTGACGTGACACAGACAAGTTTTAATTTGGTGCCACATCGTAAAACAAGGGACAAATGAATTAAATACATACACAGTAATATTGAAGTGGCCTGTTCTAAAAATTTTTAGTGTCGCCCTCGTATCTTGCTCATCGTGTCCTTACAGCTGCACGTTTGACGACCTTCTTGATGCCATAGGGAGTGTAGTTAGTGGCTAGGTTTTAGTCCAATAAAATTTCTTACTTGCCTCGACTCGAAAAAAAAAAAAAATAATATTACAAATAAATGCATTTGGTTTTGATATGATATCAATCACGCATCTGCATCGCATCATGTGTCCTGATCTCAATCTTCATTTTTGTGTTCAATAGATACAGTACGCAAGTGATCAACATGTCTGCTCAGACTACAGCTGCTAATGTGCAAGATATTATCGAAGCTCGACTCGAGAAGAGGACTAAAGGGAATTATGTACCCGCGGGAGGTAGGTCTCCGGCAAAGATTGCGAATATTGTTGCGCAACGTAAAACCACTCGTCGTGGTCGTGGGGAGTAGTTTCAGGGCCAATAATTTTGTTATTAAACTAGCGTTAGTTTACGTTAATTATGTCTGTGACTTTGAATATACATTTTTCATTTTAATACTCTGGAAGTAGTGAGGTCCTCTGGTAGAGTCTTTAGAGATTCCAACCGAATTCATCTTTTTTTTTATGCACGACGGGTTAGTACTTGATCTCAATCACACCTGATGTTGAGTGAAGATGAGGCCGAAGGTGGAAGCGTACTGACCCGGAAACCCCAACACATTTGGGGAACTGGCTATCTTATCTCTGGCAACCGGAATACAACAATGCTATTAACATTGCTGTTTGGCGGCAGATTATTTATTAGGTCATCTATGTTTATTATGTAGTAATGATTAAAATATTGAATTTTTTACTATAAAATGTATCCTTTAACAGTCTGGGGAAAAAGACGAATCAAAAACACCTTGCACTTCAAAATTGGTCAAGCTGTTTAGGCTACAGGAGGTAACACATAAATTGACATACGTACACTCGAAAGACATTACCGCCTGGGGCGTCAGTTAAAAATCGCATGCATCCGTCTTTCCCGTTAGGTTTCGTAATGTTCAACTTTCGTAATCGACGAACTGTTTGGTGTAGTGGTTAGAAATTCTGCTGCTATAGCAAAAGGTCGCGGGTTCGAATCCCGCTAGGGGCATATGTTTGTATGATGAATACAGACATGTGTTCCCGAGTTATGGATGTTTTTCATTTATATGTGTATTTAGTTACAAAGAAAAAAGTATTTGTGTAGTTTATCAACCATCCGGTATCTATAGTACAAGCCTAGATGCTTAGTGTGGAACTAGATGGCGCTGTGTGTATGTGCAAAGATATTTATTTATTTATTAACTTTCTTCGACTTATTTCCCATCATTTATTAAAAATTGTGACAAAACAAGATTTTGAAATGCATAGTCATTTAATTGGTTAAGAAAGCGCTATTCCAGGAAATGGACATTCTGGGGATGGGCATATTTTGGGAGAGCGATATTCTTAGAAAGGAATTTTTTGGGACAGGGTCTTTATACACCCAAGGAAATGGTCATTAAAAGCTAACTGTCCTTTTTGTACAGAAAACTGACTACTACCAATTGCATCAACATGTTATTCCCCGTGGGTTGAAAACGATTCTAATAGAGGAATTAATTTGGCAGGCAAAAAGATGATAGCGTTCATGGACGACATCAACATGCCAGTGAGAGACAACTACGGGTCGCAGCCGCCGCTGGAGCTGATGCGGCTCTGGAACGACTATGGATACTGGTTCGATAGGGCGAAGCAGTGGCGAAAGAGTGTCAAGGTGAATTTCTACCGTGATTCTATTTAAATTGAATTAGAGGGAGCAAAGAGGCCTTTGCTAAAAGCAGTGTAAATAAAACTGAACAGATTCTCCAACGAAAACTTATATTAGCTTTGTGATCTTTTTACAGTGAGGAAATACTTCATGGGGTTACTATAGGTAACACTTATAACTTTGTCCTTCTAAATTGTACATATTGCACATACAAGGTGTCGAAACTACGCAAAACTCTTCCATGCGAAGCCGATATTTTCAATAAAATACGGAATGATTAGTATGTAGTACATTTATATTCAGTTAGGTTTTTTATCTATCATATTTATCCATTTTTTAGATTGTGCACGTCTTATCTGCCTCTTCCAGTCATCTCTCTTTCGTAGGTCTGCTGGAAGAAATTTATTTGTAGAAATAAGCAGAACCTGTTGTGTCGTCTCTATTATGTTGTATCTGTATGTCTTTTTTTCTTGTGTGCAATAAATGATAAATAAATAAATAAATAAATAAATGATAAGGAATAATGCTAGTAGGCTAATTCAAATTTCGATTTGGTGGTATTGGGCATTTTAATGGCCGCCTGGCCAGCTACCATCACGTCATCTAAGGCCCGTATTAATAAATGGTTCCTGAGATTGCGATCGCGTCTCAGTCTCAAGCCATTTTTTCTGATGCTGTTTTAACATGCAACAGATTCTCAAGCGTCAACTTGAGGCCATGTGAATTTTGAGAACGGTTTTTTAATACGGGCCTAAGTCTTCCGGCAAGCAGCTATGTTGATAGCATTATTGTGTTCCGACTAGAGATAAGATAGCCAGGACCGGATCCTCATCTTATTAGGGTTAATAAGATGGGGATCCGGTCCCGCGTACTTCGGCCTCATTTTCATTTAACATCAGGTGTGATTGGGTGATTGGACCCAAAAAAAAAGGCAATATTCAAGGCATATCTACCTAAATGATCTTTAACAAACTGGGGAAAATATAAGAGCTTTGATGAGATGGAGGCCGTTGTATAAAAGACCATCTTCTTGCCTTGGTCTCAGACAAGATATCACTTCTAAATTATAAATCTATGGTCAGGGCATGGTACTATGCGGCGCCGCTGGCCCACCGGGCGGTGCCCGCTCCCCCCTCCCGCCGCGCATGCTGTCCTGCTTCCACGCGTTCTATCTCACGCCGCCCACACAGCAGCAGCTCATGAAGATCTTCGGCACCATGCTCAACCAGCATCTGCAGGACTTCGATGAGGAGACCAAGGGCGTTGGTGAGTGATATTGTAATACTCGAATTGCTGGAAGCTGGGGCATAAGCATCATTAGAGAGGATATCGGCCATTATCCACCACACGGGTCCAGAGAGGACAGGTGGTTTTTTTTTAATAAGTTCGGTCCTTGGCCTAAACGTCCCCAGACATAGGGCGGTTGATGTGAAAGTTTTTTTGGAAATTTTGCACTTAGGCTTCCCCGTCAAATTGTGAGTAAATATAAGTTCTAACGCAATCTGACGATCTCATGTCATCATACTAACTAAAGTCTAAAGTCACTTCCATACTAAAGGTGGTTTCAGAATGGTTTATTTTGTATGGGTAATCGACATTTTTTTGATCGAATTCGATTATGGTTCCTCGGGGAAAGTAGTTCGTAATCACGAGTGGAGTCACCAGTTAATGGGTATTACACGAATTCAAATTCACCCTGTATTTAAAAAATATTTTTTATTGTTACCAGGCAAAATAGTACTGATTTCGACGATAGATGTTTTCAACAACGTCCACGCGAAGTTGTTGCCCACTCCCAGCAAGATGCACTACCTGTTCAACTTGCGAGACATCTCCAAGATATTCCAGGTAAGAAATTGTCTTTTCACAAGCTTTTATTTAGTTTGCAATGCTTGTATGTATGTAAGTTGTCCGTTTCAAAATTGGCAAACCATTTTTCAATCACATGCTGGTATCTGATTGAGCTGAAATTTGATATATTTATGTAAATTCGGTAAGAATGCAATATTATGGTAGCATCGAGCTGATCTGATGAGGGAGCCGGGATGTAGCGAACTTCCTGATGGCTAATACTCGAATTTAGGCTAATTTCTTTTGGTGTCATGAGCACTTTCCATTACACATGATGACGAAGGTCCAGAAGATGGAGCCAGAAGATTGTCACTGAAACTCCTTGTTGAAGTATACTCCATCAAATATACTCTCCTTTGCACTAGAACAATGTGTGATCATCTTTGTCTCGAGTTTAGGCAAGTTTGAAATTTTATTGGACCAAAATTTAGCCACTCGCTTATGTGTGATAATCATGATGGAATATTATAAATGTACAAGCTTGTTTTTGCAAGTATTTTTAATGTATTTGTATTTAATTTTTTTTTGTATTTTTTTAATGTATTTTTAATTTTTTGGAAATTATTTTTCGGCAATAGATAAACGATGGACAAATCTGATACCTGATTATACATCGCCAACGATCTCGCCTAAGATTTGGGGGGGGAGCCATTAGCACACGTAGGTATATCTCAATATACAGATTTATTACTGTAATATGTATATTTCGTCAGGGTCTGCTGCGAAGTAACAAGGATTACCAGAACACCAAGCCGAGGTTTCTACGTCTTTGGGTCTGCGAATGCTTCAGGGTGTTCTCGGATCGTCTCACCGATGAGAAGTGAGTGATTGTAGTCTGCTTATGGGATACCATCACAGAATTACTGTTTATCATCCAGATAAATCGACTTTTATTATTATGGACTAAAGGATGATGTTGATCACTAACTTTCGATGTTTTTTATTAACTTTCGACTCAGAGGGATGTTACAAGCTTGAAGCCTATGTCTTCCTTTTTTTAATTTTTTTTTATGCACAACGGGTTGTTACTTGACCTCAATCACACATGATATTAAGTGAAGATGAGGTCGAAGGTGGAAGCGTACTGACCCGGAAACCCAACACATTTGGGGGACTGGCTGTTTTATCTCTGACAACCGGAACACAACAATGCTATTAACATTGCTGCTTGGCGGCCGATTTAGATAAGACGGTGGTAGCTAGCCAGGCGGACATATAAAATGCCCTACCACCCACCAAACCCAGTACTTTAAACATGTACCCCGCTGGGAATCGAACCCGCGACCTCCGAATCGTAAACCCAATGTTGTTTACATTGAGCCACGAAGGAGGCTATCTGTGGCATTGCAGTGCTTGAACGGCAGTACCTTTTTGAAAACGGTTTTTTTTTGCGAAGTCTGATGTTTGCGAGATGATTCTAACCTTGTTTTATGGAAGTTGGTTCAGCCGTTTTAGCCTTTAACACGGGGTTAATTACCTTGACGATATGATTATCTATGGTATGAATTTTGATGTATCAATTGATAGCCCAACTATCCCAAATTCCCAACTAAACAATAAATGCGAAAGTTTGTGTGTGTGTATGTATTATGAAATGACATCGGGGAAATTATTACTTCAACGTTTTATTGTAAATTAATTGTATTATGTCAAGCAAATTATTAATTAATTTATTCCGTTTGTGTGACGAATACATCCATCATAGGTAAAAAGTGGAGTGTAGTGCATCTCCAGGCAAATTGTACTTGTTGTAAATTGTATGATACCTACGTAACAAAACTAACAATCCATTATGTTATGCCTTGTATTGTTTATTATTCTTTTTGTATGTCATTTGGTAGATCACAGTGATCCAGCTATATTTATATCCTGACCATCATTATTGTACCTGTGTGTCACAAAGAAATAAATGAATATGAATTTTTGTATGACACTTTGATAATTTATGCGTTGGTTGATATGTCGTTTCCTCAGGGATCGCGACTTGTTCATGAACCACATGGGCGACATGTTGGGCAAGCACTTCGAGCTGACCTTCCACGCGCTCTGCCCCACCAAGCAGTCCCCGCTGTTCGGACACTTTCTCAACCCATTTGAGGTGTACGACGATCTCAACGACCCTA